>OU898276.1:120737864-120846665 GCA_918026665.1 Diabrotica balteata | reverse complement strand
AAGATATGTAAGATGTTTATTTTATTGGTTATATATAACCAATAAAAGTTTAATAAGTACCTACCTATTTGCAAAATAAAGTTTAATTCTTTAGATAAAATAAAACGTTTTATTTTATCCGAAATGAGTGCATGAGTGCAAGGTCCAAGGTTAGAGGAAGAAGGGTGACCTCATGCAATCTTATTATATATTTTTTCATACTTTTATATTTTTAAACAAATTTTAAACTTTATTAGAAATTTACAACATTTTGTAATTCATTTGACAGTTATTCTTAATTAAAACATGAAAATACATTCTTAAAAAATTTTTTATGCAAATTTCTTACAAATTTCCATCAAGAGATACAATTCTCAATACACTTAAGTATCAGATAACGTAACATTAATACCATGTTTTTTCTTTATATTGTTGTTGAACAATTTGAGCCCTTGTTTCTTAAGGATGGCTGTCAGATTGAACATACATTGACCTTGATCAATGACTTGAGTGAATTTAAAAACTAATGTCATTCTGTATGATGTGATGAAAACATAAAATTTAATTTAAAAACTTAATTTTTAGAAAGTCTTTGATGAGTATTAGTAATTCCAAACTATTAAATAATTTTGTAAGAATTTAAAAAACAATCTCTATTTCCTATATATGACATTTGTCAACTGTCACTTTTGAAAAATCGTTTAAAAGGACCGACATTTGATTTCATTAGTTCTATTCTGTCTACCTCCTCAGATCAAACAATGGTCGGGTTCTTACACCCGTACCATGACAAAACATTTTTTCAATTTTTTTAACGTGTTTGTGAAGTCCAGTGTCGGCTTTTTATATGTTTTTTATATGTTTTAAGAATTTCAACAAAAATCATAATTTTGAAATATAAGGAAATGAGATCTCTCCTTTGTAGTGGTATTTAAAAAACTAACGTAAGTTAAAAATTATAATCTTTACCAATTAGTACTTATAAGAACATTTTATTGTAGCATAGCTCTGATGATGGCTTTGTAAAGCCGAAAGCGCTCAGTTAGGAATTGCCTAAAATATACACACTTCAAAAATACTTTTTTACATTTTCTTTCGACTTGTCATAGGTGTGTACAAAAAAAAATATCAGTCTTTTGATTTTCAAAAAAGAAAAATATTTTATCTTGATGAAACATGGATCAACGAGAGTCATATACCAAATAAATTTTGGCAGGATAAAACTGTTACAAGTCAAAGGCACGCTTTTGTAAATAACTTATCTACTGGTTTAAACCCACCATCAGGAAAGGGACGCAGGCTGATAATAGTACACATTGGCAGTTCAGACGGTTTTGTTGAAGGTGGTTTATTAACTTTTGAATCAACTCGTACCGGTGACTACCATGAAGACATGAACGCTGATGTCTTTCAAGAGTGGTACGAACAAATGATAGATATTCTTCCTAAGAACTGTGTAATAGTAATGGATAATGCAAGTTATCACTCCAAACATATAGAAGGACTGCCCACAACCAAGTGGTTAAAAAAAGACTTGCAGAATTGGCTGAGTTCAAAAAATATTACGTACCATCCCGGATCTATAAGAAAGGAACTTTATTCGTTGTGTGTCCTTCATAAAGAAAAATTTAAAAAATACGAAATTGATGAAATTGCCAAAAATCGTGGAATGACAGTACTTAGATACCCACCATATCATTGTGAATTAAACCCGATTGAACTGATATGGGCACAGATAAAGAGTGAAGTTTCAAGAAAAAATACCACTTTTAAAATTCATGATGTTAAACAGTTGTTTCTGGAGGCCGTAAATAATGTAAAACCTGAAAACTGGGAAAAGGCAGTAAATCACTATAAAAGAAGAGGAAAAAATGTGGGAGCTGGACAATGTTACTGATAAAATGATCGAGCCAGTTATTATAAATCTTGGTTCTGAAAGTTCATCTTCTGAATCTGATTTGGATTTGTAACAAGTAGCTAACAAGTTTTATATTAATATTTTTATTCATCTATTTAACATACCTTAGACGGTTTTAAAAACTCTTTTTCTCTTTTGTAATTTTTAAAAATTTAAAAAAATGTGAATTTTTTAAAACCCTTTTTAATGTAGGCCAGTCAGTTCTAATATAGTGTGTGATAAAAGAGGTCACTTTTGTTTACATACACATAACACTTTATAATACTGAAATAATTCATTTATTTTTTACAATTATTCAAAGTAATTTTTCAATTAATCTTGAGCACGCCCATGGAGTGGTCGAAGGTACCAGTTAAAATTATGCTAATTACTCTCTGGTTCATAAAAATAAACTATACTTATGTCCTTCGCATTTTAATTCTCGCCCTTTCTATCTTGCTCGCTTAGTTTCTTAAAGATGAGGAGATCTACATAATCAAAATAAATTATGTTAAATGAATCTGTAGGTATTCAATTCTCGCACTTTAGTTCTGCTGAGTAGTGATATACAGGCGTTCATCCCAGATATTTTTGACTAGAGAATCTGGGGCTGCAAATGCTGTTCTAGATTATAATGATATATAGCTTAATCAACTGTTGCTGTGACAGGATCCATCGCCTTCATCAGAATATCTGATGAGATTGCCATACCAAATATTTACACAAGCTTTAACAACGCGAAACAATATTAGAATTGATGGTTAAGTTGTACTGATATCATACTCCTAGTTTTTAATAAAAACAAGTGGTTTTATTAAATAGTTTTTTAAAATTAAAGTGTTTATCTACTGGATACTACTACGTAAGTTATCTATACCTAATTATTATTTTATTAGTGTGAAAAGAAAACGTCAATAATAAATATACACTACCGTACAATCATTTTGTGAGGTTAGCTGTTATAAGTACCTTATAGTAGCATGCGGTTAGTTTTTCACTTACCAGAGTCGGAGTAAGGCCTTCGCCGCAACAGCTTAAAATGACTTCACAGAATGTAAACACACCTACCGATCTAACCAGTCCAGTATATCAACGTTCAAATATCACAAACAGTTATACATCAGCCACTTCACACCATTTTCCGAGTAAAACCCAAGCAATTGTATTTAGTTGCATCGATAATGCTAAACTGCAGGATTATCTCATTCCTTTGGGTACAATCATCAACCCAAAAAATATTATTTTTTATCTAGATTATCTCATAATAGAATCTGCATGTATTTGGCAAACAAAACCGTAGTAGATAACTTCATGACACAACATGGCTCTATAGAAGTACTCGGCGAAATTGTAACAGCACGAAGACTTGTCTCTCCAGCAGAAAGACTAGTCTTGTCTGGAGTCTGCCCGTCAATTCCTCATCAAGTATTAGTTAAAGAATTACAGAATATCGGTTTAAAGCTTATTTCCCCAATATCATTTCTAAAAATTAGCTCGACTCTCCCCGAATATAGTCACATATTGAGCTTTCGGAGGCAAGTTTATATAAGCCCTATAGCATCACAAATTCTAGATTCTATTCCAATAAATTTCGATTAAACACCTAACCGCATATTTTTGGCACAAGGTACCTGCTTTATTTGTAAAAATACAGGACACATATCATCCCAATGCAACAACAGTTCAGTAACGGAATTAACCCATATTGAGTCAAACAATGAAGTACCAAATCAAACAGCTTCAACAAGTATACTACACAAGGTACCAAACACCCAGCAGTCATCAAGTTATCCATTATCAAATCCAAGCATATTACCCACACCTACAAATCTCCATGACAAAGAAATTACTAACGCTCCTACTCATAACAACACTTTCAATCAACCTCATTCAGTAGCAATACCGTTTTCACAAACTTCGTAAGCAATATTCTTCAATCTATCAGCTCCTTTTTCATTAGATACAACTGCAGAAAATTCTAATAAAACTGATACATCAAGACAATTTTCTGAAACAACCATTTCAACCAATCTTACAAATAAAACTTCAAGCTCGAGTTCTGTCACTACCAAGGAGTTTGTCCCAGTACTTCCGAATGTAATAAAGCCACAGCATCTAAGTGAAAACTCTAATAGCAATTATGAAAACACAAGTTCTTCCATAAAACGCAGTATTGGTGAGATCGTCACGCCTCCTTCAGACTTGGTAATTTCATCAGAAAATCTGTTTGCAAAACCCAAACCCTCTTAACCAAAAAAAAACGCGCTCATCTAAAGTCCCATCTACACGGGAAACTCTTAAAAATTTCATTGATAATCATACCCCACCATTCGTTTTAAATTACCACCACTTGTCATTACTGATTGATAATGTCCAAGGCTCCTCCGACACTATTAGCGTCGTCAAAGAATTTACAACTAATATGGATGATTTACTCCATATTTTACAAAGCAGCTATCAATATGCAAATGATAGATCTACAAAAAGAAAGTTTACAAAACTTCAAAAGAAACTACACAACCATTTAGAGAAAGAGATTTCTGACTTAGATAGTGACTCTTCTGTAGACAATTGTTCAGTATCATCTAACTCTGAATCTGTTAACAACATTCAACTTGATACTTCAATGGAACATTGATGGATTTTTTCATCGTCTCTCTATGCTGCAGCTTCTTTTATCTAAATATTTTCCAGATATTATTATTTCTTATGAACATGGAAGAAGCGTCCAATTTTTAAGAATTCCCTCACACGTCGAAATAACAGGAAATGAAGAAGCTGACAGGACTGCACGAGAGGCAATTTTATGTGATTTGTCAAAGCCGATAGACAAGTGTGTTTTCAGTGACTTAGAAGCTTATTTTAAAAATAAAGTGTGGTGTTTGTGGCAAAATGAGTGGTCTCAAACTAATTCCAATCTAAATCAAATCAAAAATAATGTGTCTCAGTGGTTTCCATCGTCGCTCAATAGACGAGAACAAATTGCGGTTGCGCGTTTACGTCTAAGACATACCAGATTAACGCACTCCTACCTTTTCACAAAGAATTAAGGTCAATTCAGACACATCAGTCCCCTCATAGTCTCGGCGCTGAACCGGTCCTGTTTGGTCACAGAACTATCAACTATCTGACAGCTGGGAAACTGTTTGTCAACTGAAGAGTGTGAATGCCGGCAACATATTTGTATTAAAGAATATTTTGTATGACGGATTGTTCGGTTCGGTGCAATCACTGTGACGAGACGTGACTGATGTGTCTGAATTGACCTTAATCCAGCTATATGTGATCAGTGTAACGTCCGATTAACAGTCGAACACTTTTTAATAATTTGTAGTAAATATGACCAAGAAAGACAGCGCTACAAGATCCCAAACGCTCTAATACAGGCTCTAGGTCAAAACTGTTCCTGTAACAATATAGTGAATTATTTTAGATAGAAATATAGATCCATAAACATTTTGTAAAATCTGTAGGTGTTTAACCTTGTTTTTTATATTTTGTTCCGTCGCTAATAACCTTTTGGTGGATGCGACATCTTTTTCTAATAAAAAAAAATATTAGAATCTAAAATTACAGCTAAAAGTGCCTGTTGTAATAAAACATGAAAATTTAACACTATCTCAATGGATTTTAGCTCTTATATTTTATATATTTTATATATATCGTATAATTACACCCAGGCAAAAACCAAGTAGTTGGATTGACAACCGTTAAATCCGCGAATGGAGATGAATATAACTTTGCTTAATTGTATGTGTGTTATGTTAGATTTATATTTGGCATAACATAATTAGTTTTCCTTGAAACTTTAAATTTGTTTGTATTTAATTATTTACTCACCTTTTTTTGGACACTAATTTATTAATTGATTAGTTTTTACTTAATAAAATTTTATTTTGTCTGGCTAGAAAATATTGCGGCTTGTTTTATTTCTATTTAATTTATTTGTATTTACTCTATTTGCTCACTTTAAAAGAATCAATACACAAAACCAGCAAGAGAGTAGACAGTCCGATCCCGCCACTATCGATATACATCTTTTGTGTAGTTACGAAAAAAGTCGACACAGTTTTTTCGAGATTACATCAGTTTCACAAGGTTCACAAGATATAATGTTAAAATTTAGATTTCCTATTTGGCCAATTTTTGCACAATAAAAGAGAAAACATAACCTTTTTAATTAATAATACATGAAAACGTTGAAGATAAATTTAACTATGTAGCAGAAACTTATGACATTACATTAGATACATTTTTAAGTTCAGTAGTCAACAGTGGTTTTTTGTACCAAAGTCACAACCAAGATTCATACAGATGATTTCTGACTAAAAAAGAGTACAACTCTTAAGATAACTAGCTGAAGCTACATGGTGTTTAACAGAATTTATTTATGTTAAAATACTATTAAAAGTCTTTAGAAAAATTGTTTTAGCTTGAGTATTATTAGGGACGCCAGTGTAAAAATTAAAAAATCCAATTTCCTATTTTAAAAAAGTCAAAATAAATTAAAAAGCTTTTTTAAAAACTAAAAGCATTTTAAACGATTTTAAAGTATTTCCTAAGTACTTTTCATTATCTTTCAGCCTTCAGGTCGCCCATCCTCGAAGGCTGATGGCTTTTTAGGGAGAGTTTCAAGACAAACTGTTTTTAAAACTTCTTGTTTCTTCAGTTATTAGGCACGTTTCTGAAGTGTTTTCTTTTAAGAAAAGTGTAATTAGTCCGGAATTTTATTGAGTTTACCTACTATAAAGAGGAAGAAGTTTACAGAGATATTTTTTTTTGTTTTAATAATAGTTATATTTTGTTGACACAAATAATTATTTTTAATTCAAATCTGGGCTAATATTTGACTTTTTAAAGTGCTACACTTCATTTAATTTTACAACTTTAATACAACGTATTGATAAAAAATTGTATGAGTGTTTCTTAAAATAATGTCTGAATTTTAAACTTGTATATTAAATCCAAAAACACATGTAAAATACAGATTGAGCCACTAAAAATATTACATTTTAATATGTTTGTATTAAAAATGTATTTAAAAATTCCTTTATAAACGGTATAATAATAAAAAAAAAACCCTATCGGGGTACATCACAGAACGTTTCCGGAATAACTATTTCATCACCAGTGCTTCCTGGATGTACATGTTTAGAGCTACTAAATACATGGATAAATACCATTTAAATGTTAAATGAATAACTTAAATGTTAAATGAATTATATTTTTATTAATTTAAATTTAGGATGTTTAAGTAAGATTTACAATAGGAATTGATTACATGGCAAAGTAAGACTTCAATGAGGTTGCTAGTTCTTAGACGAAGTATCTGTGAGGATTTGTTGATAACTGAATTGCTGAGTATCCCGATAGGTTAGGTTGGGTATAGTTTTTTTAATAACCTACCTTTTATAAAGGAATCTTCAAATAAATTTTTTGTGATACATGGTATACAGCTAACTTAAGGAATTTAGTTTCCTTATCATCATCATCCTCATACAGCCTCTATTTATCACGTCCACTGCTGGACATAGGCCTCCCTTAAACTCCTCCATTCCTCACGATTTTGTGCTCTTTGTTGCCAATTTTTAGTGATACGCCTGATGTCGTCGGCCCAACGTGTAGGTGGTCTTCCTCTACTTCGTTTGTCTGCTCTTGGCCTCCAATTTGTAATTTTGCTCGTCCATCGTGAATCGTGCATTCTCGCTACATGGCCTGCCCAGTTCCATTTTAGTTCCGCTATGCGTTCCACAACATCAGTAATACTCGTCCTTCTTTGCAGATCTTCGTTTCTTATTCGGTCCCTCAACGTCACTCCCAGCATAGACCGTTCCATTCGTCTCTGTGCCACTCTCAGTTTCGAAGCCGTGGTCTTGGTTAAAGTCATAGTTTCCGCCCCATAGGTCATGACCGGTAATACGCATTGGTCAAACACTTTTCTTTTGAGGCTGATTGGTATGTTGGCCCTAAGTGTGTCTCGCTGTTTTCCAAAGGCTGCCCATGTTAAAGTAATTCGTCTTTGGATCTCACATGTTTGGTTATCCCTGCTGATTCTTATTTTATGACCCAAATACGTATATTTCTCCACCACTTCTACCACTTTGTCTTCAATAGTCAAATTGTTATTGGGAACCAAATTTGTCATAAACTTATATTGGTCAAGTTCATTCTCAGGCCCACCTTCGAACATGCAAAATCCAATTCGTTTAACATATCTGTAGCTTCTCCTAAATTATCTGTGATAAGGACAATGTCATCTGCGAAACGGAGATGGTTAAGCTTTTCACCGTCTATCGTTACTCCTCTGTGGTCCCAATTGATCATCTTAAAGGCATATTCTAATGCCGTTATAAATAATTTCGGCGACAATGTATCTCCTTGCCTTATTCTACGATTTATTTTTATTGGTCGGGTTTTATTGTCTATTTTAACAGTCATAGTGGCATTTTTGTAAATATTATAAATAAGCTCACTATACCTATGGTCAATCCTGCTGTCATTCATTGCTTCTATAAGGCTGTCTAATTCGATCGTGTCGAACGCTTTATGAAAATCTATGAAAGTGAGAACAAGAGGTTTGTTATATTCTATAGATTTTTCAATGAGTGTCTTTACTGTGTGGAGGTGATCACTGGTACCATAATTTGAGCGGAATCCTGCCTGCTCTCTCGGTTGGTAAAAATCTAATTTTTTCTCCAATCTTGATGTCACTACCCTAGTGAAGAGCTTGTATATGTGGTTCAACAGGCTAATAGGTCTATAATTTTCTAGGTCCGTTCTATCTCCTTTTTTATGCAAAAGGATGGTTGTAGCATTGTTCCACTCTTTGGGCACCTCTCTTTGCTGCAAACATAGATTGAATAGTTACCTTAATTTATTTAATAGCATATCTCCTCCATTTACGATAGCTTCTATTACGATTCCATCCTCTCCTGGGGCTTTGTTATTTTTCATTTTTGTTAATGCTTGTCGAATCTTATCTAGCTTTATCTCTGGCATTAGTTCGGAACCTTGATTCTTTATCTTCTTTGAAATGGCTGTTTGTATTCCTGTTTTATCTTCTTGTCTACTTCTATATAACGTCCCTACCATTTCCAACTATCGAATGTGAAAAATCGGGTTTTTCAGATTCGATACCTTGTCCTTGCATTAAACGTGGTACACCTTGTAGCAAAATATCGAAATTGTAGCTTGATCAGAAACGCGGGAAATATTCTGTCTAAACCATCGAATATGAACATTTTGTCATTTTGTTTTAGTCAAAATATCGAATATGCTGCAAACTGACGAAAATGGAATATTCGATATTTTTTTTGTTTTGTATAAATATAACTAAAGGCATGTGTCACATTCAGTATCTTCAGTGTTGTATTTGATACAGTTATTCAATTATAATCTGCAAACTGTCGAAAATACTAAACATTGCTGACAAGAACAAAACGCACGTGTTCACAATTTGTGAATTATTGCTTCCAAGAAGTTCTTTCGGTGAGGCACTTTATTATTTTGTTTTTTAATGTGTCACATACATTTGTTTCAGAGTTGTAATTGATACAGTTATTAAATTATAATTTGCAAAATGTTAAAAATACTAAACATTGCTGACAATAACAAAACGCACGTATTCACAATAATTGTGTGAATTATTTCTTTCAAGAAGTTCTTTCGGTGAGGAACTTTATTATTTTGTTTTTATCGGTTTTTCATTATCTGATTATTCAGTTAACTGGGTATAGCTAAACCAAAATTTGTGATGTCAAAGCGAGAATTATTTAAAAAAATATTAAATAATGCTGCCTTTGGGACGTCGTCCACACAGTGTATATAGTACCAGTATCAGAAAAATGAAAATAACAAACTTTACATGAAGACTAGCATTGACGGAAACTTTTTATCTCTTAAAACCATACAAAAAAGAGGCAAACAAAATAGTATAAACTCTGTTAAGGCATACGACGAAAGACTCCCAATCACGGATGTGAAGAAAAAAACCTCTTGTCACTATGTGAACAAAACTTAATACCTAGACCATACCACCAATATTACCAATCTTTTCCAACATCTAATACTGCCAGAGATTGTCTTCGAGAACCTGACGCAACTGAAGACAATGATAACGTTGAATCTAAAATTTAAGACTTTACTTTAATTTATCATTATTTTACTACTGATTGAGGTATCTACAGGACGTGAAGTTCCATAATTGTATTGTGATTATTTTTAACTTTTCTAATTACATTAATTTTCGATCAATACGTACTTTCATAAAAATATTTTAATAATTTCTTTATACATGATTTTCCCATTTTATCCTATAACTTCAATTTTTAATTAAATTATTTGTAATAAACTTTGTAAGAACATTTAGATTATTTTCGTTTTCCTCCTTTTCAATTAAGAATATTAATGTGTTAAAATTAGACCAATATGAACTGTCGAAAATGCCACATTCGCAATTTTGAAACATTGCACCAAATAAATGTGCTAAAATTATACAAATATGAACTGTCGAATATGCCACATTCGCAATTTTAAAACATTGGACCAAAACAAATCGTTGATTAACACAAAAAGCAAAATAACGAATGTGATTTTGTGGAAAGAAGCAAACGGTAAGCAGTTTTATTCTGATATCAATCTAACAAGGATCAAACATTAATTTTTAAAAATATAAAAAATTTTCCATTAGTCAAAGCGCTGATTTAGAATTATCTAAAAAAGAGTTATTTTGCTCTCCTGAAAAGTATCACTTTTCACATTCGATAGTTGGAAATGGTAGGGACGAAAGTCCTCGTAAAACTCTTCGACGACCTGTATTAACTCGTCTCTACGTGACTATTACAAACATCCATAAGTTTCCTTATGGATGTTTGTAATAGTCACAGCAACTTTATAAAAACTTTGAAACATGTCAAATTTTCTTGGAAAAGGGACATAATTCGACAGTACAAATATTTGTTATTTATCAACCCCTCTCATACTATTCGATCATTACTTAAGTATCATTCAGTTATAGCGTGCCTAGCTGTGATCGAATGATAGTACCGGCACATTCACCGGCTGTCACACCTGTGACAACCACAATTCACCAGAAGAAATAGCCAATTTAAATTTTAGCTGAAATGTGGCAATCCGAAGGTCGAATTTAGATACCGAAAATACACTAGGTAATAAAGTGTAATAACATAACTACCTCCGAAAGTTGGGAGTCATATAAAACAATTAAACTCATAACTTTCTTTGATAGAAGATATTGAAAATTAAAGCAAATCTTGTTTATACGCTTTAAATATATAAAATATAATTCTAATGGCACCAGTGGATAACTTGTTGTTGGTTTTAAAGGAATGCAAAATTTAGTTGTTAATTGCTGACATCAGCTCCACAGGATAAATTGCTGGAGATACCGGGATTGAGCCAGATTTATTTTTAAGCAGCTATTATTCTACACAGAGAATAATATGCACATATCGTTCGCGCAGACGTTCCGCCATTTTGTAAAGGGAACCAGTGCTGTTCAGTGAAAATTTATCTGGTAATAAATTAACCCGGTTTAATTTATTTACGTCAACTACAGACATAATATGCACTATTTTATTCGTACTTTTAGTTGAAGAATAGATTTCATTATTTCAAATGTACTAAATTATCAATTTCTAAAAGTTTTTTTAATTACAGTTTTGTCAAAGCTTATCACAAATTTGTCAATTTGTGTCTATGTTTGCTTCTAAAACATGGCGATCGCGTGCTAAAAAACTTCAAAGGCGGCATCTGTTTGGGACTTTTCATTTTGTATAATAAAAGGGATTTTTAGGCCAGTCTTGCAACAGTGTGTAGTTGCAAGCTGTAAGACCAATGGACTCGCCCGAGTGGCAATGTACAAGGGGAGTACGGTTTTAAAAAGAGAGATTGTTATAATGGCGGAAGTAACATAGAGTTGTAAATTTGGTTGGTTAAATAAAAAATTGGAAATATCAGTTGGGATATTAACCCTCCTTTCATCGGGTGTGGTCTGTGAGTCTATGACAAAATAAAAATTTTGGATAATTCTCTCATTTTATTTTTTTAAATCTCTACCTTTTCATTACCTTACTAGAAACTAAATGCCATTCGTTTTTTTTTATACAAAACTGTTTTTGAAATTTCTAAATAGCTGCTGTATAGCTGTTTGTCCTGGCAGACCTCATCCGATCAAATGTGTAACAATATTTGCACTGTTTTTAGGTGTATTATTCTTGCAATCTTATTTCACTTGGCAGCCCTGCGCATTTTTGTGAACTGGATTATTCAGTTGTTCCGAGAAAATCCGTCAGTTCACCGATAAAAATTTTTTGTCTGTTGTCTGTGCGTCAGTTATGGATTAAAACTTGTTTGAAGTGGTTTACGATTGAAATCTTGAAATCTCACAAAGAAAATAGTAAATTAGGTATGTGAAAAGTGTTTACAGATTTTTGTAAAATATCAATATAAGAATCATTTCATATCGAGATTCGGTTGAACAAACATTATAAAGATACGAAGTAGCTGCACAATTTACTAATCTGATTTATTTGACAAAATATTGTATTTTAGCATTGTAAAATGGATCCTTATGAAGTGGGAGGCTAATGAATCTGTATAAGGAAACTGACACAGACAGTGAAATAGACGATTCTGACGACGATTCTATCGCTGATCCAGATTTTCTAGGGATCAGTGATTATGGTGCAGACACCGAGCAGGAAAATGAAGATGAGCAAATTCTAAATGAGAATAAAGTCAATAATGAAGAAAATTTGAAACATCTGGGTAATTACAGAGGCTGATATTTTTTTAGAAAAGGCGGAACTACTTGAAGAAAATTTGTCCCAATTAGAAACATTAACACACGCAACGAAAACATCTTCTTCTTCGTCTAGCCATTCACGTCCACATCTGAACATAAGCCTCTTCAAGTCTTCCTTTCCATTGATTTTTATTGTACGCTACTTGTAGCCAATTTTTCCCGGCAGTCCTTTTCAGATCATCTGTCCATCTCATAGGAGGCCTGCCTCTGGGTCTTTTGTGTTGGTATGGTCTCCAGGTTAAAATTAATCTGTGCCATTTGTTTAGATCGCTCCTAGCTACATGTCCAGCGTATTCCCATTTCAACTTTAATGATTTTTGCACCACATCGGTGACTTTGGTTTTCTGTCTTATCCATGTGTTTGTTTTCTTGTCCTGAAGTGATATACCTAGCATTGCTCTTTCCATCGCGTGTTGAGTGACTCTAAGTATATTCATATTCTTTTTTGTGATTGTCCATGTTTGTGCCGCATAAGTTAATATCGGAATAATGCATGCATCAAAAACTTTAGATCTAAGATGTAATTGAATTTGTTGATTTCTGAGTATATAGTTCAGTTTACCGAATGCTGCCCAAGCTAACTTTCTTCTTCTTTTTATTTCTTTCTTTTGTATTTCCATATTTAGGATTATTTTTTTAAAATAACGAAAACATAGTGACAAAAAAATTTCCGTTAGATATCAAGAAAAGGCTGAATGTAGACCTACTTACCCAGTAGAAATTCGATCACTAATTGGTTTATTGTATTTGGTTGGACTTCATCAAGCATCAGGAACAAATCTGGAAGGGGACTTGTCATAAAATGATATATGAGATATTTCCTGCTACAATAGCAAAACGGATGTTTATATTTTTACTGAAGTGTATCCATTTTGATGATACCACGACTCGAGACCAAAGAAAAAAAGTGGACAAATTGGCAGCAGTTCGTACTATCGTTGATTATTTTAAAGAAAATTGTAAGAAGAATTACTCATTGCGAGAGTTTGTGACTTTGGACCAAATGTTACTTGCCTTTAGGCGTAGATGCCGTTTTAAAATATATATTTTTAACAAACCTAACAAATATGGGCTCAAACTTTTTTTAGTTGTTGACGCCAAACCCTTCTTCACCTCGCACATTGAAATCTATGCTGGTTTTCAACCCGATGGCCCATATAAAGTTGACAATTCTACTGCTGCAGTTACTGAAAGAATGTGCTTATTTTTATCGAGCTTATTTTTGTCAAGAAACTACTAACAGAACACCGACTCACCGTAATTAATACAATTAGAGCCAACAGACAAGAAATGTCTGCAGAAATAACGCAAATTAAAAATAAGCAGGTATATTCTTCAGTTTTTGCATTTAGCAACGATATGACTGCCGTATCACATATACCGAAGAAAGGAAAATAATGTGATTGTTGTTTTCACTGTGCTCACAGATGATCGGATTGATGAAGATACTGGTGATCAGAAAAAACAAGAAATAATTACTGTTTATAATTCCACACAGAGTGGAGTAGATGTTGTAGATAGAATGATTACATCATATAACGTTTCCAGAAATACGTACTAGTTTATGATCTCCTTAATCTCGCAGCAATTAATGCTTTTGTAATTTACAATTTTCCAAAACGCGAAGATTATTTCAAAAAAACCTAGGTATGGAATTGGTACAGGAGAGTGTACGACGGAGAGCAGTTGACACGCATTTGACAAAAGCTGTGCGTGCTTCGGCCTTGAAACTCTTAGGCATTGAGGTCGAGGTTGTACCAGAGCCCCAGTCAGGTAAGAGAGGAAATTATAAATATTTCAAAAGACACAAAACTCACTTTTTTGCAACATTTGCAAATCCTGGCCATGTATGGACCACGTAATGGTATGCTGCAAAGATTGCTTAAAAAATTTGATCACCAAAGTTTGACCACTGTAGTTTGTGTCCACAATTAAATTTAGTTTATATATGTTTTTGTAGTAGTTTGTTTGTTTCTAATTAAAGTTTTAAATGTTTTTTTTTGTTTTTTTCATTATTTAGTCGCTGTTCACAAATTTGAAAAAATATGCGTTAAAATTGACATCTTTAAAATTTACCTAATACAACTTAAAACAATTTTAGAATTGTTTCTATAATAAACATTATATAGTCAATGATTTGTTTAAAATAAGTTCATGCAAAATTAGCAATAAAATGTATGCTGTTGCTCGGAAGGCGCTATTTTATTTTGGTCCTCACAGACCACTCCCGACCGAAAGTGTTTCAGAATGGTCACCCGATGAACGGAGGGTTAATTTTGGCAAAAAAAACGCTAAGAAAAGTTAGAAATTCTTAGCGCACTCATGTGGTCCTAAAAGCTGGATTAGTCAAAATAAATTCATCGATAGCTAGTTATGGACATTTTGGTTTAAAACATGGACGTTTATACGTCCATGGTTTAAAACGTTAGAAATTAGATTATTCTGGTGAGTCTGTTCCTTTTTAAACACATTTCTATTTACTATCTAGAATTTCTTTAATGTGTGTGATAAAGAGTACTTGAAATAACCAATTTTTACTTCGTATGTATTTGTTTAATCATTTTTGGACTTCGTAATTTCACTTTATTGGCAATATTGAATCGTAATTAATGGGTTGAATATTGATATTGGTTAATTATTGGCAAAATACAAATATTTCAGGTTATTTACTTTGTATTTATTCATTTAATGGTCATTGGCGTACACAATTTTATTTTATTGGTAATATTTAATGTATTTAGTGAGTTAAATATTGATATTGGTTAGTTATTGGCAAATATATAAAGATTTCAAGTTGTTTACTTTAAATTTATTGGTTTCATTATCATTGGCGTACGTAACTTTCATATTATTGAAAATAAAGGATTTCAAGCTATTTGCTTGTATTTATTGGGTTAACCATTAATGACAGTATTAGCATTCGTAATTTTCATCTTGTTAGCATTATTTAAGTGATTTAATGTTAACTGTTGGGTTAAATATTGGCATTGGTTAATTATTGGTACTATAAAAATATTTCTATTTAATAATCATGGTGAAAGGTCAAGAAAAATAGTTAAATAGAACACGTGGCACGATTAAGTGTCAATTAACAACCGTTGAGACTTTTTTAAATAAATGTAGACTGGATAATAATCTTTTAATTAAATTGAAAAATCGGTTAGATCGGGCAGTAGGATTATTAGATAAATTTGAAGAAGTTCGAAAATTCTTTTTATAAAGTAATTTCATTAGCAAAAAATATGTTACAAGAAAGTCAAAGTCATTTGGTAGACATGGGAGGATCTCAGGTTGCCTCTAGTTCTAGTAATCATAGCAAATCATGGGGGATTACCTCTACAAGCAAAACCAAGGCTACCGGCTATCCCTATCCGCACGTTTAATGGTAATATAGATATGTGGATCGAGTTTACAGAAACGTATGAGTCATTGGTACATAATACTACAGGCGATCCTGAAAAAATGGTAAAAATGCGTAAAATGACCGCTGAAAATTATGACGTTGTTTGGCAACTGTTATGTGATCGTTATGATGATAAACCTTTGTTAGTTGGATTTCATATAGATTCATTATTAGTATTTTGGTCATTATCAAAAGAATCTGCGACTTATTTACGGGATATGTTAGATACAGTAATTGAAAGTTTGTTTGAATTCGAAAAACTTAATGTTGAGCCAAATTCATGAAATCCGTTCTTGGTACATTTCATGAAAAAAAAGTTAGATCAATTTTCATTTAGTAAATGGGAAGAAATTAGATCTAAAATAGAGTTAGCCACTCTAGATCAGTTTAAAGATTTTTTAAGAAATCGAATAGATAGCTTAAAAAATTTTGAGATGATGAGAAAAGAAGAGAACACAGTTGATAGTAATTAGAAACATTTTTAACCCACTTGAAAAAATTAATTAAATAAAACATTGATGGCAGTAGAAACAATTTCTTTTTGATTCTATTGTAAAGAAAAACATTTTGTTTATAACTGTTCTAGTTTTTTGAAATTAAACACTTACAGTAGATATAAGCAAGCACAAATATTGGGCTTATGTTTAAACTGTTTGCAAAAAACTAATCATGTTAGTAAAAATTGTCAATCTGGAAGCTAAAGGAAATGTGGGCAGAAACATAACACACTTCTACATTACTCTATACTAGTGGAGGAGCAGATAATGATGTCACTGAAGTAGGTTATCAAAAAAATATTGGTCAGCTTTCTGCGATACAGGTTTGCGAAGAAGGTGCCACTGCCTATGTTAATAATGGCAATCAATCATTAGCTGGACCATCAAATAGTATGTCACTTAGTGTGAATTCTGCCTGGATAAAAAATGGAACTACAGTTCCTGGAGAGGTATTGTTGTCAACTGCATTAGTTCAAATAATTGATGGGAATGGAAAAGCTTGTACATACAGAGCACTATTAGATTCTGAGTCCCAACCCAATTTAATAAGTGAAGAAGTAGTTAAGCGGTTAAACTTGCCTAGGAAGTCAGTAGAACTTACTTTAGCCGAAGTTGGAAGCAAGGTCGCGCAAGTAAGATATAGATGCAATGGTACAGTTGAATCAATTGGAGTGGACTTTAGGAAAACCGTATCCTTTTTAATAGTTCTACAAATTACTGAAGTAATTCCTAGTCAAAATATACCTACAACAAGGTTAAATTTACAAAACATCTTCAATTGGCAAATCCAGGATTTCATAAACCTGGAACGATTGATCTTCTCTTAGGAGTGGATATATTTTATGAATTATTTTGTGTTGGACAAATTCGGTTGGGTCCAAATATTCTATTGCTTCAAAAGAGAAAGTTGGGCTGGTTGGTCAATGGAAAATGAGTTTTATTAAAAACATATTTAATACTACTAATTGCAATCTTAGTGTTTTAGACATCACTAAAACAATTGAAAAAGTTTTGGCAAATAGAAGAGGTACCAGATGGACAAGAGGTACTTTCAAAGGAAAATATAGAATGTGAGCAAATCTTTTAACAAACGACAAAGAGGGCTCCTGATGAAAACTTTGTAGTTCATATTTCACTGGAGAAATCAGTAACAGCACTGGGTCAATCTAGGCAATAAGCATTAAATAGATTTTATAACTTGAAACAAAATTTACAAAAGAATGAAAAATTACAAGAATTGTATATCAAGTTCATACAAGACTATATTGACATATGTCATTACCAGATGGTTCGTTGGATACTATTTCATATTACTTTCCACATCATGGGGTGGTTAATGAAAATAGTGAGACTACATGTCTAAGAGTGGTATTTAATGGTTTATCCACTACAGATACAGGTGTATCTTTTAATGATTTGCAATATAATTGACCAAAAGTACAAGATTTGGTTTCTATATTGTTACGATTTAGACAGCATTGTGTGGTAGTTGATGGAGACTACTTAGTGCGACATAGTGGCACCATGTCGCAAAGATGTATAGAATAATTTGGGTTATTCCTGAGCACCGATCCTTACAAAAAATAATTTGGAGTGCATCACATGATGTAGACTTAAAGGAGTATACACTCAACATAGTCAAATATGGAACAAAGTCAGCATCTTATTTAGCAATAAGATGTTTAAAAGAGTTAGGACTTGAATGTGCAGAGAACAGACCTGAAGGTTTTTAAACAATTTAAAAAGATTTTTACGTAGATGTCCTACTTACTGGTACTGAATCATCAAAGGAAGCACTAAGCTTGTGCAAGGAAGTGAATTAAGTTTTAAAATGTGGAGGTATAAAGCAGAGAAAATGGGTATCAAATAGTAAAGAGGTGCAGCTCGCATTGGACAAATCAGAAGATGGTTCCGGTTCTGTTCAGATTGAAGAAAGGGACAAAATCAAGACACTGGGGTTAATGTGGGCAGTTAAAGAAGACACATTGATGTTTGCAATAGATTTTTCAGCTAAAGACAATAGGTATACGAAACGATCCATATTATCAGAAGTTTTAGGGATTTTGATCACTTAGGGTTGCTGGGACCCTCAGTGCTTTTGGCGATAAACACTTGTTACAAAAAATGTGAAAGCAAAAACTTCACTGATATAAGTCATTGCCTTACCGTTTGGAAACATAATTGAAAAAACAGACGCTTTAAAATTGGCATATGGAGCTTGTGTTTACCTTAGAAGTGTACAATATGATGAATTGATGACAATAAATATATTGTGTTCTAAAGTAAGAGTAGCTTCCTTGAAGGCACAAACAATTCCAAGGCTTGAACTCTGTGCTGTATTGGTATTGGTTAAATTGGTTGCAGAAGTTCAAGCGTCTCTTACAGTAAAAATTAATAATATTTTTTATTGGACAGATTCTACAGTGGTATTGGGATGGTTTAAAACTGATGTTTGTAAAGTAAAAATTTTTGTCGCAAACAGGGTTAGTTAAATTAACGCCATTGCTAAATGTGGTGACTTTAGACATGTGAGATCAGAGCACAATCTAGCAGATCTTTTATCTAGGGGCGTGTTACCACCGTCGAAGATTATTGGTTTACAATATTGGTGGATTGGGCCTGAATCAGTCAGAGTCAGGTGAAGAGTCAGAGCGGCCAAATTTGAGTCATGAGGCACAATTGGAATTACCAGACTTGAGGTATGCAGTAGTTTCGCACATAGCTACTAAAGAAAACCCAAAACTCTTCCATTTTGAAAAATTTAGTTGTTGAAATAGGTTAAGGAGAGCTGTGGCATATAGATTTAGATATGTTAAAAAGATCAGATCAAGATATTTTAATGTAACCAGTGCACTATCTTATTATGAATCGGAGCAAGCTATGGATGCGTTGGTATTGGTATGACAGAAAGAATTTTTTGGAGCGGATATGATGGCACCGGAAAATGGAAAACACTGGAAGGAACATCTTAATAATTTGAATCCTTTTATGGATAAAGCAGGATGTCTCAGGGTAGGGGTTGATTTAACTTAGCAAATCTACCTTATTCACAAAAGCACCTTTGGTTATTAAGAGCTAAACACAGGTTTACCATATTGTTATTTGAAATGGAACATAATAGGTTGCTGCATTGTGGCCCGCAGCAATTGTTAAGTGCTATCAGAGAGAATTTTTGGGTATTGGGAAGACGAGAAGTGTATTGCAGTTGTGTGAGATGTTTTCGATGCAAACCTATTCCTTTGGAGCAACTTATGGGACTTTTACCGAAAGATAGAGTAAAAGTAAATCCTCCATTTTATGTAACGGGAACGGATTATACAGGTCCTTTTCCAATGAAAACAAAACTTGGTCGTACTTTACAAATAATTAAATGTTATATTTGTCTTTTTGTGTGTTTTTCAACTAAAGCACTTTATTTAGAGGTAGTATCAGACTAAACCAGCGAAGCCTGGATAGCATGTTTTCGTAGGTTTGTCGCACGACGGGGCAAACCACTTAAAATTTATTCAGATAATGAGTCAAATTATATTGGGGCTAATACTGAATTAAAAGAATTACAAAATTTTTTTGAACAGGAATCTGAGTGGGCATTCTGATTGTTTATTATTCTGTTTGAAAACAAATGGAAGAAATTGAAATTAAATAAATATTTTATAAAAAATAACAAACATGTGACGTTTATAACATTATAAACGGATATCTTGATTGAAGAATAAATGACAGAAAAATTAAACACTGTAACATTACTTGAAGAAACGATGCTTTGTATTGCACTAAATATACATGGATTTCATAAGTAGATGGTAAATAAAATGTATAATCAGCAAAGTATACATACTTATAGAAAAAAAATTTAGTATTATTTCATAATAGGAATTAACAATATACACCACAGTTGAAACCACAAAAACCACAATAACTTCTAGGATGGAGTAGGAAAAATATTACTAAAATGATGGTGGCCGCAGTTATCTTTCATTAAACTCTGAAAGCCGTCAGTTCTTTAGGAATAAATTTATTAAACAGATTATTCATTACAATTTTATTGATATTTTCTACTTGATGAGGGTAAACTGCTTCTTCTTCTTTAACCCATTGTGACATGATTTTGTTTATAAAGGTTGTTGTCTACTTCCCTGCTACTACTTTACTGATTGGTTTTTTATAATTGTTTTTTACTTTATTAACCTCTGTCTTTATTTGTGTAATTGTTTTATTTTTATTTATGGAACTACAAAAATTGACACAGGTATTGTTCTTTGTAAACAAATACAATTTTCTGCATTTGTGTTTATTTTAAATCGCAAAAAGCCCTTTTTTGATTTTTCATTAATATACCACATTCTTCATTCCACTATTGTTTATTAATTTCGAATTGATCACTTTTTCTTTTGGGATATTGAATTTTATGCTACTTTATTTAATTCTGATATAAATTTATCATATCCTTTTATATTATTTTGATTATGATCATGTTTAATATTTTCAGAAAAATGTGACCAACTTGCTTTATTTAAGTTTTATTTGTTTTCATTAGTTTTAATAATATTATTATTAGTTTTGGTTTTTATTAATGTAGAAAAATGATTATGTATATCCTTATTATATAAGTAGTTATTTGTATTGGCCAATTGCATAATGTAACCAAATCAGGAGATACAATAAAAAGGTCTATTTGAATGACAGTTTTCGTGCAGTTAACACGAAAAACTAAGTTTCTTCTCTATCAGTTATATGACAACCCCATACTTATAGTGACACTTACAGTCTCCTGTTAAACGAAAACGTTTTTCCATTCGTTCAAGAAACAATAACTAACTTTCAAATGTATTTGTTTACTTTAATATCTAGAGAGACAATCATTAAGTCTTCAATACTCTTAAAAGTTTTTGTATTGTTAAAAACAACATTTTTTTTTATATTTTTCGCAAAGATAAATGTAAAATTAACACAGTGTATACCAGTATAGAGCGGAGTCAGACAGGGTGACTCGTTAAGCCCACTTCTCTTTAATATAATATTGGACGAAATAATACAAGCAGTACGTAAAGGTCATGGTTACAGAATGGGGAACAAAGAAATCCAAATATTATGTTATGCAGACGACATAATATCAGCAGACAAAACCAAATTTATGACAACATCTATATACCCTTTACGGTGTAAAATCGAAATTGATCGAACAGGAAGCAAGGTTTTGATATTTGGGAATAAATATAACTAGTTACGGAGACGTTAAAGAAGCAGTACGTCAACAAAGCTTAAAAGCAAGTAAAGCGACCGGTTCTCCTAACGACACAATCTGAAAGAACAAACACCTAAGACAAGACCCAAAAACAAGACTCTGTAAAGCAGCCATTAGACCTATATTAACATACACGGCGGAGACAAGATCTGACACATCTAAAACGAGACGACTGCTAGAAACAACGAATATCAGGGAGAAGTCTATTGGATAAGGAGAAGCGAAAACATAAAAAGAGCATGCAATATAAAAGACATAAATGGGTGGGTGACAAAACGAAAACAGGAGTGGAACGAACATATCAGTAGAATGGCAGACGATAGAGTAGTACGAATAGCATGAGACAAGTCACTAAATGGACGAAGAAGTATTAGCAGATCAAGAAAAATATGATGCGACAATTTAGGAGGCTAATATTAAAGAAGAAACAGGCTTTAAAGTCTACATACTAGAAGGAAGAAGAAGAAGAAGACAATATCTTTCTTCGGAAGAATGCCTTAAGCGATATCCTACACTTGCAGTTCGGTCGGTCACTACATTAGCACAACTTTTTTCATTTTCTCTTTTGGTTCATTATATTGTATGATTCTTGTAACCATAACCTTTTTTATTTGTTTTTATTGTCGAATTCTGGGCATTTTTCACAATCTGCTATTGCTAAATTATCTTATTTACAGGTTTTTAAAAAGATTGGTATATGCCTCATATATATTTTCTTTAAATTTTTCAATTGACTAAAATTTTCGCGCTTTCTGATGAGTTTACCTTTACCTTAACCTTATTTTTCCCTACGACTACCATGTTAATATTATTTTTGATTTCTGGAATGACATTTAAAATTAAACGAGCAATTCCTATTTTATGTAGCTTACCTATATTACCTTTCAAGTTTTGTATAAATACAAAATAACGTCCTTGGTCTGTTTCACCGTATTTATTTTGTTCTTTACTTCTTTCTATATTTTTTTAGTACTTACCGCTGCTTGGAGATTTGAATTTTCTATTAGTTTTTTTTCTATCGTTTTCCTCTCCCGTTTCCCCATTATTTTTTCTATTGTTATCTGTATCCATAATTGCCTCATGATGTTCACTACTTTTTTTTTACCCCGATCTGGTGGGATGTTTGCTTTTTCCATGTCAATTTATCACTTCACAATTTCACAGAATCAAAACACATCGATATTATTTCTTTAATTTAATATATTAAATACTAGTTAATACTAAAATTTGCTTATTTTAAAGGTATTTAGGAGTTTTATAGTCCTCTAATTTCGATTTCCGTAAAAATTTGTACTACGATAAGTAGATAGCAATTTTTACTTTACGTCCAACTCCCCATAAACCATATTTCATAAATATCGTGTAAGTACTTTGCAGTATCATATATAGATAGTGTTACCTTATCGTGAAACACTCTGTTAGATATGTAACATATTTTAGCAGAAACAGAAACGAGTGTTTCTGTTTCAAAAATGCTGTCAGAGCATCATTTATGACATTCAAGTTGATGATGCTACCAGGATATTATTGTCAGGGAATATTCCATTATAATGTGCTTTAAATTACATTACTGAATTAATTCAGTCCCGATTTTAATAGTCAGTCGAAACATAAAACTTATTTAGAATCTTCCACTCAAAGTAGGTTAATTGGCACTCAAGGGTAGTACCTGGTAAGATCTCATTGTAGTCAATTGCTGCTTTGGTTTTTGAGCAATTCAAAGCAATTCAAATTCCTTATGAAATTGACTCGCCATAAGAAAACCGAGAAGTGATGTAGAAACCGCTTTATTGCGATATCTGAGGCATCTATATGTATATATATATATATATATATATATATATATATATATATATATATATATATTTATATATATATATATATATATATATATATATATATATATATATATATATATATATATATATCGTCGGTCAGATAGCTCAGCGAGCTGTGCGGCTGCCTCTCATTCGCTTCACTGTCGAATGGTTTAGTGGATGTGGGTCGAGCCCAAGCTCGGTGTACAGAAAACAAAAAGTCTAACGCAGCAGTTTAAAATTCTAGATGAATCTGCGGCTTAGACTAGGATATGCTGGGTTCTGATCGGCCTATGGTGGAGCAGTACGGCAAGAGATAAGGGCTTGCGGCTCGGTGATACTCCTCCATAGATCCCTACCGGACGGGCGTAACGCCTAAAAAACCGGATATATATATATATATATATATATATATATATTATATATATATATATATATATATATATATATATATATAGGTGACTGAGGGGTTGCAATATTATATTTGATAACACTCTTATCTTCGGATGTCTGGAGGCGTAATCTGACTCAAAACAGAAAACCATAGAGTTAAAGTACGTTTTGTAGATCCAGTGATGATCATCATAGTTTGTATTTAGTTTGGTGTCAATCTTACAAGTCAATCTGTTTAACCAAACTGGGTAACTCGCTGACCGTACGAACTTCATGCAGCTTTTCTTCTTCTTTAAGTTCCATCTTCTATCGAAGGTTGGAAATCATCATGGCTAT
Source organism: Diabrotica balteata (assembly GCA_918026665.1). Lineage (NCBI taxonomy): Eukaryota > Metazoa > Arthropoda > Insecta > Coleoptera > Chrysomelidae > Diabrotica > Diabrotica balteata. The sequence goes on along the minus strand of OU898276.1, from coordinate 120,822,273 downwards.
GCGGACTCTGTTGACTGCCGCTCTAAAAAGTTCTGCACTACTGCATTCAAACCATTCCCTCAAGTTCTTAAGCCAGGATTTTCTTCGTCTTCCCACATTTCGCTTTCCTCGGATTTTGCCCTGCATAATAAGTTGTAATAATGCGTATTTTTGCCCTCTCATCACATGTCCCAAGTACTCAAGTTTAGAATTCAGCTGCTGAGAATGCAGCTGTTTAGAATGCAGCTTTAGAATTCTATAATGTGTCAAAGTTCAATAACTAAACATTAACAGAAACCAAAAAAAAATTGTATTACGTATGACCAAATTTAAATTTATCCTTTCTGATAAACAGTATTTTGGTTTTTTTTTTGAGGTGCATATATAAATAATAATGACGGTTTTTCGATAAGCTTTATGTTACATTTTAATTAATATTGCTAAACCTTCCTATGCTTTTTCTTGTTTCTAAACCCCACTATATATTAGTAAATATTCGTTATTCATTGTTTGTCTTTAAACTCTTCTTATTGTTTCCTGCAGGGCGCAGATGTCCATTTTATGTCCACTCTTTTCTTCTTCCTGATCTATCATATTAAGGCTTATTATGTAACTAGTATTTACACTCGAATTCGAGGTTGTTTAAGCTTCTCTTAGTATTTTTTAATTTTTAATATATGACAGACTTATAAACCTAACCCTACTGCCCTTTCCTTTATCAAGGCTTGGGACAGGCATAATATCTATATTCAGTTAACCAAGAAATTATTTCCTTATTTTTTAGTATTTTTATTATTGATTGTTTCTTAACAAGATTCAGATTTTTTTTTTACATAATAATAACTTATATTTAAAATTCCCAAAAGAATATTTTGGGAATTTTAAATTAAAACTGGTTCTTTTAAAGTTGTTTCTGAAATCAACTTAATCTGCCATATAATCTCTTTAGACTAACTAAACACGGATGGCTCAAAAACATCGGAGGATATTGAAGCCGGCATAGTAGGGACAAATCAAGGAATACATTTCCCGGTAAGTCTATCTAAGGATGTGATAGTTTTCCAGGCTGAAATAACTGCAATCCATCACTGCGTGAAAGAAATAGAAACGCAGGAAAAAACACAGACATGAAAACAGTCAAAGCCATAGTAGGTCTTCTAACAGGGCACTGTAAGCTAAATAGGTACTTGAAGCTAATGGGATTATCAGATGATGACCTGTGCAGATTCTGTCACCTCGAAGAAGAAAGAGCAGAGCACATTTTATGTCAGTGTGACATTCTGGCAAATGTGCGGTTTTTTGCATTAGGAGAAGAAAATCCACCGGCAAATAGCTACATGTGTAGCATTTTAAATTTGATTGATTCTTTGAAGTATATTTAAAGTCGCCTCGTATATGAAATCGTCTTAATAAAACGAAGAATGTTTTCTGTTTTTTAGTTCGTATCTTTCGAAAAGTGTTTTCAATCATTCTAACGTCGTAGAGTAATAAATCCATTTAATTGTTGTTTATTTTACTGCGGCGATTTCTTTTCATGTAAATGCGTTTCAAAGGATATCTACGTCGTTCGTTGGTTTTGCTATTTCAGCAGTTCGTTGATTTTCAAGTTAAGCGAACAAATTTTTAATTTCGTCACTATCGGTGGAGCCGCTGTCAAGGGCAGTTGGTTTCGTTTGTTTAGTCCGAATTTTCATCAAATTCGTAATGTTTTTTTTTGTTATTAGTTTTTTTCATCAGAAGTATTGAAGTTTGGTAGCATGTGTAGTTACAATTTGAGTTTGGTTTATGATATTGACGGAAAAGTGCTTGGGTGGTATTCTTCAAGGAACCGGCAAATTTATATGTGGAGAAGTGAATATTATACTCAAATGTAATGTGTCAGTTTTTGTCTGAGTTAATCACCGATTTGGGTCGTGCTGTGTTTTGAAGAGCTTTGTGTTTTGAGAAGTTTTGAAAAGCCAAGCTTTGAAGATTGCAGTTTAATTAACCCGAAGTCCGATGGTCCAGTGCCCAGCTTTCATCGTATATTTGTTGTCCCTGGTCATTCCAGACCATTTTGCAGCTTGTGAGAAGCATTTGTTTGTTTTGCAGTGTTTTTGAGTAAAGTTCCAGCCCCAAAACTTTTAAAGGAGATATAATATTCAGTGATATCAGGTACTCTTTTTTTTTTCGTAAACATTTTTTAAAGTAAAAATAGACAGTTTTCATCGATAATTGCTTTCATGACAGGTTACAAAAATTGTAATAAATAAAATTATAAATATTAGGGATTGGTTAACTGTCATATTAATTATTCTTATAGTTTTAAAAATTTAATCTTGACATATGACAGTTAGCATTATTGTCTTCGGATATTTGGTACATACATAACCATAAACTTTGAATTTGTTTTGTTTTTAAAAAAGGTTAACCTCAGTAAGTAAGCTCCATTTAAAAATATGATAATAAATATTTAAATAGTTACCGCTACAAAATGTCGCGCAAATAGGGTCCCCAACGCCCAGAGTTGTAAACCGAAAGCGCCATTGTAAGTCGTTTTTTTTTTTGTATTTTGTTAGTATTATTTGTATTTGTAACTGTTTGTGGTACACATAATTAAAGGTTAAATTTTATTTTCTTAACTTTTTATTTATTTTTTTTAAGCTAACCTTTTTTGAGTTTATTTGAAAAAGATATGTTTTGATTTGTTTTCTAATTATTTCCCTAGTTACAACTAGTGGTTGTAATAGGCATAATTAGGCACCTCAAGTGGCGCCCTATAATCAAATTTCTTGAGGTGTTTTCTTGTTTATTTTTATTCTGTTTATCCCAAAAGCCCTTTATTTCATTTTTTTGTAGATGCCCCATTCCAATGCCCTTATCTTTTACTTATCCACGACCCCAGCTCTCCTACGAAACCCTGAGTGCGATTATTTTGCTTGCCTTATCTCCACCCCCAATAGTTTCTTCCCTCAATTTTCTACCCCCTGTTTTAATGCCCCCTGTGGTAGGCAAAATATTATCGTTACAAAAATGGCGCCCTTGGCGTGGGGCATATTTCAGGCTTTTGAATGTTCCTGCATCTTTAGGTTTTTGTCCCATTCCCCGAAGTCACATATCTTTTTCAATTTTTCTGCCATAGTTTTCTGCCATTTTTATGAAACCCCGTCTTCCAGGTAGTGCCCCGGTGTCCCACAAACAGTTTGTTTATGTATTTGTATCAACATATGTATTGTTGTTTTGTCTATGTATTGTTTTTGTATTAACATATGTATTATTGTATATCAACAGATGTATTTGTTGTATATTGACATATGTAACGTTGTTTCTTTTATTTCGTGTAATGTAGAAATTTTTCTATATGTATTTTATGTGTATTGGTAAATGAAAGCAAATATTTTGAGTTTGAATATTTAAATTGAATTTTAAATAATGTTTTGATATTGAGAAGAATTTTAAGTTATTTACAGTAACAAATTAAGTGTACCGTTATTGTGCCATTTATTTTTGATTGATTTGACATTTCTTACAGAATAATCGTTTTTTGTAATTTTGTTTTGTCTGGTCATTTTGAGTAAATGTGTTTATTGTTTGAGTGACTTTTCTTTGAGCTGATGAGTATAGTTGTGTTTTGTCGTAAGACATTTCATTGTTTCCTCTATCCCTCTCTGACGGCGTTTGTGTTATGCCACGGGCTAGTAGGAGATTGTGAATGTGAGAAGTAGTCCCCTGTATTCCCCTGTTGTTCCCTAATTAACCAGCTTTGACGGCGTATGTAATGCCACGGGTTATTAGGAGATTGTGTTCCCCTGAATCCCCTTTTGTATTTCCTGTCTTGTATCTGAATGATGACAAGTGTAATACTCGTGATCGGAGGTGCTGTTTAGTTTTGCCTAGGAGCAGTCTCATTTAGTTTTCAGAACAAGAGCAAGGTTGTTTTATGTTGTGTTATTTTGTGTAGCTCACTCAAAAGTCAAGTTTTCAATATTATTAGTATTTTTGTATCACTTTGTATGTGAAGTTTATCGAGTATGTTGTTTTGTATACATTGTGTATTTGCTTTCACCCAATCATTGTTTCAATATTTTTGTCCCACCCTGTATGTGAAGTTCGTTGAGTTTGCTTCGAACCGTTTTTTTTTCTGTTATTTTGTGGATTTGTTTTATCCAGTTTTCCGTTAAATCAAGTCTATTTCTGTCCCAAGTTAACTGCTACGATTTCCATTTTCTTCTATGTCCAGTTTTCGTAAAATTATGTAGAAATAATTTTCGTCTATTTCCTTGTGAATTAAAAAATACGTATTTGGAATGATGTCATTCCTTATTTGCCGGTATTTAAAATGTGAACGATATCAAGTTTGTTTATTCTTATTCGTCTTAAGTACCATCCCATGTCTGAGAAAATAATTTTGTTTACGTTAACGAAATAATTTATTTCGTATGTAGACGCTGTCCTTTCTTTAAGTGTTTATAAGTTATATATTTCGTCTTCTTATTGAGTCTTTGAACAATTATTGCGTTTCAGAAATCAGCTGTTGTACGAAAAATATAGGTCAATTTTTTCGTATTTTTAAATTTTAATAGTACAGGCAATGTGCGAATTTTTTTTAAGCCCCGAAAAGAAAAATATTTTCTGTTACAGTCCACTTATGTTTTTTTTTCCTTGTTGTCTTTTGTTTTATAGGTAGGAGGAAGTAATAATGCGATTTCGCTTGTCCATGGCTAAGGCCGATTTGTTAGTGACAAAGCGAAGTATTGTTATTTGCCTTATGTTTGTTATTTCCGTGTTTCCCCGTGTTTTCTGTGTTCCTATTCTGTGTTAAAAGTAGGAGGAAATGATGATACGATTCCGTTTGTCCTTGGCTAAGGCCGATTTGCTAGTGACAAAGCGGAGTATTGTTATTTTTTCTTTTGTTTGTTAGTCTTGTGTTTCTCCCTAGTTCTTTTTTGTGTACAAGTAGAAGACAGTGATGATACGACTTCGTGTATTCCTGGCTAAGGCCGATATGTTGAGAATACATAGCGAAAGTATTCTGATGTTTTTTCTGTCTGTTAGTTTAGTGTCTTTCCGTGTCTTTGTGTGGTCAGATGTTGTAGTGGAGATATGTTGATGGTCTGAAATGTATTAGTTTGTGATTTGAGTATTGTGTTGTTGAAATATCAAATAGGACGTACAGGCATGTGACCTGGATTTGTGTTTCCTTGGATATTTCTGTTGTTGTGTAAGACTGCGTAGCAGCATCCCCTTTCCGTGAATTAATAGAAAGGATAAGCCTTTCTATGTGTTGAAGTAAGACTATTGGCGATAGAGTCTCAATAGCATTCCTTCTTGTTGTAGTGTTTGTGATGTAATGTTGATGATTTGGTGGAAGCGGAGGTACAAATACTGGCATTGTCCATTGTGACGTTTTGATTTGCTGAGGTGAAAGTACCTGGCCGCTTATTGTGAAAGTATTGTTTATGTCGATTGTGAGACCATGTTAGTGAAACATCTGAAGTATTTTTAGTACTACCGTTGAATGACCCACTTAGAATTCCCCAGTTTTATGTTGTGACCCTGTTCGAGTTTTGTTAAAGAATAGTGAACGTTTCTTTCTGATTTGTATGAAGATGTTGTATTCGATTATTATCCGTGAAATGATGAAGTTTATTTGTTCATGTTGCCCCTTCATTCCCTTCCCAAACTGTGTCTTTGACCTTATTAGTTGTCATAAGAGGAACGGCTAGGTCGATGAGTTTTGGATTCGTCCGCCAGGTGACCTGTTGAGCTTTTAAGGAAGATAAGCATTAGTTTTTGCCTTGTGTATATATATATACTCTTCTTCTTCTTCTTCTTTACCCTTCTTGCCCTGCTTTTGAGATTTGTGTACCCAGTTGGAAGTTTTATTGTTGTTGACGGACTGTAATGATTTTTTTGTTCTTTTGGAAGATTATAGTGTTTCTTATGTTCCCTTGGAGATCTGTAATGATGTTTTTGTTTCTTTTGAAGTGTTGTCGTAACTTTTTTGTTTTCTTTGGAAGACTGTTACGAGTTTTTTTTTGTTTCTTCAGGAAGTATTTAGTTTGAGACTGAACTGATTGTGTATTGATTATGGCTTGTATGCCATGTGCCCCTGTTCTTTCTTCTTTTCCAAGATTGTGTATTAGCATTTTGGATTTATTTTCTTCTTTTGTCCTTTTGGGAGTTTCCTGACTTGGAAATTTTTCGCTGTGTCGATCCCAGAGGATATTTCTATGGAACTATTGGCCATCCTGTTTTCTTCTTTTGTGTTGGTTTAATTTTCAACCAGTGGTTGAAAATTCATTGCTTGACTGTTATAGTCAAGTTTGTTATTTTTTGATATTGTTTTGGTTATCTATTATGTGGATAACCATAGCGAAGCTTGTCTAAGCTGTGTTGTTGGCCACCCGCCTTTGTTGAGCTGGAAGCACCCCTCTTTTCGCTCCCAGAAACTTCAACACTGGTCTGTTCCACGTTTTTGGTTAGGCTAGAGCCATTTTAGTAGAAATCTGCCATTGTGTCGTTGTGCTTAAGAGCCAACGAACTGTACCTGGTGCCGATTCGTCAAATTGAGCATCCAGTTTTATTTTGTATGTTATTATGTTAGAACCATAAACAGTTATGATGTGTAGTTTTGGTTATGATTTTTGTTTGTTGTTTTTTGTTCTGTTTGAGTTATTGAAGTCATTATGTGTTGTTGCAGTAGTTAAAAAATGCTACTGTTGTTCCAACCTGATTGTTGTTCGCCCTAAACGAAAACTTTTCCTGTTAGTCCAGTTTTCGCTCTTACGTGGGGGTATTGTAGCATTTTAAATTTGATTGATTCTTTGAAGTATATTTAAAGTCGCCTCGTATATGAAATCGTCTTAATAAAACGAAGAATGTTTTCTGTTTTTTAGTTCGTATCTTTCGAAAAGTGTTTTCAATCATTCTAACGTCGTAGAGTAATAAATCCATTTAATTGTTGTTTATTTTACTGCGGCGATTTCTTTTCATGTAAATGCGTTTCAAAGGATATCTACATCGTTCGTTGGTTTTGCTATTTCAGCAGTTCGTTGATTTTCAAGTTAAGCGAACAAATTTTTAATTTCGTCACTATCGGTGGAGCCGCTGTCAAGGGCAGTTGGTTTCGTTTGTTTAGTCCGAATTTTCATCAAATTCGTAATGTTTTTTTTTGTTATTAGTTTTTTTCATCAGAAGTATTGAAGTTTGGTAGCATGTGTAGTTACAATTTGAGTTTGGTTTATGATATTGACGGAAAAGTGCTTGGGTGGTATTCTTCAAGGAACCGGCAAATTTATATGTGGAGAAGTGAATATTATACTCAAATGTAATGTGTCAGTTTTTGTCTGAGTTAATCACCGATTTGGGTCGTGCTGTGTTTTGAAGAGCTTTGTGTTTTGAGAAGTTTTGAAAAGCCAAGCTTTGAAGATTGCAGTTTAATTAACCCGAAGTCCGATGGTCCAGTGCCCAGCTTTCATCGTATATTTGTTGTCCCTGGTCATTCCAGACCATTTTGCAGCTTGTGAGAAGCATTTGTTTGTTTTGCAGTGTTTTTGAGTAAAGTTCCAGCCCCAAAACTTTTAAAGGAGATATAATATTCAGTGATATCAGGTACTCTTTTTTTTTCGTAAACATTTTTTAAAGTAAAAATAGACAGTTTTCATCGATAATTGCTTTCATGACAGGTTACAAAAATTGTAATAAATAAAATTATAAATATTAGGGATTGGTTAACTGTCATATTAATTATTCTTATAGTTTTAAAAATTTAATTTTGACATATGACAGTTAGCATTATTGTCTTCGGATATTTGGTACATACATAACCATAAACTTTGAATTTGTTTTGTTTTTAAAAAAGGTTAACCTCAGTAAGTAAGCTCCATTTAAAAATATGATAATAAATATTTAAATAGTTACCGCTACAAAATGTCGCGCAAATAGGGTCCCCAACGCCCAGAGTTGTAAACCGAAAGCGCCATTGTAAGTCGTTTTTTTTTTGTATTTTGTTAGTATTATTTGTATTTGTAACTGTTTGTGGTACACATAATTAAAGGTTAAATTTTATTTTCTTAACTTTTTATTTATTTTTTTAAGCTAACCTTTTTTGAGTTTATTTGAAAAAGATATGTTTTGATTTGTTTTCTAATTATTTCCCTAGTTACAACTAGTGGTTGTAATAGGCATAATTAGGCACCTCAAGTGGCGCCCTATAATCAAATTTCTTGAGGTGTTTTCTTGTTTATTTTTATTCTGTTTATCCCAAAAGCCCTTTATTTCATTTTTTTGTAGATGCCCCATTCCAATGCCCTTATCTTTTACTTATCCACGACCCCAGCTCTCCTACGAAACCCTGAGTGCCGTTCGCATCAGTAGCGATTATTTTGCTTGCCTTATCTCCACCCCCAATAGTTTCTTCCCTCAATTTTCTACCCCCTGTTTTAATGCCCCCTGTGGTAGGCAAAATATTATCGTTACACATGGAAGGTACGGTCTCGAAGCTACTAGACTTTATAAAGAGGGTCAGGCTAGAGAAGGTTATCTAGGACTAGAGGACCACAATAAATATGAAAAGATCGCAGTGGAATAGGCCGAAAGGCCACCTCTTTTAATCTAATCTCATCTAACTAAACACTTTAGATATGTATTGTATATTATATTTCTTCAAGCATTTCAAAAACAATTTATTAATAGTTTGTTTTTAAAATTCGTAGTATCAAAGCGTTTAATTTTTAAAAATCAATTTGTAACTGACATCATCTAATGAAAATGTTTTTAATTGATCTGAACCTGCACTTTCTACCGCGTACATTTTGACAGAGTAATTAGTTTATAAAATCTGTTTACTAATAGCTAGACGGAGGGTTACACTAATCAATTTTGAAATTCAGGACTACGTTTACTACATACATGTTATTGTGGACGTATCGCAGTATTTAAGCTTTTTATATAAGCCCATACCGTTCACCGCAAAGTGTTACTCCTATTAACTTCTCTACTTTTGCTTTATAAGTAAAATACCAAGATAGGTTAATTATTTCCATGAGTATATTATTCTGTAGCATCAAAGTTTTGAACTTTGTATGATAACTCTACAGGTGAGAGGCATATGTCGGCTCTGAAATTCAGCTCTATAAGTGTATACATATTTGAGATCAAAATCTCAAAACAAAAAAAAATTATATTGTTTACAATTAATTGTAGTTTATTGTTATATAGAAAATATTTAGTAAAATTACGCAACAAGTAAATAGTGTCAGAAATTATCGTATTAAAATAAATATATTGGAATTGCGTTTTTTTAAATAACAGTAAAGACAAAAAAGCGCAAAAATTTTTTTAAATATTTCTCAGAAGTTTTCTACTCTCACAGCGTACTACTGTGGTAAAGTGATTATTTATATTTCCTTTGTAGCTGTTTTCCGTATCTCATTTTACTTTGAGCGTGAAGAGTTTAGCTATTAAGCCCCCTTTTTTTATATACAATTGAAGTTATTACAGTGGCGTAAAATGGCTGATGTCTTGTAGAAAGTTATTTTAAACTTTGCAGTTAAACGATTTTAACAATTACGAATCTTTATAAGAAAAATATATAATCTACAAACTGAAATCACAATTATCAGAGAAATTAGAGGCTTACGTCAATATAGTCCAATAAGATAAATAGAAAATTGTGTAGTCATTAGGTAAAAATACAGTAGAGTATAATAAAGGAAGGTAGGAGAAATATACACCTGTGAATAAATATAAGACAAATACTTATGTCACTTACAAACGAACTAATCTAAAATAGGTAGAAAATTATGAAGGCGAATGAAAAAACCAAAGGAAGGTTTGATTAGGAAGCGTCCAATTAAAGAGAGTATGGGTCGATTGTTCAAACGCTAATCAATACTTGATTGTAATCAAATATTTAATTAAAATCAAATACGTCACATTTTAAGGTTATGTTGACTGATTGATATTATTCAATTATTTTATTATATTGCGTTTTAACTTAAAATAAACCATAGTTAAACTCTTTGTGATATTAATTTCATGTTTTTATTTACAAATAAATAATAATAATAAACAATTTTTAATAATTTTGACAGCTGTTGTGACGTACTTAATTGTAATTAAATATTTGATTACAATCAAGTTTTGATTAACGTTCGAACAATGGGCCGTATGACTAATAATTATTGGACGACAAATAATAATAAATATGAACTATTAAATAAAATAAAAATGCAAAAGTAAAAATCAGACCAGGGTTTAATCTAACATTCACTAGAAAAAGTATAAGACATTATTACTACTTTTGTTGGGAATAAACCACAATTTAAGTTTAAAATAAGTTTATTTTTGACGTTTCGATTTTCACTTTGAAAATTTTTCGTTTGGAAAATTGTTCTCAAAATACAACACATTGAAGTATAAAGTATTTTATTCTCACATGACATATGCAGGTTATTTATATAACAACTACTTAGTTAAGGTCTTCGTAATTTAGGCAAAACACATTTATCTCTGACAGTAAGTCATAAGACGTTTGTACCATACCTTGTTTTTTCCATTAAACTTCAATAAATATTGTGCTCTCAAGGATGGTCAAGATTTGGTTTCTCATTGTTGGTTTTAGGATCTCTTATTGTCTCTTTTTTCATTTCGCATGATTAGCACCATTTCATATTACGTATTTTGTATAGGTGTTTTTCTTAACGATAATATCCAATCACGATTTTTGTAACCGTTTTATTTCCCGTACATAAAATAATACGAAAAGTTTTTTAGCAATATTTATGATTATTTTTTAAGTCAAGATTTGCCTTTAAGTGGCTCCCTATTTCTCCAGTTTCCCATTTCTTTTGATAATTCCTTTAGCCACTTCTAAACTTCGGTTCTAGTAGCGTCTATGGTGATTTTATCTAATGATTCTAGGACTACAAAGGTTTCTCTATAGCCTTGGTTTGCCAAAAATCTCCTCGTTTATTTCCATTGAGCCATTTATGACCTGGAATCCATATAAAAGACACTTGGTTGTCTTGTGTCACGTTGTTGAGGAGATCCTTTTAATTAAAAGTTTTGATACAGTGAGTGGGTTATTTATAGTGTATAATTGTTAATTTTCTTTTTGGGATTTGGAATTTGTAATTAAACACCACACATTTAAGTTCGTTAAAATTGACAAAATCTTATTTTTTTCTTTATAAATATTGTTTAATGATTTTAGTCATTTTAAAAATTTGTTAATTAAATAATTATATAGAATTTATATATCATTTACTTTTTTAGTACATATTATTTTTTATGTTCTGTGGTTGTGTGGATGCGTGTGTGTTAAACTTTCACGGAAACAAAATAAAAATAATAAAATTGAAAAAAACGTAGAAAAACTTTTTATAATAATTAATTATTATTTATTTATTTATTTATTATAAATAATTTTTGTAAAATGTAATTAATCCTCGAAGGGAAGGTAGTTTTTTATATGTATCGCGGACCGATGCAAATTGTGTCTCAATGATAACTACACTCAAACACAACTCAGAACACACGTTCTTTGTTTTAAAAGTCAAACGATAAACTTTTATTATCGGGCTGATCTCTTGTGATGTCACTGTTTACAGTATTATATTTCGTTTCCCATAAAAAATGAAAAAATGCAACGTACTCAAAATGTATAATTAAAGTATCCAGCATTATCTAATATCTGTAGTAAATACAGATATTGAAAAACACATTTCAATTGTTATTTCATTTTTATTTCTTATTTATATAACCATTTTCGAAAATGTAAATTTTAGTATGAGATCGTTTAATTCAATTTTTAAATATGAAAGTTTAATTATTCGTAATTAGCTTGTCGCTACATTTATTTATCTTTATTACTTAATTTTGTTTATAATTAAATTTAATTTTATTTTATTTAATTTAATTTTGTTTAATTTTAATTTTGTTAAATTTTATTTAATTTTATTTAATTTTATTTAAATTTATTTAATTTTATTTAATTTTATTTAATTTTATTTAATTTTATTTAATTTTATTTAATTTTATTTAATTTTACTTAATTTTATTTAATTTTATTTAATTTTATTAAATTTTATTTAATTTTATTTAATTTTATTTAGTTTTATTTAATTTTATTTAATTTTATTTATTTTATTTAATTTTATTTAATTTTGTTTAATTTTATTTAATTTTATTTAATCTTATTTATTTTATTTAATTTGATTTAATCTTATTTAATTTTATTAATTTTATTTCGTTTATTTAATTTTATTCCATTTTTTTAAGTGTAATATGTAAGAGTAAGACTATTTGAATCATCAATTTGTTGAATGAAGTAGCAACAAATCGACAGTAGGCCTATAGTTTAAAGAACAAAATATGATTTAAATGTCAGATGACTGTAGTTCAGATTTCTTTTTTAGGTGGCGTAGTTATCCTATTGGACAAACAGTGTGGACTGTCGTCCTTGTCTTTTATATAGACAGATATGTGTGTATATTGTGTGTTGTATTTCATATGTATTTGCTATTTGTATAATGCTATTTTTGGTATATACTTGTTATCGACTCTTTCTTTTCGCATCGGCAACCAAAGCCCGCTACATGCTGCTGATGGTTTCCTACAAAGTTTTTTTCATTCAGACGGATGAGAGCTGCTTCTTTGATTTTTCTCTTTTTTATGTCTGTTTTTTATGTCTATTTAACACCGACGGTATTCAACACCTAACAAAAGTATTTAATGATATATATTTAAGCGGAGTAATACCAATAACATGGCTGAAGTCGACGTTTATTACTTTACCAAAGAAAACAAAATCCGTATCCTGCAGTGATTTCCGAACCATCAGATTAATGAGTCATATTTTAAAATTATTTCCAAAAATCATACATCAAAGGATATATAGAATGTACGAAGAAAAAATTAGCCGTATACAGGTTGGTTTTCGGAATGCAGTGGGTACGAAAGAGGGTCTCTTTAGTATACAAGTGCTATTTCAACGATGTAGAGACGTGAACTGCGACATTTATGCCTGCTTCATTGACTACCATAAAGCGTTCGATACAGTAAAGCACGACAAGCTGATGGAGATATTAACCAATATTGGAATAAACACCTGTGATTTAAGAATTGTCAGCAATCTGTACTGGAATCAAACATTATCTATCCGGACAGAGGCAGGGGAATTTGACGATATCAAAATCAAACGTGGCGTCCGTCAGGGATGTATACTATCACCACTGCTGTTTAACATATATTCTGAGGAAATCTTTCAAGAAGCAGTGGGTCATGTTGAAGCCGAAATTCGAATCAACGGAGAATCTCTCAATAACATTAGATACGCGGACGACACGGTAGTATTCGCTGACAGTTCTGAAACCCTCCAGGAATTATTGAACACAATCACAGAGGTCAGTCAGAGATACAGACTTTCACTAAACACTAAAAAAACAAAATGCATGATGATCTCTAAGAAGGAACAGCAATTTGGACAAATCAGTGTAAACGGTCAACAAATAGAAAGAGTAAAAACATACACCTACCTTGGTATGACGTCAATGCAAATTGGGACCATTCCATAGAAATCAAATGTAGAATAGAAAAAGGAAGATCTGCATTTTAAAAAATGGCAAAAAGTTATTCAAATATCATGATTTATCACTGCCCATAAAAATCAGTTCACTACGATGTTACATCTTTCCTATACTGTTGTACGGAGTTGAGTCATGGACTCTCACAGACGCCACCTGCAAGAAAATTGAGGCTTTTTAAATGTGGCTTTATCTTCGCATCCTGAAGATATCGTATACCGACCCCGTTACTAATGAGGGTGTTCTGTTGAGAATGAAAAAAGAAAAAGAGCTGTTAACCACAATAAAAACAGCCAAAATCGAATACCTCGGTCACATCATGAGGAACAGCGAAAGATATGGACTGCTGCAACTAATCTTGCAGGGAAAAATAGAAGGAAAACGGGAATAAGAAAGGCGAAAGATTGTCCGGCTGAAAAATCTACGAACGTGTTAATTACTATTAGACTGGGAATAAGCCACAATTAAAGATAAAAATACGTTTATTGACGTTTCAATTTCCACTTCGGAAATCGTTCTCAAAATACAAACTTTAAATATATATATATATATATATATATATATATATATATATATATATATATATATATATATATATATATATATAACAAATACTCTTTTGTATTTTGAGAACGATTTCCGAAGTGGAAATTGAAACGTCAATAAACGTATTTTTATCTTTAATTGTGGCTTATTCCCAGTCTAATAGTAATTAATTTACAATGCCACAAGAAAATAGCTTCAGAACAATCTACGAACGTGGTTCAACACAAAAACCACAAATCTTTTTAAAGCATCAGTGTGCAAAGTGCAGATTGCCATGATGGTCACCAACATCCGAAACGGATAGACACTACAAGAAGATGAAGATGTCTGTTTTTTTTCATGATAATTGATTCATTTTTTCATTGCAGTGTATGCTTATTTTCCAGGCATGTTCGCATATCTGTGATTTGTCGAAGTCTCTGTTTTTAATCTGTTTCATGGTTGTTTATCCTGATATTTAGTGGTCTTGCGGTTTCTCCCACAAAGTTGTTGTAATTAAAGGAGATTTTGTAGATGCAGTTCTTTGATTTTTCTTTTTTGGTATTAGATTTGAACATGGATAGATAGATATTGATCAGTGTATTGGTTTTTTTTTATTGTTGTGATTTTGTACTTATTTCCTCTCCTTAATATTATTTAACTTAAATCGTGAATCTTTTATTTTGTAATAAATAATACTGGGTAATTGTTTTTTGTTAAAATCTTTGTTAACAAATTGTTTTTTTCTAAAATGCATTTTCATTAGGGCAGATGTTTTGGGCCCTATCATATATTAATTTTATATTTTCTTTTTTGGTTTTTACGTTGTGGTTTGAGTGGTAATTTAAATATCTGTGGGTGCCGATCGGATATCTTTAAACTTTAGTTACATTTCCTGTATCCTCGTTTATGACTAACACATCCGAAAAGAAAGTATACTTCATCTAATTTAGATAACGACTTACGTCATTTTCTACGTCAGGGATCGAAGTTGACATAGTTGCCAAAGTATAAAAAAATTCTGACTCCATTTTAAATCAAATAGGTCACATAATTATTGCAAAAGTATTACCATCTCTTTACAACGACTATTTAAATTCTTACGTGACATTTTTGAAATAAAACACACTAATTTTGTTCTAAAAAAAACAGATTTTATTCAATAGGTAAAAATATAAAACAAGAGGTATTCACTTTAAAATTCAAAATAATAAAGTATAAAAAGTGTCAACACCGCAACTGTCAAATAAGTGTTACCAATTTATGCCAAATTATCACCTTCGTTCGATTACGGTTAGAGTGTGTTCCGAACAAATGTTCTTGATAAAAACTCTTTATAATGGATTTATACAAATTAAATGAAACATATTATTGTGTATTTCTTTAAGTTAACAATATTAGACATTTTTAAATATTATTTCTACGCGTATATAATAAAATATGCCTAGTGGCTGTAATGCCAGTGTACTCGGTCAAGTGATTCTAAAAAGAACACACCTAAACCCTAAAATATTTCGTGTTGGTATCATATGACGTCACAGGCTATGACGCCGATGACGTGCATCGTTATATAAATTAGATGAAGTGTACTTAATTAGTAATTGATTTCCTTTTCCAAGGTGAATTTGACTGATTTGTCATTATTTTTTACGTACATTGAAAATTAATCCAATGCTTCTGGTCCTCGACACCAAATGAATAACACCGCATCTAAATATATCCACCATAATGTGAATTTCCTGCCTTTTTTTTAATTAACATTAATGTGTTTCTTTTAAAACCATTATCTAGTTAAAAATTGGTCTTGTCTGTGCTGAAAAAATGTAGCTTCTTTATAACTGACACATTCAGTTTGGTTTTTGTAGCCAATGTATCATGCCTCTTTGATTTGACTCTATTTATTTTTTAAGTTTTTCCAGTGGCACATTCGTATAAAGGCTGGTGATATCTAAACTGTTTAATTTTAAAAAAATTGCCTTATACAACAAACTTGTTTTGATAAAACTGACAAAAATAGGATGTGTACTCCTTTGCAAAATATTTGTAATATAACATGTATATCGCTTTAGTTTTGTTTCAATGTACTAATAAAAATTCCCTTTTTTATATAAATGTTTCGTGAATTCGGAATGCCCAATATAAGCTTACTCCTAACTTAAATTCACCATTTATTATTTTTATTGAGAACACATTCTTTTAATTACATAATTTAAGCTAGCGATATTAAATGTAGATGTAAACTTTTTTGTAGTTAGACAATGATAAAGACAAAACACTATTTTACCATAAAAAACAAAGAGTACCGCCCTCTAGAAGAGATAATTCCTTTCAAAATTCTTAGTTTGGCGCTACTGTAACACGAGTTTTATTCCCTTTTCGTTTATAAGTCCTTTTCATATATACATACGACAAACTCAATCATTTCTCTTTTATAACTTGGTCTTGCCGTATTTTTCCTTTAACGCATATTTAAATTGAATTTTAAGCTTTTCGGCTTCTCCGATCTATTGTTCCAGGAACACAAAAAATACGTAGAACATGTTCCTATTCACTTTTATTCATTTCAAAGACAGAACAAGTAGGTATTTTAAAGACTGATAGGAATTTAATAGACCATTATATGACTATACGCTTTTGTTTTCTGTAACATAGTTTCTCATTTTTATTTTAAATAAAGTTTGTTTGTCCCTTTTATATACTGTAATATTAAACTTGGACTCAGCGTGTTTAGCAATATTTTAATGTAAATTCATGACGGATTCAATTAAAACCTGATTTCATACCATAAATAAAATACTATAAACTATATATATATATATATATATATATATATATATATATATAATATATATATATATATATATATATATATATATATATAATTGTACACTCTGTTAATAGAAACTGTAACGTATTACTATGAGTCACAACGCTCTAATTGCGACCATGGCGTAATGGCGTAACAGCAAAGGTCTCGAACTTCTTTGTAAGTATTTTTTTAGAATCTCAGTTAAAGCACTGATTCGGTATTCGTCTCTTCGCTGGCTATTTCTAGAACAGATGTATGTGTATACAATTAGTGGCAGAGTTCTGTGAATAGACAGTAAATAGACAAGTATTTTGTAAGTAGAGTACACGTATTATTGTAGACAATAATTATTAGTGTATTTATTAACAATTCTAAGATATTTGTTATTAAGTAAGTTAAATTAAGTAAGTTTCTCTACGTGTACTCTACTTAATCTCTAAACCTAAAAAAAATGTAAAAACTGGTGCTAGAGATATAATTAAGCTAACGAAGTAATTGTCGAAAATTTGTATAGTAAAAACAAGAAGTGAGACCAAGAGACCAAGATGGGGGTAATTTGAGATAGGATTGCCGCAATCGAACAACGTCGAAAAAAAAAATATGCTAAAGACAAACATCTTTTAATAATTATAAAGAAAAATAAAAAGTTAAAGAGAAACGTCCTCAAAAAGAAAAAGAAGCTGAAGAGAGACGTCGGCGTGAAGAAAAGAAATCTGAAGAAAAGGTTGTCTGAAAGAAAAGAAAGTTAAAGAGGACCGTCGACAGGCAGAAAAGGAAGCTAAAGAGAGACGTCATCAGGAAAACGGAGATTTGCTCGTGAGTCTTTTATCAAAATTAATATCTCAAAATTGAGTAAGGAAAATATGAAAAGGGAATTCGAAGAGACAAGAGAATACATGATTAAAGAGATTAAAGTAATAAGAGTCCTAGTAGAGAAAAGACACGAAAAGGTAATGAGAACTTAAATATATCCTCATAGTAACAAAAAGTATTAGAAACTAAGAGGTGAAGGTAAATCAGAATTAATTATTTCCCCTGTGAACGTAATAATTAAGCCTCTTATATTTTACGGTGAGACTTTTGGAAAGTGTAAAGAAGACAAGTCGCAAAAATATAAAGAGATAGTAACAGCTCCCATATTAGAACTTCGAGGTAATGCCGAAATCCTCCAAATCGTTCCAGAGGGCGCACAAAATAAATATGAGACCATAGTATCGCCTCTAGATCTAAGATACCGCAGCTAATATTTGGGAGCAGGTATACCAGAGTTAACTTAAAGTGCGTTCCCAAGGCTCCAACGAATTTGTGCAAGAATACTAAGCGGAAGTATAAAACATGGCACGACTTGTTTGGACCGAAGCCTCAGAAGAGTTTTTACATCCACTCATCATCCAACTTTTCCTTGATAGTCTGAGCGATGTAGATCTTCAATAGACATTAAAACTAGGACAAGGACGCTACCGCTACCGAATATTCAAGGACGCTAAAATGTGTTCGGCCATCACTGTAAAGTCCAATAAGTAAGAGGTATTACCGAAGTGAAATAAGGCGATTTAAATGCGCTGCTTCAAGTGTTGGCAGCATAATTCAAGAAATATCTCGGTCCAATAGCTGATTCTTTGAAACAAAATGTCAAGGATGCTCGAAGTGTTACAATTCTGGATTTTTAAGCCACTTTTTACGTGATTTTAAAAAACGTATAAGAACAGAGGACAGAAAATCGACCGCCGGCTATTCTTACAATAGCAACGCAGTCCCAGATTCTCAATATCTATAATAAGACAAAGTAATGACAGTTTAGATGCCGATAGACTTCTCAATAGTTACTTATGAAAAAGAAATCATGGGAATGCCGACGGAATCTCGAGAAGACCATGTGAGGAGTGCAACTGCCAATTCTGAAAACGCCAAAAAAATATGGGGGCCAGATTCGATAGTTGAAAACCATAGAAGGCGGAAGTGAATCAAAAGATCCAGACTTAAAGCTAGTCCGTTAGCAGAAGAAATATCCAGGTCTAAAATAGGTAAGTAGTGGTTTATTGTACAAGGTGACCACCATAGCATTTTATTTTAATCATAATTTGTTCTTGTTCATTATCTTTCAAAACTTTTATACTTTTAGCTCTTCTGCATTTATGTATGTTTTAACTTACATAATCTCGACAAAATAGTGGTTAGAAATGTGAAAGTTTAAACTCAATTTTTTTAAACTTTAAGATACCTCACAAGTTTTGCCAAAATCAAAACCCAAATCTTATGCCATAGATTTTAAATATTAGGCTTTATCAATAGAAATTTAATAGCGAAATAGCAAGTTTAATTGCGGCAAACTGCAAACATTGCATAAAAAAGCTACGCTTTTCACCTTTAAATTGTTTTTTGACTTTTGCAGATGGGACACTCTGATTAAAATGTATTAAAATTTTATTGGTGAATTGAAACAAATTTTATTTAAAATTGATTTCGGGAGTAGCTGGCAATTGCAGTACGCATTAGGCGTTGTTTCTAAGAGAACGGTTTATTTGGCAAAAAATGCTAATAAACAATTTTGTTCAACATATTATTTGTAAATCGATTTCCTTTGTTTTCATCTCCTACGGTTTTAGATTACAAAGTGGGGTATGAGTGGTAAAGGATTTTGAGTTTAGCTTGTTCGTATGATTTTTAGAGGCATGTTTGTCTCTGACGACTGGTGTATTAAAAAATTAATCTATTTATAATAAAATCAAAGCATCTTCGGAATTTAAAAATGCGTTTTTTGGGTATCTTTATTCAAGTTACATCCTATGCCAATTTTGAACTTTAAAATTAAATTTTTTTAACCTAATTTTTTTGTGTTTTTTACGTGCAATACCGATAGTTTTTATTTTTATAATATATGAGCTCCGAAAAGGAAAGGTAATAATTAAAAAATTATTATACTATTGTTTATAATTATCATTATATTATTGTAACGTCGCGCGTCGTTGCAAATACTGATCAACTTTGACTAGTTGTATCATAAAAACCAGTACTCGTAATTTAACTTTCTTTGTTTTATTGGACATGTCTTGCTAAGTGTTTTCCACCTCCGTTATTTGATTTTAAATTGAGCTAATAGCTACTGAGATATTTTATTTGTATATAAGCCAAAACATTATTTACTAACTACATTTAGTTTAAAACTACATAAGGCTGCCCAAATAATCCATTTTTATTTCCATAAAGTTCGTTGGTTTTATGAGAATAAAAATTGGAAAACTTCTATAGGGCCTAGTTTTTGTTGTGCAAGCTTTTGAAAAAATTCAATTAAAAAAAAGTAGATTGGAAACTTATTATGCGAAATTTATTCAATCGATTTAATTGAAATTTAATGGGCTGTTTTACTTATTATACAGATTTTCTAGACGAATTATACAAATCCTAAGTGCATTCTAAGTGGCTGAAAAACATTAAATAAGAAAAGGCTTGCTTCTCCCTTTTTTTGTATTTATTGCTATTTTGCAGCAAGGGTAATAAATTAAAACATATTTAACTAGGCGTATCTTGTAGAAAATTTCGTTGTCGCTAGTATATTTTATTACTTCAGTTCAAAATAAACTGTTTTAAAGTTATAAGCAAGCAAAATATAAAAAATTGATGTTTTTAGTAATTTTAATTTTTTTTTATTACGTTCCTCACCTATTTGAGAGGTAGGATGAATAAATTATTATTACTAAAGTTACCACACAACTTTTTTTGCAAAAATCTAAATGCCATCTCTCACATCCAAATTTGGACGTTTTTTAACAGATCCGCCCTGGTCTAGATAGTAATTAGCAGATATCACTAATAAAAAACCAATAATATACTTGCAGATATAATATATTTTAAATCTGTTATCATACTATGTATGTTAGTAGTAACAACGCGAAGAAGGAGTTGAATAGGAGGATCCGAGCCGAGAAGAATAGGCACTGGTGGGTACTGTGTAACAAGCTGGACGAGGACATCTGGGGTGAAGGGTATAAGATAGCAATAAAGCATTTCGACGCCTGTGCTCCGTATGACATGCCATTGGACCAAAAGCTGGAAATAGTCACCGAACTATTTCCACAAGGATGGTGGCATGGTGTGCGGAGAGACGTTGGGGCTGAGTGTGGGATTTCCTTTATTTTGGACGAACTAGCTGTGGCGGTGACTTCCCTTAAATCTAGTAGGGCTCCCGGTCTAGATGGTGTCCCATCTGAGGCGGTTATACGTTTGGGCCGTTTGGAGCTCACTTGGCTGCTAGAGCACATGAATGGTCTTCTTGCCACGCAGTTTTTTCCGGATCCCTGGAAAATCTCGAGGCTCGTGCTCCTACCTAAATGCAAGGCAGGAAAATATCGTCCTATTTGCCTTTTTGCTTGTATCGGAAAGCTGTATTGTAACGATATATTTTGCTTACCTTAGGGTAAGAACATGTGGTAAAGGATTGGGCAAACAAAATAATCGAAACTAATGAGTACGGCACTCAAGGAATTGGGATACTTACCTAAATCTCCTGGATCAAAAACGAACAAGATATGGCAGATAAGGTTACCTCTAGCTATTTCTATTTGGACACCGCTTCGAAAAAAACTTCCTGCTGGGAGAAAGAAAAATTTTTCTTCCTAAAATCAAAAATACATATTAGGATTAGGAGACTTTTCTAAATTAAAACACAAAATGGATCAGAGAAACAAATCAAACATTTATTTTTATCTCAAACAAACAGTTATCAAAAATACAGATTACACAAAAAGTATACTATATAACATAATACAAATTAACAAAAACTTACGTGTTATTTGTTTGCAAAAGAGGTTGCTACAAAAATTTTGAAATGGTTCCTAGGTTATAATGTGGCCAAATTAGAGTGTCAAAAACTTATGGATATCCTTTTTATGAAAATACTGTAGAATTTAACCTTATATATGAAATATCTTTTATATATAATAATCAAATTAAAATTGTTTTACAACAACAATGGATTAGAGCAAAATATCATATGTTAACATAACATTTTAAGAGAGAATAAATTATAATTATAATTATAAACATAATATAAAACTTTAATTATTACAAATTCTTTTAATTTTTAATAAAAGCAATTAATACAAATGTCTATATTACTTAGAAAATATAATATATTGAATTGTTACCTTAATTCACAAACTTTGATCTTAACTTTGAAACAAAACTTGCTAAATATCTGGGATTGGAGCTTCAAGGACAAATTTTCAAACTGTAACACAGAAAACCATTTCCATACTCAGGAACGAAGATCTGACGTAAATGGGGTTGAATCAAGCAGGCAAACGACAACAAAACTGGTGGGACATCCTATACATTAATTTTTGAAAAATTCCATTTGTCTGCGGTACACTGTATAAATCTTCCGATAAATACTCTGTCTAAACTGCATTTAATTTAAAGAGTATTTTAATGTTGACCGGTCTTAAGACAACACAAAAAAATTGAATCGACTTTCGATTCAAAATTGCCCCCTACATTCCACCTAATCTAAATACTATAGCTTGACTCTACATCGTTCGGTTGATCTAGCTTGACTGACCTCTCGTTATATTCTCCATCTTCGATGCCACAATCCATTTCCCCTTGCGTCTTGCAACCAGTTTGTTGTGTAACAACTTAAAACAAACAAATACCCTGGACAATTTTTCGTAACAACCTTAAAACATTCCCATCACTATTGCGTGGTAGAAAATTGAATACCTGACTTGCATTTTTTCTAAAAACTTCTTTTTCAACCGGAGTATTTGTGGCCTGATGTAAACAAATCGCAAATTTCTACCTAACATTGTAACAGAGACAAACAATATTTGAAGCGTTATTACGCATTTAGGAATCTTAACTTAAAAATGCCATAACATATTCATCGTTTTAAAATTTCTTCGTAAAAGGCAAACACAGATTTCCTGGTAATTTTAATGCTTACTGACGAGATAAACCACCAGAGGCGTACTACAAAAATTTTAAACAGAATCTATTTTATTATATAGACATTAAATATAAAACGCTACAGTATGAGAGAATGTTTGTGTATCGAGGAGGTGATTGTGATGTCTGGAGGCCTGTCTTTGGGATAATATGGTTTCGTCCAGGGTAAAAGTACAGTGGATGCGGTGACCGATGTGCTCCGGGTGACACGGGGAATTGGGTCTTATCATTGATGGGTCATCCTGATTCTCTTTGACGTTCGAAATGCTTTTAATACATTGCAGTGGGGTCACGTAATGAGCTCTTTGGAAGCAAGGAACTGTCCTGGGTATCTGAGGAATGTGGTCGCTGATTATCTTTCTGAGAGGAAGATTGTGGTGGAAAATGGTGTGATGGTGGATGTAACGGCTGGAGTCCTGCAGGGCTTCATCCTAGGTCCAACGCTGTGAAACCTGGCATATGACGGAGTCTTAAACTGCGAATAGGAGGAGGGTGTGACCCTTTTCGTATTTGCGGACGACCTTGCTATGCTGATGGCAGCACGGGACAGGGAGGAACTCTTGAGAATTGGATGAGTGGGTAGTACTCAGAGGCTACAAAAAGAGAGATAGGGTGGAATTTGAGTGCGCGGTAGCGAGAGTGACGCCCAAAAAGTACGTAAAGTATCTGGGAGTTACTCTCCACCAGGGTGGGAGTTAGAGGGAACATTTAAGAGTGGTAATACTCAGAGCTATTTAGAGAATGGCTGCGCTGGAGAGGATAATGCATAATATCGGTGGTCCCAAATCCGAAATTAGACGGGCGCTCCACAGTGTTGTATAGTCCCTCGTCCTCTACGCGGCACCAGTTTAGAGTGAGATGGTAGACATACCAACTTACAAATGGTACACGTGGACAGAATGAGTCTGCTGCGGGTAGCATGTCCTTACAGAACTGTGTCAACTGCCGCTTTGTGGGTTATCACCGGCTGTGTTACTTTACATCTGAAGGCAGGTGTAAGGGCAAGGATTCACAGGCGCAGTGACGAAACATTGGAGAGCGAGAAATGAATGAGACAAGACTGGCCGAAAGATTAGCTTTAATCGGTCAGTGTCAACAAGAGTGGAAGGCAAGAAGTGATGTGGCGGAGTGGACGAAGTCACTAATCCCGAACCTTCGAAGCTGGGTGCACTGTTGGTGGACACGGATCCACAAATTTATCAAGGAACTGCTCTATTCAAAAGAACGAGAGGAAAGAGAACTCGCAACAGAATTTTAAAACAACCGAGTGGTGTTTGGTGGGGTTCGGACTAGAGCAGGCCAAAATAAGAGTTTTTGAGAGACAGACGACGCGAGAGAGATGGCAGCCTCGCTGAGGCAGGGGGTTGAAAATACTTGTTCATGTGGGTTCATGTGGGTATGGTTTTCTATTGAGTGATGTTGGCCTTTACCTGCCCTTCCATCCTGATGTCTGGTGTGACAAAGGAAAGGTTTTTAGTTGGACGCCGACCGTCTCGGAATGGTGACGGGACGAGTTGTTAAAGGTCTAAATTTCTTAGGCATCTTGCTTGGCATAGCTTCACTGAGTTATTAGGAACCCATTACTATCTGTGTGAGTCACAGGTGTCTGTATGCAGATGTATATAAGAAAAAAATTATATGCACAACTATATTATGTAAGTAAAATCTAGATATCGCTCTTATTGTTTGTAAAGAAATCTTGGTAAAGAGGAAAAAAGCTTGATGATGAGCCACTTGCAGTGCGGCGACTGTCTATTATTTTCCTACTGAGTTTTCGTCTGTGTCTATATAAGTGGTGTATGGTATGATTGCCGCGCTTACTGGAAGCTATTTCAGACAGATTTAGAAAAAGAATTATCCCTATTTTTATCATCTAATAATCTTTCTAACGATGAGAAGAAAGCCCTACTCTTTCAGACTATCTCTCTAGCTGCGTCCAAATTTATGCCCATAAAAAACCTTTTACTCCTTCAATGCCAAGGCCTTATTGGTGGGATGAGGAATGTACGCTCATAATAAAAAAATGATCAGAAACCTTAAAAGCGTTTCGAACCCAAAGTAACCATAATAATTACATAAATCATAAAAATAAAGCAGCCCAAACCAGACGATTATTTAAAACAAAGAAAAAAAGTAGTTGGATACATTTTTTAATTAGTCTCAACAAAAACTGTCAGTACAACTAAAAACCTCAACTTTACAGATGCTAGACCAACTTGCACCTTCATCTGCCTCTGGTAATGTTGGTAGGATTAAAGAAATTTTTCGTTTTAATACTAGTATAGATTCCATGTTAAAACCTTTTACTTTTTCAGAACTAGATTTTGCACTAAAAAAAAGCAGAAATACAGCCCCCGGTTTGGACGGTTTTACTTATAAGATATTGGATAAATTGCCGTCAAATGTCAAATATGTTATCTTACAAATCTTTAATAGTTGGTGGTTGAAACAAGAACACAACGATTCTTTAAAAAATATTATCATATGCCCTTTACTCAAATTTAACTTAAACCCAGTTAAAAATTTAACTTTTTTCATCTTATAGACCCATTTCTTTATTATCATGTGTGACAAAATCCTTTGAAAGACTTATAAAATTTAGATTAGAACATTTTATTGAAAGTAGTTGAGTTTTTCCCTACTGACAGTATGGATTTCGTAGAGGTCGAGGTACCATTGATGTTTCTCAAAAAACGAATTTATGCTATGATTGTTTCTAGATTTAAAGGATGCATATGACGTGTTGATTTGGATATATTATATAAAAAAATGATGGCATGCGTTATTGATTAAAGATTATCTGTAAATATAATAAATTTGTATGTGAATAGAAAAATATACTTACGGGATCATAGAAATGTATTACATGGTCGAAGAATATTATATAACGGTCTCCTACAAGGCGTAATTTTAGGTCCTTTATTATTTTATGTTTATACTGCAGATGTGCATCGTTTGATGAATGAAAAATGCAAAATAATTCAATATGCGGACAATATATGTTTATATACCAGCCATAAATCCCATGAAGATTGTATGTTGAATCTAAAACTTACTATTAGTAATATAGATAAGCGGGTGAAACAAATGGGTTTTAGTATATTACAAGAAAAATCTTCGATTGTATGTTTCACTAGACGTAGACAAAAAGTCACAGGCAAATGCTAGATAGGTGACTATAATTTCCCCTTAACAGAAGAGTGTAAGTATCTAGGCATGATCCTAGATAAAAAAGTCATAGGTGATTATAATTTCCCCTTAACAGAAGAGTATAAGTATCTAGGCATAATCCTAGATAAAAAAGTCTTGTGGTACAGCCATATAAAGTACGCCAAACAAAAGTGCGAGCGTGGCATTAACCTTCTGCGTTTCGTTTCTAAAAAAGAGATGGGGTGCAGATCAAAAGATCTGTTTAATATTATATAGATCCTTTATACGATTCATTCTGGATTACGGTTGTATTCTTTACGGTTCAACATGAAAAACAAATCTATTAACTCTTGACAGAATACAATTTAACTCAATAAAAAATTGTCTAGAAGCTATGATGTCTTCATCAAACCAAGCAGTTCTAGCAGAAGCCCAGGAACCACCTTTACACATACGTAGGTAAATGTTAGCCAACAAAATTTTCTTTTTGCGTACAAGACTTTGAAGTTCTGATATACAAACCAACCATTATTGACTCCGTGCGTAGTGGTGAAATATGACAAAATTGAACCTATCTTTTTACGCATAAATTTTATTAAAAATGGGTGCAAATACATGTTGCGTATTTAATTGTGCTAATAATAGCAAAAATAGTGTAGTTTTTATAGGTTTCCAAAGATTACATATAAATTAGAGAAAAGAAAAAGATGGATTAGTGCTCTTAATATAAAAAAGTAAACATCACATAATTTCATCATAATTATTTGAAATAGGAAAAATTTGAATTATTTACCTTAACCCTCCGTTAGTCGCTATCGGTCTCACACACCGACGACAAAATTATTCATTCGGGATTTACAAATAACTGTTATTTTTCTATCGCCACTTTCTGTACCTCTCCCTATCAACCAAACTCGTGTTAGTATACATTCTTACATTCCTGGCTACAGTTGTGTGAGTTTTATAGTTATTTTCGGTGCCAGAGTCCGTAGCGACTAACGGTGTAGCTATTATTTGTTGCAGAACTTGCAGAACAGGTAAATATTTATCATCTTATTATTAAATTTTATCGGTAAGTTTTTGTCAATTCTTATTCATAGATGTCCTTTGAAGCCAAACAACTTTGATTCCAACGCTTGTTGGAATTATGGACATGACTCTTACCGACGATGAAAATTATTTTGACGATGAGAAAAGTGAAAGCGAAATAGATCAAATTGAGGTGGTGATGGTGGAAATGAATCGGAACAAGATGTGACAGATGAGAAAAAAGAAAGTGAAGTAATACCTTAGCGTTTATTGGAAAATATAGCGTTACTAGATGAAAAAAGGCTATTCCACCGTAAAATGTTAGAACAAGATAAGAAAATTATATAGTAGGTAATACAAACTAACGTTTGTATTTTGACAACGATATCCGATGTGAAAATTAAAACATCAATAAACTTACTCTAACCTTTAATTGTGGCTTATTCCCATTTAAACAGTAATTACTTTAAAATGCCACAAGAAAATAGCTTCAGAACAATATTCACAATATATTGTTATACTAGTGTTTTTCATTTTGTATCTGTTTTTTTTTTTCAATAAAATATTTTCAAAAATATTTTTTAGTTATTCCTATAAACAATATAAAATATTTGTATGAATTTTATATTAAAAACAATCTTTTTTAATTGTCGGTCTCAGACACCGTAGCGACTCTTGATGCTCAGTTTTTCCTAGCGACTAACGGAGGGTTAAATGATATTTCATAAGGCTTCAAGCTAACTGCAGCCTGTCTAATGACTTTAGTTGTTATATCATAACTTTTACTATTATTGTTTTTAATTACATACTCTTCCACATAAAAAACTTGATTTTCCTTACTAGATCTTTTCCTTACTACTTACTTACTAGTACTGGATTTTTTCCTTACTTCGCCATTTTGATTGAAAATTGTGAAGAATTTTTAGAAACCCAGTTTTTAATACTACATATATTTTGTACATAAACTAAAAAATATAATTAAAAAACGAATTATTAATAATTGTCAATATCGTATGTATTTAAAATATGTTTAAACTCAAATTGGTAGGTCTAAAACTATCAGATGAAGGCAATAGGTGTCGCGTCAGTCACGCACGGAGCGAATAATGCCCTCTTATTCACACTTGCCGATTTTAACTAATCTGATATTCAAATCCATACTAAGAAAGTTAGGGAAATATTTAACAATAATTTATACAGATGGATTAAAAATGCTGAAAGTACTGGTTTCGCTTTTTTTGTTTCAAGCAGCAATTATGTTGAGAAATATCGAATTCCTGAATGTTGTTCTATTTTTACAGCCGAGGCTGCTACTATACAGACAGCACTATCTTGGTGTGTCACTAATTATTGTGAGAACATCGTAATAGTATCAGATTCTCAGGCAGTATTACAAGCTATTCGTAGCCATACATTAGATAGTTTTCAAAACTCCATTATACTTGATATTAAAAAATTATTACATGATCTAAAATTCACAAAAAAAAACAGTTACTTTTCTCTGGGTTAAAGGACACAAAGGACTAATTGGAAACGAATTAGTGGACAGTATGGCAAAAAATACATCTGAGATATCCGAAATTACAAATTTTTATTACTTTAAAGATCTTTTTTCTATTATCAGGAATATTGGCAGAGAAAGATGGATGTCAAAATATAAAAAGGTTCAGAAGACTTTAAGAAACCATTACTTTTCTATTCACTCATGATTACCAAAAAATATTTCTCATTCTAATTTTAACTTTAATAAAGTACATTCTTCGTTAATAACGCGGCTAAAACTTAACCATGGCCTCTTTCCAGAACATCTACATAGGATTGGAATCTATGAAACTCCTTTCTATACTTGTAATAATAAATCTATCGGAGATTTGAACCACTTATTTTTCGATTGTTCTTATCGTAGGGAACAGACTCGAAGCGAATATTTAGGTTTAATTGATCTCAATATTAGCCTACCAGTTAACATCAGCAATCTGTTATCTTATTCTGACAAATCTATATATAATATTCTAATCAAATTTATCTTCTTCTTCTCGTGCCACTCCTAGCAGAGATTGGAAATCATCATGGCCACTGCGACTTTGTTAGCAGCGCGCCTAAAAAGTTCAATCGAACTACACCCGAACCATTCACGTAGATTACGAAGCCACGATATTTTTCTTCTTCCCACACTTCTTTTGCCCTTAATTTTGCCCTGCATGATGTTTCTTAAAAGTTCGTACTTTTCACCTCTCACAATGTGCCCCAAGTATTCCATCTTTCTAGTTTTTATCTCATTTAGAATTTCGCATCTTTTGTCTAAAGTTTGGAGTACTTGCGTGTTAGTGACGCGGTCCATCCATGATATTCTGAGAATGCACTTATAGCACCACATCTCGAAAGCTTCGATGTTTTTTATGGTCAACTGTTTTAGTGTCCAAGCCTCAACTCCATATAACAGGGTAGAAAAGACATAACACCGCAGCATTCGTATTCGTAACTTTATATTGATATCACGATTGCAAAAGAGTTTGCGCATTCTATTAAAGACTGATCTAGCGATTTCTATTCTACATCTAATCTCTTTTCTTTGATCAGTATCGTCTGTGATTCAAGCACCTAGATATTTATAACAGGGCACACGCTCAATCGTTATACTGTCTATTACAATATTAGCTCTGATGTTCTTTGATTTCGTGATTACCATAAATTTAGTTTTTTTTTTCAAATTAATTTTCAAGCCGTTACTGTTACAGTATATATTGAGACTTTGAACGAGATGTTGTAGTTCTACTAGCGTTCCCGTTAGGAGAACTGTATCGTTAACATACCTTATATTGTTGATCGTCTCACCATTTATTATCAGACCAAGATCTTCTTCCTTGAGTACTTGTTCACAAATAGCTTCACTATACAGATTAAATAAAAGTGGCGATAAGATTCCTCCTGCCGGACTCCTCGACGGATTTGAATTTCTTCTGTTAGTCTGCCCTCAACCTTGAGATTTGCTGTTTGATTCCAATATAGATTGCATATAATTCGAATATCTCGGCTGTCTATATTTTTCTTTATTAGAACTTGTCTTAGTGGTTCATGTTGTACTTTGTCAAAGGCCTTTTCGAAATCAATAAAGCAGGCGTAAATTTCTTGGTTCATGTCTAAGCATCTCTGTGAGAGAACGTTCATTGAAAACAGAGCCTCCCTTGTACCCAACAGTTTTAGAGCATGACTCATCAAAGCTATCGTACGATATTCATTGCATTCCTTTGTATTTGCCTTTTTTGGTAGTAGTATAAAGGTCGAACGGAGCCATTCCCTAGGTATTATTCCAGTTCTATATATTGTGTTAAATAGATCTAGCAGTATTTTAATAGATTCATCGTCCATAAGTTTGAGCAGTTCTACGGGAATTTCATCAGGACCGGAGGCCTTACCACTTTTTGCTTGTTTGATTGCATATTCTATTTCTTCTCTGATTATATCAGGCCCTGTATCATCTGTATATTCGTTTGAGATTTCTTGTCTATATTTGTCATCAAACAGTTGTGATATGTATTCTGTCCATCGGTTCATTTTTTGTTGTAAATCTGTTATAATTATACCATCTGTATCTTTGATCTGTCCTGTCTGTGTTGTTCTTCTCCTTCCTGTCATTTCTTTAATCTTTTTGTGTACATTAAAAAGTCATATTTTCGCTCCAATTGTTCCAACTCCTGGCATTGCTCACTTAGCTATCTTTCTCTAGCTTCTCTTATTTTCTTTTTATCTCTTATCTCTTATCAGCTTATCTGTTTCTTTGTATCTTATCGGATTATTTGTTTTGTTTACCCTTCTTTCACGCATCAACTGTAGTATTTCCTCGTTCATCCATTCTTTATGTTTCCTTTCTTTCGGTGTTAAATTTTCTCTCCCTGCCAAAATTACGGCATGTTTCATATTCTCCTATTTTTGGTCTATGTTATCAGTATTTCTATTCAGTTTCTCTATATTTTGTAAATTTTCTTTGAAGTTCACTGAAGTTTGTTTTCTCTTTTATATGTTGTTCATTCAGTCTTATCACGTCAATTTGTTTATGTATGTGTTTTTTAATGATCTTTAGTTTTATTCTTAATGTGACTACTACAGGATTGTGATCCGAGCCTATATCTGCTCCTGGGTAGGTTTTAGTTGAGAGTATAGAGTTGCGGAATCTTTGACTAACAAGGACAAAGTCAATTTGGTTTCTGACTACTCTACCTTTGGTGTCACTCGGAGATTTCCATGTGTACAGTCGTCTGTTAGGTAACTTGAAAAGAGTGTTAGCAACTACTA
Organism: Diabrotica balteata; assembly: GCA_918026665.1. NCBI lineage: Eukaryota > Metazoa > Arthropoda > Insecta > Coleoptera > Chrysomelidae > Diabrotica > Diabrotica balteata. The sequence goes on along the minus strand of OU898276.1, from coordinate 120,790,977 downwards.
ACTCCTCCGCTTGACAAAATTGTACCATACGGTCTTCTCGTTTGTTTCGTTCTCCTAATCCCTAGTCACCCACATAACCGTCCACACATCTAAGTCCAATTTTGGCATTAAAATCGCCCATTACTACTGTAGTATGATGTTTCTTCATTGATTTTAGAATTTGTTCCAGATCGTAATAGAAACTTTCAATTTCATCATCATCTTTATCAGACGTAGGAGCATATACTTGTATAATATTTATAATTTGTTTATTTGACTAAAGTTGTAGTGTCACTATTCTATCAGAGAAGGGAGTAAGGCTTGTTACACAGTTACTGATTTTCTTTGATACCAAGACAGCGACACCGTAACGATGAGTTGAACTGATGATGCCTGAATAATAAAGTGTTCCACTGTTATTTGTGCATTTTCCTGATCCTGGCCACTGTACATCACTTATAACTAGGACATCAATTTTAAGGTTTTCCATTTCAAGGGCTACATTATTTAATTTACCTGCTGCAACGAGGCTTCTTACATTCCACATCGCTATTCTTAATATCTTAAGGTGATTGATATTACTTATACAGGGATTTCGCTAGTTCACTAACTGAGAGGCCCTATGGTCTGTCTGTGGTTTTCCTCTCCTGCCGGATCTTGGGTTCCAAGGTCCATGATCAGTAACATGAGTGATTGATGTGACATTTGCCATCATGATTATACTAGGGAATCTTAAAGATCATTAATACAGTGGTTTCCCGTTGCCTTCTGTATCCTTACGCCGTTGACCATTCTTTGATTTATCCGCCTTCGAGACAGATTTCTCTATCTCAGGGTAAAAGAGTGCCCTGCCACTTACCAACTCATCCGCCCGAAGCCGTTGGTAGGTAAGTGGGAGATTGCTTATCAAGGATCAAGTTTATAAACGATTCTAAAATAAAAATTTAATCATCCTTTTAACAATTTTCTGTGGCAAAAAGATTTTTTGTCTAATGCCATCTCTCTCTCTCTCTCTCTCTCTCTCTCTCTCTCACTCACACACACACACACACACTCACACACACACACACACACACACACACACACACACACACACACACACACACACACACACACACACACACACACACACACACACACATATATATATATATATATATATATATATATATATATATATATATATATATACATACACATACACAAACATACAAAACCAACAAATGTATGCGAATATATTTTTATTTAAAATTGTTTTACTACAAGTATGTGCACCAATACAAGACTATGAATAAAAAGAAATTGAAAAATTCTATCATGATTTAGAAAAAGTATTAGCACCTATAAAGAAACACGATCTCCATATTATCATGGGGGATTTTAATGCAAAGATTGGTGAAAGTGAACAAGAAGATATCATAGAAAAATATGGTCAGGGAATACGAAATGAAAGAGGAGATATGTTGGCGTCTTTTTGCGTAGAAAAGCAATTAGTAATAACAGACACAATTTTCCAAGTTCCAAAACGTCGTCTTTACACCTGGAAATCACCAACAGGTACACCTGAACGAGTTGTTCATAACCAAATAGACATTATATGTATAAATAAGAGATACAGAAATTCAGTTTTAGCAGTAAAAACATATCCAGGCGCAGCTGTACCAACAGATCACAACATTTTAGTAGGAAAAATAAGACTAAGATTAAAAAGAGTTGCAAGGACGAATAAGCAAACAGTTTCTATTGATAGAGAAAAGATGTTAAATGATACTGTAAAACAAGAAAAAACTAGTATATTAGAACAAAAAATGACGTTAAAATCAAGCAAAGAGGAAAGTACTGACGCAAACTGGACGAGAATTAAATACATTACCTTAAAGACTGTTCAAGAAACAAAATTGAGTGCGCTAAAAGCAAGAAAAAAAAACCAAGAATGGAAAACGGAAGAACAATTTAAAAAATGGGAAAATTACATTTCTGAATTATCTGAAGATGAAAAAGTAGAACACTATACACCGATTGCTATATCAGGTTCATCTATAACAGAAAGTGAGGTTAGACGTTCAATACAAACGGCAAAAAATGGAAAAGCACTTGGTCCCGATGAAGTAAGTGCTGGAATACTAAAGTTTTTGGGAGAAAATGGAATTACAGCTCTGTGTAATCTCTTTAACAGAGTTTATGACACTAGTATATTACCAAGTGATTGGTTAAAGTTGACATTTGTCACAATACCTAAGAAACATTGTCCAAAGACATGCGGTGATTATCAGAGAATAGGTCTGATGAGTCACGTTTTGAAGATCTTCCTGCGAGTAATACACAGCAGAATTTACACGCTGTTAGAGGACAGAATTAGCAATACTAAAATTTGGGTATAGGAGTGGCTTGGGTACAAGAGAAGCCTTGGTTAGTATACAGGTGCTAGTACAGAGATGCAGAGATATAAACCAAAATGTGTACATTTGTGCAATCGATTTTGAAAACGCTTTTGACAAAGTCCGACATAACAAAATGCTAGAAATATTGGAAACAGCTAAATTGGACGATAAAGATCTACGAAGGATTACAAATATATACTGGCATCAAGTGGCAAGAATAAAAGTTGAACAAGAACTGTCGGATGAAATAAATATAAAAAGAGGAGTAAGAGAAGGCTGTATATTTTCGCTTTTACTTTTTAACTTATATTCGAAGGAAATATTTAAGAAAGCCTTAATGGAGACAACCGTCATCATCCGAGTAACCGTCAACAATATTAGATATGCCGACGATACCTTAGTGCTTGCTAATTGCGGGAAGACCTTCAAAATCTAATGAACAAAATAAAACAGACTTGTGATCAGTACGGATTAAAACTTAATGTTAGGAAAAACAAATATATAATAGTAAACAAAATTATTTACAGGATGACGATATAAAATTCGGAGATGTCACACTGGACAGAGTAGAGTAACTCGTGTATCTCGGCAGTAATATCAATGAGAGCTGGGATCCAACCGCAGAAATTAAAAGCCGAATAGAACAAGCCCAAGCTGCCTTTGTAAAAATGAAAAATGTACTTTGCAGTCACGATCTTAGCATTGACCTTAGAGTTCAAATGATATCTTGCTACATCTTTTCTGCCCTGCTATATAGAGCGAAAGCGTGGAATTTAACTGAGCCTAGCCTGAAACGCTTGACAGCCTTTGAGATGTGGGTATACAGACGACTACTGAAAATAAGCTGGGTCGACAGAGTTAAAAATGAGGAGGTTCTTAGACTGCTAAAACAAACAACAAAACTGGTCAATATAATACGGAAGCTGGAATGCTTCGGTCACAGTATGAAACACCCTGAAAAATATGATCTTTTACATCTGGTCATTCAGGGATATATCCAACGTAATCGTGGTTCTGGTAGAAGAAGAACATCATGGCTGAAAAATCTAAGGCAATGGTATGGAAAATCAACTACATCGATATTTAGAGCTGCTGTCAATATAGTCACGATAGCGAACATGGTAGCCAACATGATATCCAACGATTGATAACGGTCATGGAATTAGAAGAAGAAGAAAATTGTGTCAATAATACGATTTACTTGTTATGTATTTCTAATTTAAATATTGTTTTTTTTAACCTTGAAATTTATATTTGCTCTAGCAATATTAATAACTAACAAAACTAATTAACCTTAAGTCCCAACTTTCCTATGGATGCTTTATTTTAACCAACATGATAAATACATTTCGAATAGCTTTCCTATATCTTAAACTTCTTGATATAATTACGCAAACATTCAAAACAACTAACTTTTGAAAGGTAATTAACTACAAGTATGGTCAAGACTAACTACTATAGTTTCAAATTTATATTTAAGTTTAATGCTTTCTAATTAAGGATTAAGATAAGCATCAGAATTTAAAAGTAAATAATTATACCTCAAGTGTGTAAAACAGGTGAAAATAGTTCAGGAAAAAACCGATAAAGTTTTGCACCACAAAAATTGTGCTCATTTTGATGTAAAAAGTTAGGGTAATTTGTTTTATGATTTTAGATTGTTTCTTTGGTATTTAAACTGTTGAGCAAAGGTTTACTCAAATTTTTTTAAAGCTTTTACCGGTTGGAAGAAAAAAATGTTTCTCTTATGTTAAGTTTGAGACACCCTGTAGGGAGGACAAGGTAAAAAAATCAATATTTATCAAAAGCATGTTGCAGTTATGTCTCCGAACAATGTGTATTTAATATCCCTGATATATTTAAAAACAAAGTAAATAGACCGTTTTATTCTTTCACATGAGTTTTCACTAAAACAATACTAAATTAACAATAAAAAACAAACGTTAACAAAACTTTAAAAACATAAAGACACATAACGTAAACTGATATAGTGTAACATAAAAACATAAAAACATAACGTAACTAATAACAGATCTGATCGACGATTAAGGGAGAGCGTCCACCAAACTGGCGTGGCAACTGGCAAGTAGCAAGGAGCACGCCTCTAGCATGTTACTTAAAATGCTAATAATAACTAAGAGTTATTCGTCGACCAAGTGAGAGGTATGCACATCCGCAATTCAACGAAAGAGATACGAGATTGTTAAATGGAGGCTCTATGATATTTTGATGATACTTTTTTTTCTACAGTAAAATGCTCAGGCTAGCGTCACGGAACTATCGTCACAAGAAGTAATCGTCACGGGTAGCATCGCAAAATAGCGGTTCTTTACATCGATTTACTACTTCCGTTTAATTTATTTCTAGTCATCATAAAATATGTTTACTCTAAAGAGGTTTAAATTTAAAACTGCATAGTTTTTAAATAAAACCTAAACATTTAGTAAACATTAAATGAAAACTAAAAAATTAAAATAATATAATGTTACTTAAAGATTCGATTCGTAACGAATTTATTAATAATAACATTTAATCGTATGTTATATAAATACAATTACTATTTTTAAACATATTATTATCTATTTCATATCATAATTTTTACTATAAAATGATATTATTTATATTTGATGCTTAGATTAACATTTGGTCTAATGATTTGTTAGTACATTAACAAGTGGCGTTCTTCTTCTTCTTCTTCTTCTTCTTCGTCTAGCCATTCACGTCCACATCTGAACATAAGCCTCTTCAAGTCTTCCTTTCCATTGTTTTTTATTGTACGCTACTTGTAGCCAATTTTTCCCGGTAGTCCTTTTCAGATCATCTGTCCATCTCATAGGAGGTCTGCCTCTGGGTCTTTTGTGTTGGTATGGTCTCCAGGTTAAAATTGATCTGTGCCATTTGTTTAGATCGCTCCTAGCTACATGTCCAGCGTATTCCCATTTCAGCTTTAATGCTTTTTGCACCACATCGGTGACTTTGGTTTTCTGTCTTATCCATGTGTTTGTTTTCTTGTCCTTAAGTGATATACCTAGCTAGGTTTTCTTGTCCTTAAGTGATATACCATGCTAGGTATATCACTTAAGGTATAACAAGTGGCGTTAGGAGCAAATATATTAATTTATTGAATATTTTTAAAACATAAAAATTAAATAAATACTAAAATTACAATTCCTATTCACTTTTTAAACATAATATTTAATTTTTAAAAATACAAAAAACATAATATGAAGCACCGCGATAGTTTACACTACAGCAGCTTACTGTTTCACTTTTTGTTTTGATATGTGTTGTGAGCGTAAGTATAAGCTTAAGTTCAAGTTAATGGGATCGCCAGGCTTGGTTCCAGTCGCATCTTAAAAAAAAGACACTATTTGTAGTAACTAAAATGGTCTAAAAATTTAGTACTAATTTAGTACTACTACGTTAACTTTTATTAGTTAAAAAATAAAAAAGTTTATAAACAAAACTAACTAAACGTTTCGGAACAAACTTCCTTTTGGGTTTTATATCTTTTTTTCGGATAATTTTACAATAAACTGACATCGAAGTAAAATTAGAGAAGTTTTTATTATTTAATAATTTTCACTACAAATTTGTTTAATTTTATTATTTTTTCTGGAATTGACAGCGCTCCGGCGGCGATGTTGGAGGAGTTCTTGAATTATCGCCTTCTTGAAATAAGGGTGAAAAGTGTTTTCGCGCTATATCCCGTAAACTAGCAATACTACAGAAAATTTTATTATATATTATTTATAGTAAACTAAATTGTCTACACATTTGTTCCTTTCATACTTTTTATGGTTATATAGAAAATAAAAAAGTTTTTTTCGGCCCGAACTTTTTTTGTCTGTCATTTTAAAATTATTAAATGGTGTGAAAGCAATAAGATAGAGGATTTAACTATCTCAAGTTTACAATTATTTAGAACCTTATTTTAAGGATAAATAATATATATTTGCATGCTGTGTAAAGTCCGCCGCGCGCCCACTCCTGATTTTTAAAAGCGTGTCCGCCCCAGGTTTAAGAACATACGGTTCACATGTTGCACACTGAATTGCGTCCAACTTTTATACAATGTCTTGTCATATTAATGTATTGGCTCATGAAGCAGTCATTACTGTATAATTCCTGGTTTATACAGAAAAATGCAAGCAGGTCTGTGGTAATACTGCACTTTAGTTGTATTCGTGGTATCTTGGCTAAATTGTGCAGAACATGATACTGTTAGAATAGGCATTTCAAATGTATGCATACAAATATTTTCAGGCCACAAAAATAAAAAGAACTTTTCCAATGTACTAAAAATTGTTCTAAAGGTATTTGCTTGTGGCATTTTTAAGTAATTACTATTTAAATGGGAATAAGCCACATTATTTTTCTGACGGATATTCTTAAGTTATAGTTGATTTCATGTAATCGAATGAACTATCTTACAAGTAACGTCGTCCCAGGAACGCAACTCAACAATATTGGCAATATTATTTTAAAGTCGTCTACTTTAAAATGTAAAATTTATGTCCAAATTATCAATATAAATGGGTCAGATAAAATTAAATTATTAGAAGTATTTTTCACTAAGTAACAACAAAACATAATTTGTTTAATTTAAAAATGTGTATATTTTGTTTCTTTTAATCATCGCATTATGATGATACAGCTGCAAAATAAATTAAGAAATATTAATATAATACAAGTCTATGCACCAATAGTTGACAAACCAGATGAAGAAATTGGGCAATTCTACAACCAAATTAAACAAATTCTCCGAAGCACGAAAAAACATGATCCTACGAATATTATAAGATACTTCAAGGCAAAAGTTGGTGCCGAAATGACGCAAGATATAAACGGAAAGTATGGACTTGGAGAAAGGAACAAAAAAGGGCAGAGACTAATACAGTTCTGCCCAGAAGAGAATTGCATTATAGCAAATACTTTGTTTCAACAACCTAAAATACGAAAATATACCTGGAAATCTCCAGCTGATCAAGAAGGAAAGGTAGTCAGAAATCGACTACATTATCATTAATAGAAGGTTAAGAAACAGTACATATGTAAAAACATTCCCAAGTCCAGACGCAGCAACTAATCTGCTCTGTGCTGGATATAAACTAAAATTAAAAATAATAAAAACACCGACAGCTCAAAAAAAACATAATAAACGACTCTTAAGAAATGCCGTAGTAGTAGATGAGTTCAGAAATAAGATAAATCATGGAATTAAAAAACAGCTAGAAAGATCTGAACAAGAAAATATCGGACAAAATATAGATATAATGAATTCCGCCATGGTTACCATAGCAGACGAAGTTTTAAAATCAGAAAAAGAGCCAGTAAAGAAAAAGGATTGGATCACCGATAACATACTAGACCTTATTCAGCAAAGAAGAAATTTTAAAAATGAAGATGGAACTCGATATAGAGAAATATATCGAGAAATAAAATACGAGGTTAAGCAAGCAAAAGAGGAGTGGATGGAACAGAGATGTCGAGAAATGGAAGAGCTACAAATAAAAGATTACGAGTTTAATATACACAAAAAAAACTAAAAGAAATTACCTACACTCAGAGAAAAAGAACTCCTGACTTTATAACAAACTCCAAAGGTAACATTATTCTCGACTTAAACGAAAAAAATAATGAATGGACCAACTACATAAAAGAGCTCTTCCTGTATACGAGGCCACCACTTAACGCCACAAAGTATACGAATACTGGTCCTAGTATTTTAAAAGCAGAAGTAGAGAAAGCCATCAAACAAAGCAAAAATGGGAAATCTCCAGGCCCTGACCAACTACCATCAGACTGGCTCAAACTTCTAGATAACGACAATATCTCAGAAATAACAAACATTTACAACCACATATACGAAACTGGAACACTGCCACAAATATGGTTGGAGTCTACATTTATCCCACTTCCAAAAAACCTAATACATCATTATGTAAAGATTTTAGATTAATTAGTCTCATGAGTCACTCTCTCAAGCAGCTTCTTAGCATAATTCTTAATAGAATCAAGCAGAAATGTGAAGACAAAATGGGAAATATACAATTTGGTTGCAAAGAAGAATTGGGAACAAGGAAAGCTTTGTTCTCAATGCTAACACTACTTTAACGATTATGGGAAGCACAGAAACCAATTTACGTCTGTTTTATAGATTTTGAGAAGGCGTTTAATAGGGTTCAACATGGTAGGCTGTTTGAATATCTAAAAATAATTGAAATAGATGATGAAGATCTGAAACTATTACAACATCTATATTGGAATCAAGACGCTTTTATTCTGGTAGACAGACAGACAAAGAAACAGACAAAATTTGTATCGAAAGAGGTGTTAGACAGGGTTGTGTGTTGTCCTCAACTTTGTTTAACGTTTACTCAGAAATAATTTTTAACAAAGCCTTAGAAGGGCATTGTAGAGTTCGAATCGGGGAGAAACTATTAATTATATCAGATATGCAGGTGACACTGCAATCATGGCTGAAAGTATCGAATATCTTCAATTCCTTATAGATCGAGTCACTAGAGAATGCTCTATTAACGGACTAAGCATAAATACAACAAAGACAAAGTTACTTGTTGTTAGTAAACAAGACCTCGGCGCTATACAACTAATTGTCAATAATGAACCGATAACAAAAGTTAACCATTTTAAATATCGGGGATGTTGGATAAACGAGACACTTAATCCAGATGAAGAAATTAAAACTCGAATAGAAATTGCAAAAGATGCATTTATGAAACTTAGATCTATTCTGAGCAATTCTCAGCTAACAGCTGAGAATTAAGTTCCTAAAATGTTATGTGTATCCTGTATTACTGTATGGATGTGAAACGTGGATTATGAAGGTTAACATGATGAACAAAATAGAAGCCTTCGAGATGTCGTTACATCGTAGAATGTTCAAAACATCATGGTTTCAACACATTTCAAGCAGAGAAGTCTTGAACAGAGTAGGTCAAGGTGAAGGTGACTTAATAAAAATGATAAAAAAGAGAAAACTCGAATATCTGGGGTATATAATAAAAAGAAGCAGATACAGGATAATCCAGTTGATACTCAACGGAAAGATCGACGGAAGAAGAGGAATTGGTACAAAGAACTACTCATGGCTCCAAAGCCTTCGTCAATGGACTGGGTCATCAGCATATGAATTATTACATGCCGCGCAAGATCGAGAACAATATTCGCAAATCATCATAGAAGCTACCCACGCCTAAAACTTGGGCACGATACTCAAAGAAGAAGGAGATATTTTAAGAATGATTTCGGAAGTGGAAATTGAAACGTCAATAAACTTTCTTAATTATTCTTAGTATTTTCTAAGTGAAAGATTGTGAAAGAAAAGTGAGTCTCATTTTTTTTATTTCTAAACTATTTCAAGGAGAACACCATTACATATTAGGAACATTAGGATGTGTTCTTGGAACTTTGGAATTCTTACAGGCAGGAGTGTTAATGTTTTGTGCTTAAATGATCCAAAAAACAAATTGCTTGCATTTAAGGGACTACACGAAAAGAACAAAGGGATAAAAAACTATATAAAGGATACAAATTGCGGTATGTAGGAAAAGTAACACTAGGGGTGAAGTTGGTATAATTGCTTATAGTGAAGTTAAAGAGGACTTAGTTCAATTTGTAAGGACTACTGACAGATAATGTAGAATTTGTATGGATTAGTGATTTAATAGATGTAAAGTGGTAATATAGGTTCATCGGAGGAGTTAAAATAGCAAGTAATTTTAATTTAAACGTAGGCAAATCTAAGGAGATAAAGTATTACATGGAGAATATGCTTTAAAACTAGAAAAAAAAATCCCAACGAAAATGATTATTGCTATTAGTGTAAAAATCCCAAATAGATCTTATGATAAAAAAAAGATATACTTAAATTTACGGACTGCAAGGCAATAGTTAGTGAGACAGTAAGCCAACAATATATGTTGCTTGTGGTAGACATCGAAATAAAAAGCGATACTTAACGAAATTCTAGGATAAAACCTCAAAAAATGAAGTGTGGATGTTTACAAATGAGAGAGTGAGCCACCAATGTAAGTTATTTGTACTAGACATCGATATAAAACGCGAAATTAAACCAACATATCAAAGAAGTTAAAAAAAAATAATTGGCGAATATTAAAAGATAAGAAAGAACAGCTTAAAAAACTCACAGTAAAAATTATTTAACTTAAAGAAAGTTCTAATATAATTTGAAGGAAGATGGCTTATATCATTAGAGATAATGCCACTGAAATTCTAGGAGAGATGTCATGAAATAAGTTTGAAAATAAAGAGACCTGGTAATGGTCAAACGAAGTTTAAAAATACTATTTTTAAATAATAAAATACTATTTTATGATAACAATCTAAATATGGAAAAATTATTTTGATAGTTATATATATTATTTTGATAGTTAATAAATAAACAAACGTCGATATGAATTCATTTTTCTTAAGAAAGCATCGTCGAAATATTCTGTGGTGGGCACTTAATCAGAAAGAAGTGCCTGGTAAATATGTAAAGCTTTTAAAAGACATGTATATGGAGGCCTAAGAACTAGTGTTATAACAGACGTGAGATGTATTAATAAATTTCAAGTAAAAGTAGGATTGCATTAATGCTCGGTGTTTATATCTTATTTATTCGCAATAGTGTTGGATCAGATAACAGCGAAACTACAAGGTAACATTCCCTGATGATTAATGTATGCTGATAATGTAGTGTTGGTATGAAATGATAAAACCAAATTAGAATAAATCTGGAAGAGTGGAGACAAGCCGTTGACGAAAAAGGTATAAAACTTAGTAGAACAAATCAAACTATCTGTAATATTCTTTTAAACATGGAGTTATTATAAATAAAATAATATTTTTGGATGCTGTAAAGTAATACTTTTAAGGATCTAGGATCGGTATTACAAAGTAATTGAGAAATTACTGAAAGCTAAAGACGTATGTAGTAGAATTAGCGTTGGATGGATGAAATGGAAGAAAGCCAGTGGTGTAGTGCGTGACAGAAAAATTGCGCGATGGAAAGATCTGAATGTTGGGTAGTTAAAATAAAACGACGATTGCATGTGGAGAAAATGAGAATGCTTAGATAAATAAGTGGAGTGACAAAAAGGGTTAAATTAATAATTAGCATATTAGTGAGTTCAAAGTATATATTGAGTAATTTCAGAAGTGGCAAAAATGTATGCCAAAATGAGAGTAGAGTAGGGTAGAGTATTTATATATTAACTACATAACAGATACAAATATTGTTCCTAGCAAGTCAAAAAGAAAACATACATAGTATTAAAAAAACTAATATAAAACGTAACTTAAATATATACAAACAAGAACACATATTAAACAGAAAAAACATTTATGGCAAATTTACGGTAAGCAGTTCAGTAGTTGTTCTGCAATGAGTCTTTTTCTGAGCAGTAAAACAAAAGTTTTATAAGATATTTTTTATTACTTTATCGAAACTGTTACAGCTTAGCTGTTTAATACTTTTTGGTAAAATATTGTATTAGTTATAATTAGAACATTTTTTTCTGAAAAACTTAATCTACAGCGATTTGTTCGTAGGTAGCAACAGTTTTGCATATTGTGAACATGGACACCAGATTGCTTTATTAAATGGGCATGTGAGTAGGTAGCGGCATAAAAATGAGTTTGATAAAGAAAGGTCGGCAGTGTTGTAGATAACTAACCCCTGCTAAAATCCTGACATCTTTCTTTTGAATTTTAAAAATGTGAAATGCATTTGTTGAATTGCCCCATATAGTTACACGATAGTTTAGGTAAGAGTGGAATAAAAAAAATATGTCATTTTTAATGTTTCAAAGTTGAAAATCCTCTAGTAGGCCAATAATAAATAATAAACTTGAGAAACTCTAACTATCTATGGAAATAAAAGAGAAATGTAAAGAGAAACGAGAAGCCTTCATGAAGTACAAAACATCAAATACTCAAGAATCTATCGACAACTATAGAAGAATTCGAAATTAAACAAAGCAGTTGGCAAGAAGAACAAAAAATTAACACTGGAAAAAGTTTACAAAAAGAATGGAAAGCGACTTACATGGTGCACAAAAACAAATATGTTCTTGAATGCAATGAATACAATAACATTCAACAATGAACAACAAATGAATACAATAACATTCTAGCTAACGAATGGGAAAGATACCTGACGGAACTGTTTAAAGCAAAGGAAAATAATAATCAACACAATAACGTACCTGAATTAAGACACAAATTAGAAATCAGTTTTCAGGAAGTAGAAATAGCCATAAATTCGCTCAAAAATAGAAAGTCACCAGAACCAGACGGAATAACAAACGAGCTTCTAAAATACGGAGGAGAAAGTATAACCCTAGAGATGACAAAACTTGTACAAAAACTAATATTGCACTTCAAGATCCCAGACGTATGGAGAAGCAGCATAATTATACCAATATTCAAGAAAGGAAATAAAAATGACCCCAACAATTATAGAGGTATAAATCTATCAAACACCGCACTTAAGCTTACCACAAAAGTCCTAACCAATAAAATCATTAAACTAACAACTTTATCAGATGAACAACAAGGATTCAGATTTGGAAGATACTGCGTAGACGCCGTATTTGTACTAAGATAAATCACAGAAAAGACTATCGAGTACAATAAATCAGCATACCTATGTTTTATAGACCTGACAAAGGCTTTCGATCGCATTCACGTCAAAGACGTCTTACACCTACTGTATAAAAGTAACATACCGATCAATATTATACAAACCATCGAAAACATCTACCTCCAAAATCGAATACAGGCAAAGATAAATGAAAAACTAACACAGTGTATACCAGTACAAAGCGGAGTCAGACAGGGTGACTCGTTGAGCCCACTTCTCTTTAATATAATAATGGACGAAATAATACAAGCAGTACGTAAAGGTCGTGGCTACAGAATCAAGAATAAAGAAATCCAAATATTATGTCATGCAGACGACGCCACATTAATCGCCGAGACAGAAGACGAGCTCCAAAGATTAACACATATCTTCAATACAACAGCTAAGAAATACAATATGATAATATCAGCAGACAAAACCAAATGTATGACACAATCTAAATACCCACTACGGTGTAAAATTAAAATTGATGGCAAAATAATAAAGCAGGAAGCCAGGTTCAGATATCTGGGAATAGATATAACTAGTTACGGATATGTTGAAGAAGAAGTACGACAACAAAGCTGAAAAGCAAGTAAAGCGGCGGGTTCTCTTAATGACACAATCTGGAACAACAAAAACCTAAGACAAGACGCAAAAACAGAATCTATAAAGCAACAATTAGACCTATATTACCATACACGACGGAGACAAGATCTGACACATCTAAAACAAGACGACTGATAGAAACAACAGAGATGAAAATACTCCGACGAATATCAGGGAGAAGTCTATTGGATAGGGAGGGAAGCGAAAACATAAGAAGTGCATGCAATATAAAAGATATAAATGGATTGGTGACAAAACGAAAACAGGAGTGGAACGAACATATCAGTAGAATGGCAGAGGATAGAATAGTACGAATAGCACGAGAAGTCACCAAATGGACAAAGAAGTATTGGCAGACCAAGAAAAAGATGGTGCGACAATTTAGGAGGCTATTATTGAAGAGAAAACAGGCTGTAAAGCCTACATACTAAAAGGAAGAAGAAGAAGAAGAAGAATATCTATGGCTATTCCCAATAGTTAAACAGTCCCTTTGTTATGTAGATCATTGTGTAAATTACTTGCAAATATAACCAAATTTTTTTAATTAATCGATTATCTTTGGTTATTCCCAACAGTTTAACAATCCCTTTGTTATCTAGATCATTGTGTAAATTACTTGCAGATACAACAAATTTTTTCGTTTTAAGAGTTAAGATTTAGTTTGCTTGCAACTAACCATGTGCTAGATTTAGTAGAAACTTCCTCGTGAGACATTTTTAAATCATCTTTATTTTTTACTGATATAACGTATGTCGTATCATCTGCGAATTGTATGGTTTCTAAGATTTCAAGGTTCTAAGACCGAACCTTGTAGGAGTCCATGTTTGATATATAGAAAATCGGAGAGATGACCTTTAAACACTACCCCCTGATGTATGCTACATAGAAGTTATAAGCTTAAGAGGGATATCTCTGATTCCATAGTAATTTAATTTGTGGAGCAAAATGTCATGTGAAACGCAATCAAAAGCCTTCGACAAGTCGCAAAGAGAAATTGCTATGCGATGGCCGCGTTAAAGCCTCTCAATCACCAAACTCGCAACATTAAATACCGCGTTCGTGTATAACAAGCACTTCTGAATCCATATTGTGAGTTGCTAAGTAATTATTTAACTCAAAATAGGAATAAAATTGTTGTTTGATAATCTTTTTAATCACTGTCCCAAAAGTAGAAACAATACTTATGGGTCTGTAATTGTCAGTTTTTGAGGAATCACCTTTTTGTAGAGTATTAGTACTTTTGAGCATTTTAGTCCCTCTGGAAATAATCCAGTTTGATATAATTAAATTAATAATATGAGTGAAAGGTGTTAGAATTATTTGGTACATACGTTTCTTTTAAAATTTTACTATTAATCTTGTGAACGTAGCTACAATTATAATTACTGAAAGACTTTATTATTTAATATAATATAATATAATATAATATAATATAATATAATATAAAAACTTGATTTATTTCGTCTGGAGGTAGATTAGGTTGTACCGAACTGGATTTTGTGTAGCTTTTTTCGAAATTTACTATTTCCAGCAGTCTCTAGGTTTATTATTGAAATTAGTAATAAAATTAGAGTAAGCCGACTTTTTAGCAATTTTTAATTACTGTATATATTTAAATTTTCGTTGTTTATATACTTTGAACAAATCTTTAAACTTCTGTAAACCAGAAGAAGTAATAAACGGTGTGAAGAAGTGTTTGATTAGTGTCAACAACCGTATGCTCAGAGTCAATAAATAAAAGTTGACAGAACTCTGTAGTATAGGATCCCGCTATAAAACGACCTTCACCGAGCTGGTTAATGGATGAAAGATATTCTTTATCAAATAAAATAAGTCAATAAATATATTACGAATGGGTTGTCTAAAAAATTTCAGTCCAGAATATGATTAATTAACAATTAAAAAAAAAAATTTTTTTTAATTACACCGGCTTGGTTAATGAACAAATTCCATTCCAATCGAAAATATGAAACCTATAGAATATACAAATATTAGGTTGACTATTTATTTCCCGTCACAACCCTTGGGTAGGCAGGTATAAACAGGTAAATCGATACTAGTAACTTGCACCGGTCTGATTAATGAATGAAACTAAAATAAAAATAAAGATAATTTTATTACGAACACGGTGGTATAGGGTTGTCTGCAAAAAATCAGTCCTAAATTGCGGTTGTTGAATTTTAAAAAGTGAAATATTGCTGCGAGTGAATACGTGCGACAGCGAGGTCCTAGCAAACCATCCCAGGCGATAGAAGAGGACACAGCATTGCAGCTGTCTATAGTTTGTTGGTTTAATGAAAGAGAGCGCGCATGCTATTTGTCAGTGAAAACGAAAAGGATAGCGATAGACTAGTAAATGCTACGCGTCATTTTGGAGTAGATTGTCGCTACATTTGTAATTGAAAACACGTTCTACTATTTGTTATTGTAAAAAATGGCTAAAAAGTGTTTTTTGTGTGATTCGGATGATGGTGTTATTGATTTTAATGATGAAACTTTTAAAAACTGTTCATTAAAGTTAGCTTTTACATTTAATTTTTGATCGTTACTTATCACCGTCAATTAAAGATTCCGAACGTGAAAGCCGAAAAGAATTCGATATTCCGTACAAAATTTCGGGACCTCAACAAACCAGACCTCATAATTGTTTACAAAGCCTTAAAAATTATCGTTTCAAAGAGGCTTTGGTGCTGTTTCTGGCAGATTATTGGGAGAACAACCATTTGGTAACAATAATCCAAAACAAAAAAATTTTCTTAACCGTCAACTATCAATGCTATTCTTATCAAGTTCATGAAAACTCCATAAAAAAAAGTGAAGAAGTTAATTATGAATGTCATCACGAAGAGGCAGATACGAGGATTATTTTTCATGCTCATAAAGCGGAACCAGGGTCAAGGATTTTAATTAAAGCCTCTGATACTGATGTTTTGAATATTTTGTTAGGAAATATGCACAAAATTTCAGAATCAGAAATTTGGCTTTCCACTTCAGCAACAAAAAAGAGTAATAACCAACCTGTTGATTGCATTAATTGTACCGATCTAGCATTGAAGTTAGGACTTAAATTGTGCCAAAGTCTTCCCGCCTTCCATGCGTTCACAGGTTGCGATTACACGGCTGCATTTCACAATAAAGGAAAAGTAAAACCTTTTAAGCTGCTTTCAAAAAATGAAAAATATCAAACAGTTTTTGCGTCACTAACAGATGAAGCTGATATTTTCATTAACGAAAAAATGAACACCGTTCAAGAATTTACTGCCAATATGTATGGCGTCAAGAACTGCACAAAAGTGAATGAAGCGAGATATCGCATTTTTCTGAAGAAATATTCTGCCAAAGAAGACAGCGAGCAGTTTAAAAAAAAAATAAAAGGCTTTGACTCCAACTCCATACCAGCATGCTGGATATCATTGACTCAGAAAATTTTACGAACTATTTTCGTAAATTCCATGTGGCTTAATGCAACGGATCCAGTATGCGTGAAACTTCAACCTGAAAACTGCGGTTGGTTCTTCGATGAATATTTAAAACCAGTAGGATTCATTGGGATCATACACCTTTAAGAATAGAAGATATCGTCGAAACATCTGAAACAGAAAGCGATGACGAAGAATGTTCTGACATTGAAGATTACAATTACATGTCTGATGGCTCGGATCCTGAATAATTTGAAAATTCAACAACCGCAATCTACTCCAAAATGACGCGTAGCATTTACTAGTCTATCGCTATCCTTTTCGTTTCCACCGACAAATAGCATGCGCGCTCTCTTTCATTCAACCAACAAACTATAGACAGCTGAAATGCTGTGTCCTCTACTATCGCCTGGGATGGTTTGCTGGGACCTCGCTGTCGCACGTATTCACTCGCAGCAATATTTCACTTTTTAAAATTCAACAACCGCAATTTAGGACTGATTTTTTGCAGACAACCCTATACCACCGTGTTCGTAATAAAATTATCTTTATTTTTACACTAAGTATGTTAAGTTTGTCTGATTTACTAAGCAAAGGTGTTATGACATTTTCAAAATTAATCAAAAACCAGTCAAAGTCACCCTTACCTGATCTGTATGCAGTTATAATATTGGTTTTTATTGAAGGCACATAAATAAAAAAAATAAAACTCCGTCTTAATTATTTTTTAACGCACAAAATAAATTAGCTAATGATAAGCTGGAGATGCTAATTAATTTTAAATTTTCGTCACTTTGCCAGTGCTTCGAAAAACATATGACGTCATATAATTTTTGAACCGCAAGAAAAGCATTGATCATATCGACTTTATTTGAAATACACTGCAAATTAACATGAAACATACTTACCGTACCTTGTCGAATTAGTTTATTTTGACAAAAGTTTGTAGAAGCTTCTAGGCTTCTTTCTCCGTCTTCATTTTGTGCTGAAAATTTCTGTTGAAGTTAAATCTCCTAACGCCAATCTTTCTTTAAGCCGAATATTAGGACTGTAGACTTCGTTAATTTTATCGAAAGGAAAAGATACCGTATATGTGGAGTATTTGTCAGTTATATGCCATTTAACGCAGTTAAAAGTAATATTGGGTACCGTCTGACCCATGATACTATGAACCTCTAAAGAAAAACCCACGCGAACGCGATCAGTCTTTGCTTGTCACTTGGCGACAAATATCACCAGAAATGTTCTGTTTTGCATGGAGTTTTGTCAGATTTAGTATTGTTTTATAGTTTATCTAGTATGTTGACAAATAAATTTGTGCACTTTTAGCTAAAATATATTTCAGAATATTAAATTAAGATAAACTTTTATTACCAAGTGACGTCATGCGCATCAACGTACAAAATTCGATTGCGAAGTGGTTTTATCTTGAAAGTCATAGTATCATACGTCTCACCCAAAAATTTTAAAAGATCATCCGATTTTATGGCAACACCTATACGGGAAATATGTACATGACCTTGTCTAGGAATGGTTTTTAGATTAGACGATTCGTTGCTTCCAATAACCGGTTTGTATTTGTTTTCTTTTTTGGATTAGGCATTCTAAGATGAGTGTCCTGTTTTTAGATTGTTTTTATTTTCTTTTTGTTTATCACTCATGTATGAATGAGGTAGACTTGTTTTTTTTTAATGACATTCTAATGGGTTCTTGACTGGTAGAACCTGAGTTGGTTGAACCTGCTTTTTTTACAGTTTTCTCGCTAGATGGCGGTGGTAAAGGCATGGCTCTATTTTTATTATATTTAGCTTTTAACAAAAAAATTAAATCTTGTTGCCCCTCCGTACGTTTTTCTAGATGAAATGATAGTTTACTTACTGCTGCAAGTTCACTTTTTATTTTAGTAAGTTCCTTGTTAATCTTTATATACTGTTAACACACAATAACATTTAGGTTATGTTCGACATTCAATGCTTTAATACCTTTTTGCACTGTTTGTGTTAGTTTATTAATGTAATCTGATAACTAAGGATTATAACCGGACAGTGTTAACTTTAAATTCACTAATATGTCAATTATTGTCTGCTTTTTTAGCTTATTTAGTTCCGCTTTTATAACTGCGACTTGACTATCGGACGCCATCTTAAATGATGTGATGTGGGAGAGCATAGTTTAATTTTATTTAACGTCTAAATACCAAAGAGTCCTTAAGTCACAACAGTATCGTTTAACACGGACTGTTGTACATATTTATACAGTACATTTGTACAGTAATGTTTGTATTTGTACAGTAATTTGTACAGTATATTTGTACAGTAATGTTTAACACGGACTGTTGTACATATTTATTAATATTACTTTCAGTATTACAGATTACAGTGTCATCCTAACCTCTTCTTCTTCTTTTTTCGTTTTATGGCCTCCAAATCATCCTAACC
Organism: Diabrotica balteata; assembly: GCA_918026665.1. Taxonomy (NCBI): domain Eukaryota; kingdom Metazoa; phylum Arthropoda; class Insecta; order Coleoptera; family Chrysomelidae; genus Diabrotica; species Diabrotica balteata. The sequence continues at coordinate 120,771,500 of OU898276.1, read as the reverse complement.
TCCTAATCTAAAGTGCTTAACCTAACCTCTGCGCCCGAGACCACGTGCCGCCTGTCCCATGTCATAGTCCTGTCAGGACTTTACATTTACAAGCTATTCAGTCTCATGACATCTTTCCCTTCCTATAATATACAGACATTACAACAATGAACTAAGAATAAAAACATTCTAAAATAAAAACTAATAACAATACTGATTGCAAAACTAGTACATTTCAAAATCATTATATCTAGATGGGGGTTTAATTAATCTTTTACTTCTGGTAGGAAACTGATTCGATATTTCACTCTCACGGGCCATTGATGTTGAAGGTCTGCCATTCTCATTGTGATCAAAATCATCTGCTAGGTTAATATGATGTTTAGGCATATTATTAGATGATCTCAATGATAGCTATTTCTTCTTACAAGTGTTCCATTTTCTTTCTCAACAACATATGATCTTGGCTCTTGTAAACCTCGTCTAACCACAGCAGGTTTCCATTGCCCATCTTCTCTTATAACCACATTATCCCCTACACTTAATGCTTCTTTTGTAGCTGTATTTCTATCATAGTAGTGCTTGTACAATTTTCTTTTATTATCCAATTTATTCTTTTCATTTTTTAGGTCTACCTGTTCTGGTAAATATTTCTCTTGTAAAACTGGAAGTTTGCCTCTAAGTCTACGACTATTCAAGAGTTGTGCTGGGGACTTGTCTGATCCTAATAGTGGTGTATTTCTATATTCTAATAAAGCTAACTGAAGATCTTCACACTTCCTGAAAATATTTTTAGCTATCTGGACGGCTCGTTCTGCCTGACCATTTGCTCTAGGATATCTAGGACTAGATGGTACAAATTTAAAGTTCCATTCCTTAGAAAATTCTCGACATTCCTTAGAGCCAAAAGGCATATTATCAGATACAACTTCCAAAGGAATCCCATGAGTGGCAAACATCGTCTTAAACGAATTTATTATTGACTGGGATGTTTTGGACTGCAACGGAACAATTTCAATCCACTTTGTGAGATAATCCATTACAATTAAATAAGATGTTCCTCCAAATTCACAAATATCAGCTGCTAGCATTTGAAATGGCAGTTCTGGAATTTCTCTTAGTACTAATGGCTCTTTAACATTATTTCTCTGATATTTCTCACACTCAACACAATTTCTAACCAAATCCACTATGTTCTTATTCATATTTGGCCAGAATAATACCTGTCTCGCTCTTTGCTGTGTTTTTGTAACCCCAAAGTGTGTTTCATGAAGCAGCTTTAACATCCTATGCCGCAAAGAATCCGGAACTATGACTCTGTCCTTATAAAACATCAAATCATTTAATGAGTAAACATCATGCCTAATATTAAAATAATCTTTGACTGTGTAAGGTACCCTCGATGCACATGACGGCCACCCTTTTTCACAAAAATCTCTAATTATTTGAAGCTTCTTATCCTGTTTAGTTTCAGCTATAAATTCCTCTCTCCTTTCTTTTGTTATATTTAATGTATGCACTATTTCCGTTACAAATGCATCATCCTCTACCTTTTCCTTCAAAAAGTTTCGAGACAACAAATCAGCTATAAGCATTTCCTTGCCTGGCTTATATTCTACAGTTAAGTCATATTTTAATAATTTCACCTTCATACGTTGTAGTCTAGGAGAGTCTACTTCTGCTATGCCTTTCTTCATTATCGAAATCAATGGCTTATGATCTGCGAAAACCTTAACTTCTCTACCATAAATATAATTATGAAATTTATTACAAGAAAATAGGATTGCATTTAGTTCCTTTTCAATCTGGCTAAATCTGGTTTCACAATTGGTTAAAGATCTAGAAGCAAAAGATACAGGTTTAAGATTTTGTAATAATACACATCCAACACCATTTTGACTTGAATCTGTTTGAATTATTATTGGAATATTTTCATCAAAATTTGCAAGAACTGGTGGTGAGCAAATTAACTTTTTTATTAAATTAAATGAGTTTGTGTGACTTCTAGTCCACATCCAAACTGTATCCTTTTTCAACAATTCTCTTAGTGGGGCTGATACATCCGATAAATTTGGTATAAAATTGCGATGGTAATTGATCATGCCCAGTATTCTTTGTAACTCTTTTTTATTATTGGGTTCTTTTAAATTTATAATAGCTTTAACTTTATCTACATCAGGTCTCATACCATCTTTATCAAATGTATTTCCCAAATATTTTACTTCCGGCATTCTATACTGTATCTTATTGGGATTAAATTTTACTCCAATATTTCTAGCACGTTCTAATACTTTATTAAGGATTCTATCATGTTCTTTAAGACTACCTGCAAATATCAAAAGATCGTTAAAATAGATGAGACATCCCTCAATATCACCAAAGTTTTCTAAGTTAATTCTTTGAAAAAATTCAGGAGCAATATTTAGTCCAAATGGAAGTCTATCAAATTTCCAAATTCCAAAAGGAGTTCCAAATGCACAAACTCTACTGGACCTCTCATCAAGTTGAACTTGATAGAATCCCTCTTTAAAGTCCAAAACAGAAAAATAACATTTGTTTTTTAACTTACTGCATATCTCTTCAATAGTAGGTATTAAACAATATTCCTTTTTAAGTGCTTTGTTTAAATCTCTAGGATCTAAACAAATTCTTAATGTTTTATCAGTTTTTTCAACTATAACCAAATTGCTCAACCACTCTGTAGGACCCTCACATTTAGATATAATGCCACGTTTTTCTAAATCTAACAGTTGATTTTTTAATCTCTCTTTAATGGCTAAAGGGACCCTTCGTGGGGGCTTAGCCACAGGAACACAATTCTCTTTGAGTTTTAGTTTACATTTTTGAGGACATTTACCTAATCCAGTGAATACATCAATATTTTGTTTAATAAAGTCATTTTTTGTTATATTTAAATCTATGGTATCTACTCTTTGTATCAAACCCAAATCTAAACATGATTTTAAACCTAAAATTGGCATAAGGTTATCCTTAACTATAACAAATTCTAGTTGAAATATGTTCCCTTTAAATAAACATTTTAGTGTAATAATACCCACAGGTTTTATTTTAAATCCCCCATAAGCTTCTAACCTTATTTTGCTCTGAATTATCTCATGATTTTTATTGATTTTATTCAAAAAGTAGATTGATATAATGTTAACCTGAGAACCTGTATCTATTTTAAAGTCTATTCCATATTGCTCAATTACTAACCTTTCAGTCCATTCCTTATTTCCTTTTATTTCATTTACCTCAATTGATGTTACCATAAATTCTTCCTGTTTACGGTCCATATCTACTTCTTGAATCTCCTGAACTTCTCTTATGATTCTGTTGTTACACATTTTCTCGAAATGATTGTAATACAAACACTTATTGCACATTTTACCAAATGCTGGACACCTTCTGAACTCATGAGCACGGCCACATTTTCTGCACTGACCACTTTTCCTTGAGTTTTCCTCCTGTTCCCATCTTTTGTTTCTTCCAGTATTAAAGTTGTTATTCGAAGCTTTTGCCCTTGCTGTTTGATTACCATTTCCCCCTTTTACAGAATGAACATTAAGTGCTTGACTTGACTGAACTTCTTTAAACTGTATTTTTGAAATTTCATATGCTCTACACATGTCTATTGCCTTTTGTAAGGTTAACTCATGATTCTGCAACATTTTTTCTTGTAGATCTTTATTGATTGTTCCTAAAACTAGTCTATCCCTGATCATTGAGTCTAGTACATCTCCGAATTCACAATTTTTTGCCAATTTACGCAAGTCAGTTAGGTAAGTATCAAATAGCTCTCCTTCCTCTTGTTTTCTATTGTAGAATAAAAATCTTTCGTAGATCACATTCTTTTTAGGGGTGAAGTAATTCTCTAATTCACCCAATACTGTACCATACGATTTTCTCTGTGCATCTGTTAACTTTAAGGTATTAAACACATCAAGTCCTTCATCTCCCAAAAAATTTAACAGTAGAGCAATTTTTACTGTGTCTTCCTTTTCGGCCTTGTCACTGGCCAAGAGGTAAATTTCAAATGACTGTTTGAATCGCCGAAAGTTTTCAGCCACGTTACCTTCAAATGATAATGGTTGAGGTATTCTAAACTCCATATTGTTCTAATTCTAACAACTTCTTGTTTTCATTTATTTTGGAAGCAGCAGGCTTCATTAACCACAAGACTGCGCCATGTAATAATGTTTAACACGGACTGTTGTACATATTTATTAATATTACTTTCAGTATTACAGATTACAGTGTCATCCTAACCTCCTAATCTAAAGTGCTTAACCTAACCTCTGCGCCGAGACCACGTGCCGCCTGTCCCATGTCATAGTCCTGTCAGGACTTTACATTTACAAGCTATTCAGTCTCATGACAAATTCTCCTTAAAGAGGATTTACATTAATAAGAACCAAGATAGAAAATTATAGAGAAATCTAATTGACATGCCTATATGCATATATGCCATATATGCCTAAATATGCCATATTTGGCTTATATATTTATACATACATATAAATTTATGAAAAATCAAGAAAAATAGAACATCTGTATTTACATAAAGTTTTTAATTAGACTAGGATATGTAAATTGAATATTACCTCTTCCGTCTATTTATTTTTAAAGAGTCTGCACGTGTCTTTACATAATTAAACTAAATGTAAGATAGAATTTTGAGTGTGTATCTGTAATATATATGATAAATGCACTCATTACATATTCCATTTGAACCCTTTAATCTACTGGAGTCTCGTCATGCAACAACTCTGTTTTTAGAAATTATACAGTACACTAATCGGATATCTCGTAGAAAGGGTGGCAAGTGTTATACATTTAAATTGATTTGGTTTTAAAATTGGGATAGTCATTAAAACTTTTGGGTAAAAGTTGTAAACAGTATATTTTCTAAAACCAATCGATTAATAATGGAATTAACATAAAAACTTTTATAATAAATAACCCGGTGGTAAGAAGAAGATATCATTCACATACTAAAATAAACCTTAATTACCAACATTAAAATAAACCTCATTGCCAACATAATAAATCTGAGAATTCTCTGCTATCTACTTGCATGCCCGTAGCAGTAGCGAGCGTTCACATATGCCAGTGACACTTCAAATCAAATCAAATTCTTTGCAATTAGCTAGCATGTCAGGAACTAGCATGACAGTTAACGTACACACTTTCCAGTTTGGGGACAATAGCTGGTGCTTGCTAGGTACTGGTATTCACTTGTGCTAGTAACTGGCATGTGTATCTCCGGCTTTATTTTAACATATTGTTCCTATCTTAGGAACAATAAATTGAATGTGTGTCATTGTTTCGCTAGTTATTCAAGGACAAGTAACGTGATTTAATCGTCCAATTGAAAAGGTTTAATACGGTTTTGTTTTTGTTCTGTTCTCAGTATTTATTAATTACTTTACGTAAAATTTTTTAATTTTCTTAAAGACATATTAGTGTCGACTTAATAAAAATTGCTTGCAGAAACTCGAAAGTTAACCAAGCTGTTGACTGGTCTCCAGGAAAGAGAACCAATGTTCGTAAAGAAGGTTAAATATATCAAGAAATAGCAAATAAATTGTATGGCGCCACAAAATCAGGTGTAATGAATGTTTCTAAACGTTATCATAGCACTGGAACGACTAAGTGACCAAAATGTACAGACCGAAAACCAAAACTTAATCAATACCAAAAGTTCAGAATGTGAGATACATGTATTTAGAAGGTCGTCGCAGATCTGTAAAAGAGATCATTGCTATTGTCGAATGAATAGAATTTTTCATATAAAAATAAGTGCACGTTATTTAAGATTTACGACGTCAGAACCCCACAGCGTTCCCAAAACATCAGAATATTTAGTAAGTGAGGAATTTTTAAAATGTCAACTATTTAAGAAAATTATAAATACAATATAAAAATGTATAATTAACTATAATACATTTTAAACCTTAACTAGTGAGGCATTAAATTAATTATTACCTCTTATTGTGTAACATGGCGTCTAAATTGGAGAGAATATTTGGTTGCCTATAAATTTGGCGTACTTAAATATTCAAATTCGGTGTGGCATTAAAAAGGATAGGAAATAGTGTGTAATAAAAAGGAAAGGAAGACCTGGTATATAAAAGTCAGAAGGAGCATTGTAAAATAAATTGACCGAATTGCAAGAATGTAAATTGTTCAACTGGTTTTTAAGATTTCAGGAATGGGATGGATATCATTCGGAAAAACCTAATAGAATTGCATTATAAAGAGGCTCTTCAAAAGAAACTGAAATGTACAACAAAAGCTAATAGTCGGTCTCGAGGCATAATCTGCCATCTTTAATTTATCTCATCTTTAAAAATAAATAAAAATGTTTAAACCTATTCTTTAATATTCGAATTATTCAGATACATCCACAAGGTAAGGAAAATCCTCACTTATATATATATATATATATATATATATATATATATATATATATATATATATATATATATAATATATATATATATATATATATATATATATATATACTGTCTGTCAATTTAAACAAACAACAAAGTTTATTGGGGCTGCAGTCAGAAGTTTGGCCAGGATGTTACAGAAACACTCTTTTGACTTTTGGTCTAGCTTTCGGAATTGTTTAATTCCTTTATCAAGTCTAGTCTACATGGGTTAGTTAAAACACACCAAGAAGATGTAGAAAACAAAGTTTTTAGAACTTTTATTATTTTTAACTAAATTTTAAAATGTATTGTATTAATTATTGTATAAGTTTTAGTGTATAGGTTTGTTATTAATGTTGAGTGTCATAGCTTCGTACAAATAATCTCAACGACTATGTCTTGATAAAGGAATTAAACAATTCTGAAAGCTAGACCAAAAGTCAAAAGAGTGTAACATCCCGGCCAAACTTCTGACTGCAGCCCCAATAAACTTTGTTGTTTGTTTATATATATATATATATATATATATATATATATATATATATATATATATATATTATATATATATATAATATATATATATATATATATATATATATATATATAAATATATATATATATATATATATATATATATATATATATATATATATATATATATATATATAGATATATATATATCCGGTTTTTTTTAGAGGGATCTATGGAGGAGTATCATCGAGCCGCAAGCCATTATCTCTTGCCGTTTTGCTCCACCATAGGCCGATCAGATCCCAGCATATTCTAGTCTAAGCCGCAGATTCATCTAGAATTTTAAACTGCTGCGTTAGACTTTTTGTTTTCTGTACACCGAGCTGGGGCTCGATCCCACATCCAATGAACCATTCGACAGTGAAGCGACTGAGAGGCAGCCGCACAGCCCGCTGAGCTATCTGACCGACTAATCCTCACTTAACATACAGTTAAAAGAAAAAAATACAATCATTTATTTAATAACTGGTACCACACAATTATATAAAAAATATTACAAAATGGTACATTAAACTAAAAATATACGTTTTTTTGTTTGTTTGTTTTAAAATACAATCTGTTACGTACAAACAAATAATACTAAGCATTTTTGTTGAACGAATATAATATGTAAGTACAAGTGAAGATTTTCATTTCGGTTTTTATCGGTTCTGCCATTTTGTAAGCTTTTGTTAGGACCCTATCTTTTTAACTAACTCTAACTTTTTAAACTAACTCTAACTTTTTAAATAATACTGTAGCATTTCTCTTTAAGTGGTTGTTCTTGAACATATTGTTGAATGGTTGTATAGTTCTATAGCCATATAGTTAATTTACTTTTTCTACTCTCTTACTAGTAAATTGTATATTATCTACTATTTGGATGCTAAGTAAATGCATCATAACAGATACTGACACGTAATGACTAGCACGTAATAAAAAAAATTACGCTTCAGTTCTATAAAAATGTGTAATATCACATAAGCCTTGTAAGTCAGTTGGTCGAGTTACCATGGAAACGAATTAACAGGCGTTGTTTTGACAGGTTAAAAATTAGTAATCTGTCAGTGTAAATGAAGTGGTAATTTAATTTTTATTTTTATAAAAAAAAATAATGGTAGAAAAAGTATAGTACACAACTTGAGTTGTAAGCTTATTACATGCTTGTAAAATTACTGCGCTCGCCGCTACGCGGCTCGCGCGCAACTTTTTTACTCGCATGTAATAAGCTTCTTACAACTCTCGTTATGTAATATACTATTTTCTACTTTCTTACTAGTAAATTGTATATTACCTACTATTTGGATGCTAAGTTAATGCATCATAACAGATACTGACATATAATGACTAGCACGTAAAAAAAAAATTACGCTTCAGTTTTATAAAAATGTGTAATATCACATAAGGCTCGTAAGTCAGTTGGTCGACTTACCATGGAAACGAATTAACAGATGTTATTTTGACAGATTAAAAATTAATAATCTGTCAGTGTAAATATAGTGGTAACTTAATTTTTATTTTTATAAACGAAAATAATCGTAGAAAAAGTATAGCACACAACTTGAGTTGTAAACTTATTACATGCTTGTAAAATTACTGCGCTCGCCGCTACGCGGCTCGCGTGCAACTTTTTTACTCGCATGTAATAAGTATGATATAATATCATATACATTGCAAAATAAAAACTTTTTAAACTTATTAATATGCTAATTTCTTAAGAAAGCCCTCATATAAATACTTTTTATAATATTCTCTAGTATATAACTTATAAATTATTTCTTTAATCACTATTTAAGTTCATTCTAGATTACCTTCGTTTCTCCTATATTTAATATTATCTCAATATATATATATATATATATATATATATATATATATATATTATATATATATATATATATATATATATATATATATATATATATATATATATATATATATATATTAGGAGGTGTACAGAATTATACGTTGTCCCTAGAGGATCTCTGACTACTTTAAAATTAAATTGTCTCATGTGCACATTTGATTGAAAAACCCTTTACACTGATGCATGAGAATTCACATCCTCATGACGTTACTTGATTAGAGAATACTTAAATAAAGTTGATATTATCCGTATGGCGCACATTTCTAGCGCACAGTCCCGATTTAAATCACATCAAGCAAGTTTGGGATAGGTTTTGTAGAAGTATTCGGAGCTGAGTATTGTACCCAAAGTAGCTCTTTTTGAAGAATGGGAAACAATTCCACAAAATAAAGTTTTAAACTTAATTAACAGTATGAACAGAAGTAGCTATACTATTGTACCGGCTTTTGGGGGTTATACAGAGTATTGGTTAAATCGAGAAGTAATTTGTACAGGTTTTCTTGTTATTTTTATTTTATTTCTGAATATAAAATAAAAAGGTATCAATTTAATTAATTATAATTTTTTTATATAAAAACTTGTATAAGTTTATATGCATTTCTATAAATAAAACTTTTTAATACTAGTACTGGTACTTTTTCGTATTTTCTGTATAAAAAATACTTTAAAATTGTATATCATAGCATGCCAATCGTTGATAAAGGAACGTTTTTAATACAAGACAGCAAAAAATAACATGTTTTTTGTAAATTTTACCAAAATGACTACCCGTATCGTCATTTAGTTAATAACCGACTCATATACAGATTACTAATTATTATTCGAATAACTAACATGCTTAACATAAATTTAATGTAGTGGGATTTTTGAGTTCCAAGTTTGGACAAAAATTTTATCAATGAAGAGCATCGCATAATTAATTAGAAGAAGTAAAAACTAACACGTACTTTATAATTAAGTGTGTACCTAAACACCATAAATTTTACCAAATTATTTCTAAAGAAAATTTTTTAAGCTACTTGTATTACACAAGACGCTGTAGACATTTGCTGTTAGAGATAAAAGTATATAAGTACCATTGTTTAGTACATCTTTTATGTGTTTATGTGTGCAATTATGAGAGGGCATGCAGAGGGCATTCATAACCTACATGCACACAAATGTCATAAGCGGCATGTGACGCATAGATAAAATAGACGATACCGTATTTCTGAATAAGAAGGTGGTAAAATTTTACTATTATTATTCGAGTTGTAAAAATTGTGTAAAATTGTGTAACAGTTGTGTAAAATTATCCGCGTTGTGACAGCTTCATTTGTTTTGTTCGTTAGAACATATATTATACATATATATATATATATATATATATATATATATATATATATACTTCTAACGGTTAATGTAGGCTCCGTACTAAAACGGTATTATACTAACTCCAGTAGAATATACACCATGTATATTATTATCTAGGTAGCGCTTTATGTAAACTCCGACCAACAGGTAGGATCAAGTGGACTCCGTAACTGGATAAAACATTTTTGGGATCCGTATATAGTTTTTAGCATACACAACTAAGCTCCTGCAATGTTGTCAATAATTGTATTAGTCGTAGATTTTCAAATTTTATAGCAGGTACATTTTGGAACTAAAATTTATTTAAATATCCACCAGTTTACTCATCGAGGAATTTCATGAATATTTGGCTAATGTATTTAAATAGGTTATAATATAAATTGTTAACAATATAATTTTATTTTTATGTATAATAAGCACGGTGATAATTTATATTACTTGCTCTAATTATTTTCAAACTTTAGTAAGTGTCTATTATAAACTAATTAATGCTAATAAATAGCATTATTTTATAGCATTCTAATATTTTTCTAATCTTTTATCTAATATTTTAAGAGCTTATTAAATTGCCAAAACCTTCCTTTCATATTCCATTCACTTATAAGGGGCAGCACTAACATCAGTACGATAATAACGCGTACCTATAGTCCTGGGCTGGTTAATAGGAAGCATGAGTGTAACAGTTTTATTGGTTTCGGAACAGCTACCTGGATTGGGGAAGCAGGATATCAGCATTAAGTTAATGCATATAGAAATTGTTGCTTAAACAGCGAAATATCAAATACCAGACGGCACGACGGTAGCAGTCTGAGAAAGCAACACAAAACAACTTATTATTAGACAATATCATATTTTCTAATAAAATAATATTGACTTTACAACGAGACAAATTTTCTGCTGTTGGACATCGAAACATGTACATAGCAACGAATTTTCTACGTCGGTATCCCGAAAAATTGTTATCCCGTAATAGTGATACGGGAAACAAAAAACTTAAGATGGAAAGGAGCGCCAAGAAATTCTGCATTAATAAACAGTAGAATAAAATACAGATTCTCAATTCAAATAGTCAAAAAATTAAAGAACAGCGTATTAAGATAGAAATAGCACCTATTTACGATGTAATCCATTAACGGCCCAAGGTACAAAACAGCTCCTAGTTATGCTGATGATAAGATCTAGAGCATAAATGTAATAATAGAACATAGAAGATTGGAGCAATTTAGATATCTCTGATATCGTTGTCACATAAAAAATGCATGTAGTAAACCATAGACATATAATACAAATAGACTGACTGCCGCCATACATCCGCGTTTCCGGAATGCGACAGAGAAAACTGACGAAAAGCAATCCCTGCATCTTTCTCTAATGGGACGGGTTTATTGACCACGTGTTCGAGAAACCTGACAAATTAGAAAGAGATGCAGGGACTACTTTTCACTAGCGTCTAGAGCCTGACCTACTCTTATGTGCAGACATGCGCAGTTCAATTGTATCCATTTCTGAATGTGTCAATGAGGTTTATGTGTATTGTTAGTTGCAAACATTTTTTTTTATAAATTAATAATATAATTACTTCAATCTATCTCTTTAACCCGTTTGATAAATTTAATAATGTTTAAATTATAAGAATAACTCTAAAATAAATAGTAAATAATAGCAACACAAAACTAAAGGTTTTTTAAAATGGTTTTTAAAAAGTATTAAAAAAAAAACTTTTTGCACATTTTTTCCAATAAAAATTTGTTATTTTATATACAGGATGTTGACTGATGTTATGTATCAATTACTATGATACCAACTTTAATATTTTAAATGAAACATTGGTTATATTATAAAATTTTTGGATTCTGCACAAAATTCCCAGAACTTTGATATATTGCATGATATAGTTTTAATTAACTTATTTTAGGATACAGGGTGGTTAATGAATAGATCACTCTCTGCATGTCTCCTTATGCCTTTAAAAGGTTCTATACCTAATTTCAATAAAGAAGAGTGAGTTTAGTTTCGTATCTCAACTTGTTTTTAATATTGTATATAGTATATACTCTACGATATGTACCTATATTTTTTTAACATAGATATTATGTCAAATAAATGAAAGTGCGCAAGTCTGCAATAAGAGTAGGTCAGGCTCTAGACGCTAGTCTACTTTTCGTCACTTTTCTCTATTGCACTGGGGAAAGGGATCTTTATTGCAAGAGTTAATCCATTTGAATTTTATGTCTATGTATCAAACTGATATCTTCATATCACTATTAAATCTACAAAAAGAAGAAATTGCAATATAAACAAAATTTGTTTAGTACGTGTCTAGAAAAGAACTAAAAAAAGGAATTTGGATATAGAAACGTCAACTACATGTGTAGTATAAAAATCAAATTTATTCTTTTAACCAAAATGTTCACACCAAGTTTGATTGTATTAAAATATTCGGTAGCTCCAACTAACTGTACTCTATAGTCTTCAGTTATCCATCTCAATATGTCCAACTTTATTTTTTTTTATTTTTTGGATAGAATACAAGAAATATGACACAATATTTATTAATACATATTTTATTTGGCGTTTCGATGTTTAAATAGGAGTTCGTTCTCAAAAATGTACAATATTATTTTTACAAGGTATTGCAAGATGTTATTTATGTTTTTACTTTATCTGGCTGGTTATATTATAATCAATTAGTTCCCAGTTGTTTCGCACTTTGTATTTATTTGTGATATTATCCATAACAGGTTCATATATTTCTTTAATAATATTCTTCTTTCTGCAACGCTCAATCGGCTGTTATTTTGTTTTTTTCGTCGTCCATTTAATTTTTTGCTTAAAAAGGAGCGATTGCCAGTATATATTCTGTTGTTAATCTCGTTTGTAATGTTTTTATTAACAGTGATTTTAGTTCACACATAATTAGACCAATGAACCATTTCAAAATTGTACTGGTCTATTGACATAGTATGTCTTATCATGTTTCTCTTTTTATGATATATTTTTTTATCCTCGTTTATATGGAGGACCCATTTTTTCCGCTTTTTCGTATTGAATTTATCGAAGTTTTTGTTGTTACTATTGTAGTTCTGCAACTACATAAAGCATTATTAAAATATCAATAGACTTTTTGTTAGTATTGATTCTTCTCGTATAGTTAGCCCAGTAACAGAGAGTCATTCCATCCAATAAGGTTGGAGGCTGCTCAGTCATCAAAGACAATCATTCCATTCAGTAGGGATGAAGGCTGCTTAGTCATCAAAGACAGTCGTTCTATCCAGTAGATGAGGTGGCTGCTCAGTTATCGAAGAGACGAGTTCTATCTGTCAAACAAGAGAGTCGTGTCTTGGTTAAGGGGTAGCTTTGCGCTATAGCTGATTCTTTTGTGGTTTCTGTGTGTCAAAGGAGTAAGGTACAATCTACATATTTGTTGCCAAAATTACTTTGCTACTGTATCGAGTACCGTTTGAATAATAATATGAATTTTGTTACGAATTTATCTTTTATGCTCAACTCTAATAAATCTTTTACCGCGAATTGGAAAACATGTTTTAACCTTTATTTGAAACATTCATCGTTAACGTTCAGTGGACCATTTTACGTTTATCTAAATAAGTATTTACTATATTGTGTAATAGCTGTAGTTTTATTTTCCTATTGTATCTGTATGGGTATAATGTATAATATAATATTATTTTGTATATTTATAAATATACAAAATCATCCTAATTGCATTACATTGATATTTATGTGGCAATTAGCTAAGTCATTAGTCTTTCCAGCCGTATCATATTTTCCCCGATTTTTTTTGTAGACAAGCGGTTTATTTTGTGTAATATAATATCCCCGATTCGTTTCATAATATTTAGTTTTCAAATCAGCTGTAACGCTAATTCGTTCACCTTTTTTAAATCCCTATATATAAGTTGCGACCGATATCACAATTTTAATACCTAAGTTGTTAAAAATAAGTTATTTTAAATTAAGTCTTTAATACCTAAAATTATTACTATACAAATCTGATTCGAAATATCGTCAAAAGTAATACACGGCATGTAAAATTTAAATTTTTAATAAAAAGTAAAAGATTAGACATTACTTATGGTGTTCAAAGAACGAGCTTGTACGAAGATTGAAGTACTAATAAGACCACCGCAATCGGGCATACCCCGGGTAATGATTAATTAATTAATCGCCTAATTCTTAGTCACCCCTTTAATATGATTTTGTCAAATTGGTGCTTTTTAGGACCAAGTATTCTAATAACAACTGTTAAGGGTATATCTAGAGATAATGAAACTTTACTTAAACTTATCAGACATATGCGCTAAACACGAATCTGAGTTATTTCTAGAGCAGGAAACACATATAGGGCCTAACCTAGGGCACTTGGTATAAAGCTGATCGCTAAAAACCCCATTATAGATATAGACATGCTATTTCTATCGAAAACGAAGCAAAGAAAAACTTAAAGTAAGAAAGAACAAAACCAGTGGGCTGAGAGAACTTTTAAACGACGTTGAGCTTGGATCCACCACATAGTAAAAATACTACAATGGCTTATCCGGATGATGAACAACTGTATTCAAATTATGAAGATACCCAAAGTCTAGAGACAAGCCAAATTTGTCCAAAATTGGTACAGATCTCGGTTGACAGAGTAATAGTCTAATTTTGTAAGGAGTTTTACCTTTAGTTTTAGACTCATTGTAATCATTAATTTTAAATTAAATTAAACTAATGTACCCCTTCCTAAACAAGATGGCCTAGTTGCCTGGTTTCAACTATAACGAGAATGATATCTTGATGGAAGGGGGTTACAACTACTGGAGGGTTTCTGGGTCGCCCCCCTCCGGTTACGCCACTGCATGGTTTAGTGCTGAGTGTCCGGACCACGGAAGTGTAGTAGACTTTCGAAACGGACCATTACGGAATATAATTTGTGACCCCTGCTCTAGAAGATGAGTAGCTAGAGAACGAAAGAAACCAAATCTAGATTCGCAAGATTCACTTTTCGAATACCAGCCCATTGTACGATGACTCAAATCAAGGAAAAACTGGTCAGATCAACACATTTGCAAGATATATAAAAAAAAACGTGTTAATAATAAGACACTAATTTGTTTTAACGTAATTTAACAGAACTAAATACAGCGTACGAAGAAATATTCGGAAGTAAAAGTAAACATAAGTAAATAAAGCGATCTTTAATATTACAGTACACAACAACAAGGGCAAGAAACTGATAACAGAATTAATCAAACACATGCAGACATTTGCGCCATTCAAATGAGGTAAAAAGGTCACAGGTCACAAGATTTAGCAATGACATAGCACCAGGTATGAAGTAAATCTTAAAAGTATACAACATAAAAACGGAAAACCCTTAAAAATGTGGACGCATAAGATGAATACACAATAAATAATAACATATTTCAGTAGGCAAGATCGACAAAAGTATACTTTTATCAAGCGGACACAAATCAGTGATATACTACATGTTGACAAACAAAAATTTTCATTACAAAGAAGTATTAAACTGGAAAAATTAGTTGAGGAAAAAAAATTACAACAAACCATGAAAATTTGATTATTCGAAGGAAATCTATCGGACTATGGCAACTGACATGCCATCTAGAACGTATTCAGACATGGTCTGAGAGTCAGCAACAAACTTTATTGGGAGTCTTAAGCTGTTATCGTTGATTGAATAACTGTTATGTATAGTACCTGTTATATACTTTAACAACACATCTTTTCAACTACTTACAACTTACCCAGAATTTTGGTAGCTTGACTCATGTATACCTGGTAATAATTCACTGATGTTGGACTTTTTGGCCCGAAAACTTTATGTGATATAAAAAAAAAAGAGGTTAATCTTTGTAAATGGGTATATTTATTTAAAAAACCCTTAAAAGGGCCACATCAATAAAACAAACGTTTTCGGACTACTTTTATTGATGTGGCCCTTTTAAGGGTTTTTTAAATAAATATACCCATTTACAAAGATTAACCTCTTTTTGTTATACGTGATACGTTATTTTTTTTATGTGATATAGCCCGAAAGAGTCTGTTTAATTATATTCCTTTTATATATATTTTTTTTAAATTAAACTTTTATGATTCATGGTATACAGTTAACAACACTAATTTCATTTTCCTTGTGGATTAGATTAAAGTTGCATAAAAAATGAAATAGTCTTCTTTCATACAAACATCGACAGTTTTTAGCTTTAGGTGTATTTGAACCACACCTGCTGTAAAAGATCTACCCTAAAAAGATTTATTTTACGTACAATTAGCACATTGCCTCTGGAAATGACCTATAGTGCATGAGTCTGATCTGCCTTAGTCGTTGCGGTTTATTTTCCTAAACCATATTGTTATAAGAGCTTTCTTAATTTAGCATGGGTTCTCATTCTATACGGATTTGCAGCGATAACAAGGATTTTAATGTTTTTTTAATATTGTTCTGAATCTATTTTAGCCACAATTAAAGGTTAACGTATGTTTGTTTACGTTTTAATTTCCACTTTGAAAAAGATGGTGAAAAAATTCTTCGAATAATTTAATTTTATCTGACTGATTTATATTGACAAGTCAGACATATATTATACATTTTAAAGTAGACGACTTTAAAAATGATATTACCAATATTGTTGAGTTGCGTTCATGGGACGGCTTTACTTGTAAGATAGTTCATTCGAGTACATGAAATCAATTTTAACTTGAGAATATCCGTCAAAAAAATCATAGCATGTAATTAGTCTTTAAAAAGACAAACACATGCCATGTTGACAGTAAAGCTCTCCTGTTAGTGATTCCACAGTAAATTATAAGGGGAAAAACCAGGAAAAAAACCTCATAATACTATCCCGAATAGATAGATCTCAAATGTGTAAACACTTATGGGATAATGAAGATAGGAATCACTAACAGGAGAGTTTTACTGTCATCATGGCATGTGTTTGCCTTTTTAAAGACTAATTAATACATGCTATGATTTTTGTCTGACGGATATTCTCAAGTTAAAATTGATTTCATTTAATCGAATGAACTATCTTAAAAGTAAAGTCGTCCCAGGAACGCAACTCAACAATATTGGCAATATCATTTTAAAGTCGTCTACTTTAAACTATAATATAATGTATGCCTGAATTGTCAATATAGATGGGTCAGATAAAATTAAATTATTAGAAGAATTTTTTTACCAAAAAACAAAATTTGTTTTTATTTACTGATGTTTGTATTTTGAGAACGATTTCCGAAGTGGAAATTGAAACGTCAATAAACGTACTTTAACCTTTAATTGTGGCTTATTCCAATTTAAATAGTAAATACTTTAATGTTTTATCTAGATTTATTGAATCGTTCTCTTCTCTTTATTTGCTCTATTTGGTTTTCACTTCAATGATTTCAAGTGAAACTTTTTTTGTGCTCTCTGAACCTTATTGAAGATATCGTTTACATAAAATGGTGAGTTTCGTATAACATATATATTTCGTTATTATATGCTAGGTGCTGCTTTGTACCTTGGAATATCTTAAATAGGCGTATTTCCTATTTTAGTAAGCTGTGCTTTAATTTTTTGACTATTTAAATCGAGAATCTAGTTCCATCTCTGTTTTTTTTACAATGACCTTTATATAACATATAAAGCCATCAGAAAGCGTAAACCTAAATTATTTAAAAATTCTAAAATAACGTTCTCTGAGTTTTCACCAGTATCAGAAAATATAGATCGAAATTCCAAAAAATCCTTTTATACCACTTAGAAGAACATAGTGAAGAATGACGGTAAGCTGATCTATGTGAGATATATCTGGTGTTGAATCAATAATTAGAGAGTAAAATTTGGCTTCCTTTATTTCGTTCACTATAATGAGTTTTAAATCTTTTGATATAATAGAAATAAATTCATCACATATTATAGGGATAAATAGTTTATTGTACCAATGTTGCAGTTCAAAGGAACTCGATAAATATTACAAATCACCTATATAATTACCATTATTTTTACAAAATATAATTCATTTTTACCACGAAACGCCAACATGTAAGAAATAATTTTATTGTCACTACTGTACATTAAAGTATGTACTTACCTCCAATATATTTTTTTCATTTATCATTTTTAAATACGTGCATAATAAATAGGGATGGCAACGATATATCCATACATTAAATATACCAATATCGCCCACACAGGATTAATACAGCATATTGGCTCGTATGTAGTATATACTTCAGAATATATTACATACTATAAAATACTATGTCTAAGTATTCCTTGTCAAGATCAGTCTCTACTTCAAATTATGTTGTATAATTTGGTTTATTATTTTATACGTATTGGGGCACAGCGACATTGATGTATAATGTTTTTGATATCCCCAAGGGTAAAAGCGATTAACGAATCGGCATAATTTAAATGTTTCAGCAATAGTAATGAATATCATGTTTTTCTGTTAAATAAAAATGAAAGAATTATAAAAATTATTAACTAATTTTCTGGCTCTACCTAGTCTAATGGTCGACCTCTAAAAAGATGGACAGATGGCATAAAAAGAGTGACTACAAATTGGATTCAGATGGCGCAAAATCGGACTAAGCGGCATGCGAGAGGCCTATGTTCAGCAGTGAACGTTAAAGGCTAGTTGATGATGAAGCTATCTTTGCTAGAATCTATTGAAATCAACAAATTAAAAAACATAGATATAATTCTGAATGACCAACTTTTGACAAATAGTTCTCCCCTCCTCAACTTATTTCATTAAAGACTATAAAGTGTAAACGCATGCCAAAAATAGATCACTTGAGAAAGGCAATCAGCCGAAACATCTGCAGTGACAAGAGGTTAAAATAAATTTTGTGGAAGTTTTGAAAACAAAGTTTTCAGTGTTTTACTGTAACTTTAACTGTTGTACACTGTTTTTTATCAATATAAATGAGTTGTGACCGATATTATAAACTTATTTACTCTGCACAAAGAGTCTCTTTAACACCTACAGTTTTTACTATACAAATCTGATTCGAATTGTATCCGAAAAGTAATAGTCAATATGTAAAATTTAAATTTTTAATGAAAAATTAAAGTTAACCCATTACTTATGAGGTCAAAAGAAGCAGCCTTCACGAAGACAGAAGTACTAATGAGACCGTCGGGCATATCCTGAGTAATGATTAATAAATTAATCGGCTAAATCTTTAATCACCCGTTCAATATGTTTTTGTCAAATCGGTCCTTTTCAGGACCAACTATTCTAATTATGTCTATAAATATTGAGGGCATATCTAGAGATAAAAAAACTTTACTTTACTTAAACTTATTAGATATACCTATGAGTTTAATACAAATGTGACGTATTTGTAGTGCAGATCTTTGCTGACAATGATAGCAAAGAAAAACTCAAAGTGCGAGAGAAAAAAAAAACCAGTCAGCTGAGGGAACATTTCAACAATGTTGAGCTTGGATCTACCATCTACCAGTAGATACTAGGACTGGTATTATGAAGACGATATATCTATTGATGCACCAAAAAATTTTGTTGCTGAAGTGGATAAAAATATAAATCATACCTTAAACACAATAAAAATACATTATAAATGAATTTTAAGCCAAATTCAATAGTATCATGAAATGCTTCAACTCTGGACTTCCTATAAATACCTTGCAAATATTTTGTACTGCACACACAACTAAAAGGAAAACTGAGGACCAGAAATAATATTCTCCGCAAGCTTGCTAGTATGGGTGACATCAACACATCCTTAACACGTAGATTAAGACTCCACATCAATACATAAACTCTACCCTATCGTAGCTGTAAATATATCCAATATGCGAAGTTTATTGAAACCGTTACTTGATGAAAATTTATTTTATCTAACAATAAAAGATGTATGCGTTTACACGTTATAGTTTGTAACTGAATAAGTAATGGACGGGATAATTGTTTGTCTCAAGCTGGCCACTCAGAATTATGTCTTTATTTTTTAATTTGCTAATTTCCATAGATTCTACTTTTTATAGAATTTAAAGGTAGCTTCAGGGCTTTATTATAAATATACTTTTTCAGGAATGAAAATACGTAAATAGAACCTGGAATATGCATGTAACGTAACCATTGATCTCTGAGATAAACTCAACTCCTGAACAATGGCGCCGATATATGTAGTTAAAATTTTGTACACGTATTTAACCGTTTATTTTCTTATTATCCATATATGAGTTGTGTCCGATATTACAAACTCATTTACTTTTCACAAAGAGACTCTATATTAACTACAGTTATTACTATACAGATATGATCGAAATATTGTCTAAAAGTAACAGTATGTAAAATTAAAATTTTTAATGAAAAGTAAAAAATTAGCCATTTTTTATAGGGTTTAAAGATCGACCAAATTGGCCTTTTAAAGCCAACTATCCTAATAATGTCTATAAATATTAAGGGAATATCTAGAGATAAAGATACTTTATTTTACTTAACTTTATCAGACATATTCGGTTAACACAAATGTGACGTAGTTCTAGTGCAGGAAACACATTCAGGGCCAAACAGAGGCAAACAAGCAAAGAAAAACTTAAAATGAGAGGAGACAAAACCAGTCAGCTGAGGGAATCTTTCAACAGTGTTGAGCTTGGATCTGCTATCTACGTATATAATAAACAATATTACGGCTCCTGCTAAGGATCTGAGCACAAAACTAATTCTAAAATTTGGATCAAAAATACAACAATGGCTTGTATTGTCCGGGTATGCCTACACAACAGAAGATCACTTAATGGTAAAAATAACAGATGGAAAACGCAGAAGAACGGTGTCCTTTGGGGTAGCGTAATGGTACCTACACTGTATAATATTTACACAACCCATACCAGTAATTACTAGGACTTTTATTATATAGACGATACATCTATATTGTTGCACAACCAAAAACTTTTGTTGCTGAAGTATAGAAAATTCTAAATTATACCTTAAACACAATAACAATAGACTATAAATCAATTTTAAGCCAAACCTCAGAAAAATTCAGATGTCTTCCTTTTATGTCCCCAACAGAGACGCTTTCAAAAATCTAAACATCCAATAGTGTCATAAAATTTTTAAACCCTGGACTTGCTATAAATACCGTGAAGATAGTTTGTATCACACTTTGTCATTCACAGAACATTGTTTAAAACTAAAAGGCAAACTGAGGACCAGAAAAATAATCTCTGCAAACTTGTCAGCTAAAAATGAAAAGCGCATCCTTTACAAACAATACACATACAAAGTCTAGAATCGCAACATCCACTCAACGAATACCAGCCCAATTTATGACTAAAATCGAGAAAAATCTGACCAAAGATTATTGCAAATTTTACACTCCACGTTTATTGATTACATATAACCCCTAAATAGAAGATAAAACATTCAGAAGTATGTAATATTGGTTAACTGGTATATTCTTCTTATATAAATTAAGCATTCTTCCCTCTTTTGTGCAGTACTACCAATTTTTACATAAAAATATCTATTTTTGCACTTAAATATTTATTTGAAGATAACCCATTCAGAATTATATGTAGTACACAGATAAAATCAGAAATAAAATAATAAAGAAGCTGTATACAAGATATCGTAAAACAATGGATTAACTAAAAGTTCTTATTAATCGTATTCTTAAATAAAACGTATAAAGACATACTCATGATAACAAAATGCATTAGGAAACTTTCGCATATGAAAAAACACATCCAACTTGGTAATGAAATCCTTTTGTATTTATAAAGCTATTTTTAGAATAGCACGTACCTACCAAAAACAGGTATTTGGTATTATACATATCTATTACATATTGTCATGATGATCGCCAACATTCGTAACGGATAGGCACATCAAGAAGAAGAAGAAGATTACATATTGTAATGCGTATGAATGTTAACAAAAATGAGGAGTCCGTATGAACCGTTTAAAATATATAAAATGTATATATCAAGAACGCTGGCTTAATTGCATAGTTGCCAAACTGTCAGAGCTTACTTAAACCGATATACTTATGGTTCCAATATACAGTGAAAAAGATCTGAACGACCCCTATAATATATACACGTGAACTAAGCGAAATACATTTATGATACAGGTGTACTTATGAGCTCCAAAATTTTTTTAAGAATTATGAAACTATACATCTTAACGAATCGACAGAGCCAATATTATGGAATGGACAAGTGAGCTCCGTATATCGGTGTCCACTTGACCGCGGAGCTCACTTAAACCTGAATTTTAACATGGGCGGAGTTCACTTTATGCCGTAAATATATATATATATATATATATATATATATATATAATATATATATATATATATATATATATATACATATATATTATATATATTATATTATGTATAATTATTATACAAATAAAATTTTGAGACGTGAAGTTTATTAACAATTTCAAGAAGATTCAGGTTACAATCCAAGGATACAGTGTGGGTTAGCCTATAAATTTATATAATAAAAGCTATATTTAAACGTTTTAAGGCATCAAAGCAAGGAGAACCTGTTTATGCATACGATACTTTGTTATATAAGAGAATACTTTAAATGCCGTTTTTTATTTTATATTCGTTGTTACCTTATATTAATTACTCAAATAGATCTTTAAATAATTTCTTCTCATTTTTAATTCCGCTACCTTTGAAAACGTTTATATAAAATTGCCAATAATGAAACCAGTATGGTCTATTCGCATACAAATTGCATTAGAGAATGGAGTTCAAAGAGTTGGAAGCTCCGTTAAACCCAGGATTCGATTTGGTTTGTGCAATATAACGTATAATAACCGCATTGATGAATCAAATAATGAATTGGACTATTTGGACATGTTAAATTTGGCCTTGAGTTCCTTGTTTAGATATGCTTCGAAAAAACTAAAATCGAATATTAAATTTTTAATAATTGTATTAATTCCAAATTAGTTCAAGGTTTTATTGTGGTAAATTGTCCTCCATTCTTTAAGAAAAATGTAAAATCGTTAGCTTATATTTATTTTATTATTAATTTGGTACACATGCAAATAATTATACAGCTGGTTTCTAAAAAACTGATACAACTCTTAAAGCGTATTTTGAAAAAAATTAATAAGGATAAATATTTATTACATACACTGTCACTGCAAAAGCAATAATTGTAACAAAATTAGAAGATTGCTGATCACTATCTGCCCTAGCGAACCATTTTACCGTAAGCAAAATAACAGTTTTTATTGGTATTAAAGATAGAGAGAACAAGAAACTCTCGAAAGAAAGCAAAGTTCTGGAAGACCAAAAATATTTACCGCTTATGAGGATCGTATGCTTTTGGAGAGACTATTAGAGAATCCTTTTAAAGATGCGAACATTGCAAGAAT
Organism: Diabrotica balteata; assembly: GCA_918026665.1. Lineage (NCBI taxonomy): Eukaryota > Metazoa > Arthropoda > Insecta > Coleoptera > Chrysomelidae > Diabrotica > Diabrotica balteata. Next base: position 120,747,954 of record OU898276.1, on the reverse strand, counting down.
TATGTCACAGTTTCCGGAAAGAAAGACAACTTGAGCGCAGAATTAAAGCATCGCGTCTTAGGTACCGAACTGCAGCAAAAAAATAAGCTCTTATCTAACAGGAGACGCAATCAAGACTTATATTTGGTTTAAACAGTCAGCTTTAAAATCAAGATTTTTTGGACAGGGTAATATTTATAGATAACAAAATTTTTCAATTTTCTAAAAACGGCAAAATTGATAGACCAGGTAATTATATATTTAATCCTCGATGTGTTGATAGAAATTGAGAATTAAATCTGATCATTTTAATGCCAAAAAATGGGGATGGATTTAATCTAGAGCAATGGAAATGGTATGACGTATTGATTTCAGGTTTGTTGGCAGACTTATTTGAATATTCTAGACAACATTATGTTTTCCAGTGTAAAATAGTTGTATCCAGACAATAATTTTAATTTCCAACAACATAACTGTCCTGTTTACACTGCAAATATAATAAACCAATGGCTCTAGAATAACAATATCGAAACCTTACCATGACCCAGTCACGCTCCAAATTTAAACCCAATCGAGAATCTGTGGATGGTTATTATAAAACAGTTATATCGGCATAATTTTATACCTCAAAATGCTAAAGAGCTGTGGCATGGTATACAACAGGTATGGGAAGAGCTCTTTCAAGAAGACAATTTCATAGTTCGTTTCATGCAGATGGACCAAAGACTACAAGCTCTTATCAATGCTAATGGAGGTATTACAAAACATTAATTTTATTTTTACACACCTAAATTTAGTGTAGTTTTGGTCTTCCGCTTTCTTTCGAGAGTTTTTTGTTTCCTTCAGTTTTTATTAATAGAAAAACTATGGTTCTGCTTATGTTAAAATGTTTTGCTGTCTCTGATAGTGCCCAGTTATCTTTTAATTTGGTTACAATTCTTGCTTTAATATATTGTTGAGTTAAGTCGCTTGTTTTATTCCTTAATAATAATAAAAATAATAACAACAACCCAATTTTGTGTAACAACTATCATTTATACACTCCTTATAAAATGCAAGAATTTAAAATAATTCAAAATTTAAAACTTAATATTTATTACAATTTATTAATTAAGATATGTAGGTAATCAATTATTTGTTTATTTTATACTTTGTCTCTAATAATAAATATAATATAATGTCAGATCTATCAAATAGACTGCTCAAATTGATCAAATCTTACTAAGAGTCGTATCCGTTTTTTAAGGAACCAGCTGTACATGCACATTCATAATTTATTATAAATATAAAAATATTGCGTTAGGTCGTATGATAGGATATCATTTAAATTAATTTATCCAGGACTTTTGTTTTTATATCTACTATTTTTTTCCCTTTATATACTTGGATGATACACTACCACTTATGCATAGCATATCATAGCATATCAGCTATCGTCGTTTTAGTTCTACTTAATAATTTCTCTCTTCCGGTATTTCTTTTATATAGAATATCCGGTTTATAGCGTCCTGCGATTTCCGGTTGTGTATCCATTCACGTCTATCTACCCAGTCTTCTCGTCGTAGTTCTCTCTCTTACATTGCATTTTAAACTCCATTAAGCTATGTCTTTTTGGTCTTCCTCGTTTTTTTTTGCTCAAGTGGCAAGGAATTCAATATTATCTTTGGTAGGCGATGATGGTGTGTCATTATATGTACATGTTTCTACCAAATAAGATGTTTTTGCTGTATATCTGCTATGTTGGTGGTTGGTCGTTCCTTGATTTGTCTTAATCTTTGGATGGTTGTGGTGGTATTGCTACTGCTGTTGATAATAGTTTGGATCAAAAAATAGTATTTACTTATAACAATAATAACAGTAACATACAAATTTTAGTAGGTAAAATAATAGATTGGGATATGAGAATTATTAATATTCATTGGGATTTAAATGGATGGGTTGGGCGAATAGATAAAATCAGAGGCAATAAAATTATAATGGATGATCTTAATGCTCATTATGCACTTTGGTGAAGTTATGTAAATACTAATGCTACTGTAAGAATAATTGCAGACTTTTTAGAGGATTTGGATCTAGTTGGCTGTAATGACTGCAGATCCAAGCGGATTATACTCAGGTCACAGGTAGATCTAACACCAATCTCCTCGAAAATAGCAAACATATGTCAATGGGATGTGTTAAAGAACTTTGGTAGTAGTGATTATTTTTTAACGATGTGTAAAATTCCAATACAAATTCAACATACATCTATCCAAAAAAGTTACAAAAGAAACATTTAAAATGCTGATCGGGAAAATATTGTTAAAAAATAGTAGAACTAATGAAAAGTGGGTGTAAAGAATGTAGCATCTTTACACAAATTATGAAGATGGTGAGTGATACAGAAATACCCTTTTTAGAAACAAAAAATCTAACAGGCAAAAAGAAAAGTTCTCTGTAGTAGGATCAAATCTAATTAAAATGAGGAAAGAGAAAATCAAGATATCCAAAGAAGAAGCAAGTACAGATAATTATATCGAAATAGAAAAATCTTTGCCTATAGCAATAAATTATTTAAAAATACAAAAAGAAATAGTTTTAAATGCTTTTGTTATGGATTGAACAGGGACACTCATCTAGCAGACATGGTGACTTGTTAAACAGTTTTCCACATATTAAAACGCAATAATTCCTTTCAAACTTCCCAGCAAACACATAGCTTTGAATATATTATATTAATTGGAAATTGATATAACAGATCCAGAAATTCAAATAAATAATAGCTAAAGCAAACACAGGAATTAATTTTATGAGAACAATTTGTTGTAAAAAATGGGGAGCTGATCCAAATATTCTTTTAAGCTTATACAAAGAAATAGTAAGATCTAATTTAGATTATGCAGCCAATATTTTAAACCCTTGCAGTAAAAGCCTGACGATGGAGTTGGAAGATGTATAAAATGTGGCCTTAAGAATTATGACGGGTTGTCTACGTTCCACACGAAATTTAATATTACAATCGGAATGTTCAGTATCTACAATAAAAGTTAAATAAGTTAAATAAAGCTATAAATGCAAATAAAAAATGTTGGAAAAATAAAGCTATACCAGACTACTTTTTAGCACATACAAACATACTCTGAAAATCAAAAAATAAATTTTGATATTAAATTAATACCATACAGAAGAACATATAAAAAAAAAATGTTTTATATCCTATTCTATCCTATTCTATATTCTATCCTATATGTTTTTAGCAAAATATGGTAGAATATTATAGTAATCATACTTATGTATATACAGATGGATATAATTGAAATATTATACCCACTAACCAATTATTGTAAAAAGCAGTAGGGTGAAGACATAACATTACCACAGGAACAAGTTTAACCCTTTCCAGCCCAAATAATTTTTTTTGAGTAAATTTTGTTGACAAAAATTTATGTTATAGAAAATGATACAAGAAAAAATAATTGTTGATAGCTTTTTCAGGTAAAAAATTGACTATAATAGGAAATACGTTTATCATTGCACTTTATTAACAATTTAATTTTGTACATGGAAACTATAAATACAATTTTTATTATTGTTTAAACATAAAAAAACATTGCACTTAGAACATTTTATTCTAGAGTAAGACTTTATACATAATTTGCACCTTGTGTGATTTTGATCATGTAGCGGCCAGTGTCCTACTTCATCAAATCGAACATCTCGCACTGGTGCAAGATGCAGTAGTTGTCTCTTAGTTGGTGTATTCTCTGGAAAACGACGTCCTCGCTTCCTTATATCCTCGGATTTTCCAGCTGTTAGTAACGCATGTCTAACTTGAGATTTGAATTGGAGAAGGGGGATGTGTTTCACTTGTTTTTGTTTGCAGTATCTTCGGTATAGCAACCAGGAGTTGACAATACTTGTATCAATAAGATTAAATATTATTCTCAAATAAAATCTTTTTGGCTTGATTTTGATTCTATATAGTTCCACAAGCATGTCAATCGCATGCAAATCCACACCCCCCATCGAAACGTTATATTCTTTGACAATTGCTGGCCGTTCGATGTCTACATAGGTTTTACTCTTGTTGCACCATCTGTTTACTTTACCAAGTGGATATTTTCCTATATAGTTCGATGCTAATGTGACAGACTTATTGTCATACCATTTGACAGCGGCAATATTTTTTTTGCTGTCTATTTTTTCATCAGAGGATCCACGACCTTTTGCCATTAGAACTTTGTCTTCTAAAAAACGACAACCTACCAGCCGCCCACTTCTTACAGTCCCCGCAGCAAGGAAGCCCCTTTCTTTCAGAGTAACAAGTAGATTATAAGATGTGAACCAATTATCAGTGAAAAACTTGAAATTTATGTGGTTTGGCAGATTTCTGACCAACTTCAGTACTATTTCCCCACTAATTCCAAGACCTGATTCATCTTGCACTGTTCCTTTTCCCACATATATCTTAAAATCGTATAGAAGGCCGCTACGTCCTGCTCTTGCAAGAACCTTTATGCCCCATTTATGAGGTTTATTTTTTATATATTGCTTTAGGTTGCTATATAATAAACTCATCGATGCTGTTGAATTCCTTAGGTTCTTTAGGTTATCTTATTCATATTTTGCCAAACTTTTTCAATGAACGGTTTTACTTTATATAATTTGTCATTGTTACTATCTCCTTAGGCATACATTGTATGCCTAAGAACTGCTCTATCTCTGCTGCATTTGTATCAATATTTTTACTGTCTTTTTGCACAGGATACAAGTTTGTCTGCTCAGCAAAATTTTGAATATTATCATTGTCACAAAACATTTTAAAATATTGCAAAGGTGTGGAAATATTTTCATCAACCGAAAACTCACCGGTGTACTCGCTGTTTACATAAATTAAATCGCTGTCTGTCCAAGTTGGTTTTTCTGTGCTTTTGTTTTTCTTGGCATGACTTGTCTGTGGCTGTTGTGTAATTTCTTCAACATTTTTTTCTTCCATATTCTCTGTAACTTGGGTGTTCAAGTTATCTTCAACAATATTTTCCAATAATTCATCACTTTCAGTTTCTTCAATCATTTCGTCTTCCAAAGCCTCTTCCTCATTATCAACATCGAATTCGATATCAGAATCATCAAGAAGACCAACTAGCTCTTCCTGGGACAGATTTTGCAATTCCCGAAAAGAAACTTTGTTTTTGTTATTTTTGAATAAACGATCCATCTGAAATGAAAAAATATATTGCATTTTTGTATTTTATTGACCGAAACAAAATTCACGCGATTTCCCAATGATGCCATTTGGGGACCACCGCAATAGTCCAATGATTCAATTTGGATTCATTGATATTTATAATGTTTACATAAACAATCTTGCAAATATGAGCAAACTATAATGCAAATTATCAAATAAAAACAATGTAAGAAACAAATATATTTCGTTCAGGCAATTACTTGTTTAATTACTTATCTTAGTAATGATTTGAAATTTACAGTGAATTGTTGATCGACATGTCACTTCGAAGTTTAACATTCAAATGTGACTAACGCTTACCGATAGAACTGCCAAATAAATTAATGCAGCGTCATCTAGCAGGAAGGAGAAGCAACGCAATGTCGTTCGCCCAACTGATATAAAGTAGTTTTCTATGTCACTAAAGCAGAAAACATTACCATGATCCCAAATGGGATCATCTGACTGGAAAGGGTTAAAGACGACATGAATATTTCAGTAAGTCTCTAAGTATCGTTCCGGCACTAACGAACATCCTCTAATAAGCCAGACAATTCGTCTGTTAAAATCAAATGATAAATAATATTGCCAGTAACCCTTCATTCCAAGAAGTAAGGCCAAATAACATGTGATCTCACAATGCCACCACAATCATTCTACGAGCACCTGTTCTGAGACGTAACTCGAAGTGGGTGAAGATTTTTATCGGAGTAATAATAATAATTAGGTGTGTTAAAGAATTCACGTATATGTAAATGTAATAAATGTCAATATGTCATAAATTCAAATTTCTTTTGCTCACATGCATTTAACTCTGTATTATTGCGCAATTTGCGCATACTTACTTGTGGATTCCCTATTACATATACCACACCTCGAAACCTATTTAAAACGGTAAATAAAGTATTTTTCTGCATAATATTTATTCTGCATATATTTATTATGAAACAGTACTTTCAAATTATTTTAGGATTAATTTTTTTGTACAATTATGTAAATGTATTGTGTGCCGGGGACTAATTTATCTCACATTTGGATTCCATCCTGATCCTGACTATGCATTTAAAACTTCAAAAATATTTGTAACAGTTATTTTTCTATAGTAAAATAATAAACATTTTGATATTAAGATTCTTTTGATCATAAAAATTATATAGTTAATAATGAATGAATCTGGTATATGAATCCACAATTAAAATATTTAAGACTACAACCTATTATGTTCCGTAAGTTAAATTATGGCATAACATGTTTGTTTTCATTTCAGGACTCAATTACAAGCCGCAAGGGCTGTACACGGAAATGGACTAGCTTAAAAACAAACCCCAAATTCGGAGCGGACGTCCTAGGGGATGGAAGTGGCACCAGTGGCTCTTTATCGACGCCGTCTTCCACGGCGAACACAAGCCCCCTGTTGCCATCTAGTTCAGAGGGGGTCCGTAAAAGCAATTGGCAGGTTATTGAACATTTCGGTTCAAAAGACAAAGGAAGTGTTTCGTCTAGTCTAATAGCAGTAAGTAAATATTTTTAGCTATACGTAATGTTTTTATTGCAGAACTTTTGGTTTCTAAATAGTTTTTAATTATCTTATTGATTTTATATCATTTATTTTGTTTGCCAGTTACGACCGCTAAATACATAATAGACGTAGGTTTATTTTTATATCGCCCTACCAAAGAGATATGATAAAACATTTATGGTTTATTAAAAGGCAGTAGTTTTGAAAACTGAAAATAATTTAAATCTTTTCTTCTGTATCCAATATCTACTTTTTATAATGTATTTAAAATTTTCTTATTTAATTAGTTTTGATTTATTTTCCGCCTATACCCAATTTTCCTCTTTTGAATCATAGAAAATTTCATTTTTGTCATATAATTTTTTATTATATTCATAATGTTGAACTCTTGTAGATCATACTTCAAAGAGTTTCTCGATAACAGTCGGATGGTCTTTTCCAAAAAGAAAATATTCTGATTAGAGAGTGATAATTTTTATTGTACTCATCTATACATTCGTGGGCTATTTTTGTTCATGCTCGAATTCTGGTTTCATTTTGTTTACATCTTATTATGTCCACTAATGTTTGAATGTCTTTTGTTTTAGCCATTTGAAAATTAGCAGTCTACCGCTGTAAAGATTAATTAAATATTTACATATTTCATACGTTTTATAAACATATTGGAATTAATTCCAGAATACTTATCTGTGAATGATGTTTTTATGGGGTGTTTATCCTGAATTTTGGCAATTAATCTTATGAAATTAATTAAAATTAATCTCCAAACTAATTTCATGGAAAACAGAATACATGGAGTACTTATGCAGAAAAAGAATATCAGAGAGGAAGACTGAGAATAAAATAATAGTTAACGCAGCAGTTGAATCCACATGAAGATGAGGAAATTGACGAACACTTACATATTAAAAAAAAACATAGTTTATAGAGGAAGTGAAGACAAATTGTAAAGAAAAAAGAGTGCATTCCTACAGTACATAACACAGCAAACACAACAGGTATACAACCACTACAAACGAATTAGGAATGACACAGACAGATGGAATACGACTTCTACGGATCACAAAAAAAATATAAAGAATGATTAGTGAGCAAAGAAAAAAGATAAACAAACTAATAAAAACAAAATACATTTAGAAGAAAACATTGCAGACTACTTTCAATTTATATTTTCTTAAGGTGACGATAATGAGCCACCAATACCAGAGGTGATGACAAACGAAGAAAAAAATATTGAGGAGAGAAAACTATAAAAACCATTAAAGAAATTAAAAGAATAGAAAATTAATACGAGACGATATGATACCAAATGAATTCATAAAGTACTAAAGACCAGATCTGACCAAACAACTATTAAAACTAATCCAAACAATAATAGAATAAAACAGAATTCCTCAAGAATGGAGATCAAGCATCCTAATACCTCTCTTTAAAACTGGAGGCAACTCGGAAACGAAAAATTTAATTTAGGAGAATTAATTTATTCAACACAACATTAAAACTAACAATCAAAGTGATAACAAATACACTGAATGAATTTATAACTCTAGCAGAATAATAAAAACATCATGCACCGACGCTATATTTATAATGAGGCAAGTACAAGAGAAATTATTAGAGTATAAAAAAACCAGCATACCTATGTTTCGTGGACCTTAAAAAGGCATTTGAACGGGTCAAATTAAAACACGTTATCCAAACGCAAGGGATATGCTCCTAGGAATAATTAAAACGATCGAAAATATCTACGAAAATAATACAATAAAAGTAAAAGTGGAACAAGGATGAAATAATAAAAAAGAACTTAAAATAATTTGCTATGCAGACGACGCAATGCTACTCTCTTAAAGGTTATACTACAATTTAGTAGTATAACCGCCAAAAAGTTTAACATTTTAATTTCCCCAAAAAATAAATAATACATGATGTAAATTGGAGCTGGAAGGTTTAAATATCTAGGCATTACATTATCTATCTACGAAAAGTTCGAAACCGAAATGGAAGATCAAGTGAAAAAAGCAAACAGAGGCGCAGGATGCCTGAATAAAACAATATGAAGAAAAAAAATATCGGAAAAGAAATGAAAGGCACAATTTACAAAACAGTCATCAGACCAATAAATGACATACGCGACAGAAACACGATCTAAGACAGAGAGGACAAAAATGATGTTAGAAACATTATAACATTTAAAAATGAAAAAAAAAATTGATGGTAAGACTTTGTGAGACAGAACTAGAAGAAAAGATATGCAAGGTGGAGAATATTAAGAACTAAGTAAGAAGTAGAAGTCAAATGACAAGAAATAGCAAGGACGGCAAATGACGGTTCGCCAATAGTTCTTTGGCATAAGTAAAAAAACTGGCTTATAATCCTCTACCTGTTGGATACAATAATATCATCATTTAATGCACTTTTATCTCTAGTAATAATCAATTTAAAACTGTTCACATTCAAAATAAAGGCATTAAGCTATGAGCATTAGAATTTATGAAAATTAACAAATTAAAAAACAGAGATATAATTCTAAATGACCAACTTAAGTAAAACAGTTCTCTCCTTCTCAACTTTAGTTATATATTTAGTTTTATATTTTATATTTATATTTAGTTAAATACTATAAAGTTTTCTGTTTTATTGCTTAATGAAGACGATTAGTAAGAATACCACGAAAACGATGGAACGACAAATTACTGGAAGCACATTGAATAACAGACAGAGTCATGTCTACGTAAAAAGTAGGAGAAAAAGAAAAAGAATTTTATATAAATTGATGAGGTTCGATGGCAACAACTAACAATAACCATGGAGAAAGCTACAACTACCTAAGGAAAGCAATGCCAAACGTTACAATATTTAAAACAAATAGGAAAGGTGAATAAAACTAATAATTTATTATTAGGTTAATAATAAATAAATAGAAACCATTAGGGTCTTTTAACTCTAATGCAACCAATTGGTCGCATTGCTTCTGTAGTGATCATTTCCCGAGTTAACATGCATCTTTTCTAACTTAGCTGCACCATACTGAAGACAATTAATAGTACTGGATTAAAAACTATACGATAAAAGTGAACGAATCAAATTCAAACTATATGGTTTTATCAATATTTTACAGCGAATCACCTCAAAGTTTACTCAACGGTGCACGTGTATTTTTATTAGATTTTTATTAACAAACAAGACGCCTCAAACAAACATCACCATTAATTTTTTTTTTCAAATATTTCTTATCGCGCTAATATGTAAACCAAGAAATGTGCTTACGGTTCTTGTAAATACTAATTGCACAGTAAACGAAAAAAAAAAGAGTTTTCTTTGTGCTTTTTAATTTAATTTTAAATCATAACTAGAACTCGAACAAGCGCTGCCACAGAAAACATGCT
>OU898276.1:120670364-120732864 GCA_918026665.1 Diabrotica balteata | reverse complement strand
TTAAAATCTACTAAGTTTACCAAGTCTGCCAATTCCATATAAAGGAGCACTTTACCAATCTAAACCCAGTTTATAGAATTAAAATCGGATTGTTTGGCTTAATAACAAATAGAATGTCTCAGCAACTACTAGTTTAAATTAAACTCAGAACACGGCATTAGAAAAGACTCGGAAAGACGATTGTTAAAAAAACGTTGAATTACAAGCAATGCTTCCTGAGATATAAACGGACAAATTTGACCTGCACTTTGCGTACACAAAGTTGAAGAAAATTGAATTTTGTAAAAAAATAAAACCCGATAAAACCAAAATAATACTAAAACAAAGAAGAAAAATAAAAGTAAATAGCAACATACAGAGAACAAAATACACAAAACTTTTTAAAACATTAAAGAAAAGTATTGAGGAATACAGAAGTACAATGAAAGACTGGTAGAAAATGCAATTAAAATCAGAAAAAACTAAAATAAAACAAGAAAATTATTAATTATTGGGAAGAAGCACATCGATACTCTAAAAAACGAGAACACGAAAATTACGGACAGAAATGAAATTACACAACTCGTTCCTAAAGTTTACAGCGAACTATACAAAGTGTTACAAATTAAAGGAAGTATTAATATATTGGTCAAGCCAAATGTTACAGATGAAAATGGATAATTATAATTAATAAAGATAAAGTGTAGCAAATATGGATGCTTTTGGTTAAAATAAATTGTCAAACAACAGGAAATGTAACCAATACAAAAGAAAATATAAAGCTGACTTAAACCATTACAAGAGAATAGGCTTATCTCAAGATAATGAGAGTTGCGCTCAAAGAGGAGGTCGGCACGTTTGCTTGCCTGTAGTAACTTAGGGTTAGATCAGTCCTAAGATGATCTTGAGATGAGCGCCAGTGTGAATTTTGAATTTGAATCACTCGAATTTGGGCTATCTATAGTTACATACTTACAGAAAAATAAAAGATTATGAGAAACAAATAAAATCTGAAATACTTTATACACTATATTGTAATTTTAATTTACTTATATCCCAACCTGTTAAACTGTTTGAATAACTCACATGGAGTAAACAGTAATTAAAATAGCACAAAACAATAATTGAATAATTATAAAAATTATTAAAGGAGACAGTTTAGAATTTAAAAGTATGACAATAGTTAGTTAAGCAATTGGAACAATACTACCTTAATTTGAGAATGTGAAGTTACATACAAATGACCAAAAATTGGATAGTATATCCTGACAACTTATTATAAATGTTAGGTAAAATATAAATAAAAAAATAATTTCAAGGTAAATATGGAATAATAAAAATTAAGGCAATTAAAAGGATTCAGCCAGGTACTACTGGCCAGCCTGGAGTACTACCCAGGGATTGTGCACAAACCTGTTTCGTAGCCCACTTAGGCTGAAGACCTAAGTATCCAAGAATGTAGATATTATAAAAAAAATGAGTTTTAAATTTATTAAATTTCACATTAATTGTTCTTAATAACCCTATTGGATGATTTCTGGGATGGAAGTTCCCTAATCCGCTGCCTAGTGTCAAGGAAGTGAATGGGCTCTAAGATGGCTCAGCCTACATTCGTTTTAATCAGTGGTGAGCAAGTAATTTTATGTGAGGTCCGGATACTAGAAGAAAATTTGAACAAGGTCCAAAAAAATTGATAACATTTATTGACAAGGTGTTTATTATTTTGGTACATGCTTAATTATAAAACAAAAGACCTTAAATTAGTTGTTTGTGGTCTGGTTCTCGAGTTGAACAACAAATTCGAAGGGTATCTTCGAGTTGGGTGTCCGCTAATCGGGAGCGATATTTGTTTTTCAAAAAATTTATTTTTAAGAAAGACGTTTCGCATATATATGTTGAGCCAAACATAGTGGCCAAATAGGTTGGAAGTTGTCTGCAATTTTCATATTTTGCTGGCACATGTTTGGTTCAAAATTCATCGGCGGATACCGATTTATAAACGTGCAAAGAAAAATTTTCTTGTAATTCAATAATCTTCATTTGGAATGTAATGTTTTTGACAAATTAAACAGCTTAGCAGCCACATTTGTCCAATCTGCTGCTGCATTAACTTTAAATGGTGAATTTAGAAATAAAGATAGTTTGCTTATCTGTGCAAAATCTTAAAATCTTAAAGCAAATTCGTTCCTAAGATCACCCAGAAATTTTACGAACACTGCAATGTCTTCTTGGGAGTACACCTTATTTTTCTTATATTCAGGAATAGTTGGAAAATGAAAACAAAAGAATGAATTTTTGTTGTGCAATATCTTTTTCATATATATCCAGCTTACGACGAAAAGCAGATACGTTATTTTATCAGATCACATATTAATTTTCCATTTCCTTGTTACTCTGTGTTAAGCAAATTCAAATTTTTTAAAATATCTTTTAGAAACGCTACAATCAGCATGTTGTGCCTGTTTATTATGTACTTAAAATGTTCCCTGGCCCCATGCTTATCCATATTTTGTAAAAAGGAGATCACATGTTCTTTTATTAGCCTGAAAGGTTCAATAACTGGACCTTCACTTAACCTAAGAGCTTTATTGTGTTGTAGTAAGTCAGAATGTACTGAATAACTTTCAGAAAGAAACTCCTTGAAATGTCGGTGCTAAAGAGCAGAATGAGATCTCATAGAATTAATTAACGTCACTACTAAACTTTACGCGAGTTATGGAAGCCGGCCCTGTTCCAGTCATTCGCCTAAGAATGATGATCTAGTATTTGTGTTTTAATGAACTTTGCAATAAGATTAGTTTACATTTTTTATATTTACTTAGCTATCATTTTTACCATTGCGTTTTTAATTAGATATACTTCAGTCTGTATTTAAACTTGAAAGAAAGAACATTATAATTTTATATAAAAATTGTCCGATCTTTTTTCGTATTTTTTCATAAATTAATAAAGTATTTATTTTTTAAAAATAGTTTTGCCTAAGGGAAAACTATAAGTGGCGCAGTTAGTACAGATTTTCGGGAAAATCCATCGCGGAAAGTTCTTTGGGTTTCAACCCTTCGCGAAAATCGAGAACCAATATCCCAGTTTTGCCAGTGAACTCCATCGAGGAAGACAGTGTGCAGTACGGATGTGGTAAGTAATTTTTGTTTATGTCAGACTCCTCTTCTGAAAACGAATCCTTTAGCGAAATCGATACTAACGAAGAGTTAGGCTTAATTAATAATTTTTGTAAATTAGAATTAAAAGATAAAATGTCAACACCTGTTCTAGATATGAAAACTTTCTCAATTATTCCAAATTTTGATGGAAATATTAATAAACTTCACAGATTTGTAAATGCAACTGAATCCATTTTAAATCATTATTTTGATAGGAATAATCTAGCCAGTTTTCAAAATGTTTTATTGTTAAATGGTATTCTTAATAAATTAGAAGGCAAAGCAGAAGAAATAGTAGCCATAAGCGGCGCTAAAACTTGGCCAGATATAAAAAATACTTTGATTCAGAATTTTGGTGATCATCGTGATGAAAATTGCTTGAATCAAGATTTAGTAAATATGAAACAGAAACCTAATGAATCTCCATATTCTTTTCATGAAAGACTTTTAACTTTATTAAATGCTAGTTGTAATTATATTGATTTACACTATATTAATCAGGAACGTGAATCTAAAAGAGCTTTCTTTACGAAGCAGGCTTTAAAATCATTTTTAGCTGGTCTTAGGGAGCCTTTAGGGCCCATTATTCGTGCAATGCGACCTGTTTCGTTAGAGCAAGCGATTCAGTTTATTAGAGAGGAGGATAATATTAAGTATTATCAGAAAAATCAAACTTTTAATCACAATAATTCTAATAATAATAATAATAATTTTATTCGAAAACCAACTAATCCAAATGTCAATCATTTTCAATCAACTCGACAGTCAAATATACAATATTCTCAGCCAAGAATGAGCCAACCTTCTACATCTAACTTTCAACCAGATATAACTCAGACAGTTGACTACCGATCTCAATTTCCCAGAGGTCCTGTACAACTTCCAAGACACCCAAATCCACCCCAAACCAAATATTTTACAAATTCTCAAGTTTTCGGTAAACCAAAAAATGTTTGGAAGCCCAATCCAAATAATAATCAGACTAAACCTACTCGTATGAGTATTTCTACACGAAATACAGCACCACACTTCCGACAAAATTATAATCATTTTAAAAGCACAGACCAAAATCCAAATTTCTATCATGAAGAGTTATTTAACACAGAAGTTATACCTGAGGAAGAAGATAATCAAAATTTTTATAATTCAGATGAAATTTCTGACAACTATCAATATGTAAATGATGACGATTCTCAAAATTTTCACGAAACCGACTTGACCAACGAAACCCCTTGATAGAACTTAACATTCCGTCTGATAAAAAAGAATTACCCTATCTCAAAATTTCTAATCCACCCATTATTTTATTGATTGATACTGGGGCGACTAAGTCCTTTTTGAAGCCTGAAATTGCCCAAAAATTCTATAAAAATAAAATATTTAGGGAACCTTTCACTGTATCGGCAGCATTTCAAACATCAACTCAACAAAATTGTGCAATGATCCCCATATTTAATGAATTTAATAAATCTGGTGATTTTAAATTCCACCTTTTCGCTTTCCATGATATCTTTGATGGCCTTTTAGGCATAGATACCTTAAAAATGTTACAAGCCCATTTAGATCTTACAAATTCTAAATTAATTACACCTGAGACAACCTTGCCAATACATTATTTGGAAAGTAATCCAGCTATTTTTAAAAGGAAAATCGATCCCCATAGTCGTATTGTAACCAATATTCCTGTCTGTCAAAAATCCGGCGATATCTTAATTGCCAGACAATTGATAAAGAATTGCGAAATCCCTTCTATACTTTCTGAAGCTCAAAATGGCAATGCTATAGTTGAAATACGTAATAATACTGATGACGAAATTATTTTCTCTCTTTCTGAACCTCTCCAAACTGTACCTTTTGAATATAATTCTTACGACCTATTTTATGCCGATATTATACCAGACGAAAATACCGACAAAGTAGATATTGACAAGCTTATTCGAACTGGTCATCTCAATTCCGAAGAGAAGGCACAAATTATAAAACTGTGTAGAAAATATTCTACAATATTTCACAGAGAAGGTGAACCACTTACTTTTACTAACCAAACGAAACATTCCATAAAAACTACTGACGAAATGCCCATTTATTCTAAGTCATACCGTTATCCATTTGTATACAAAACAGAAGTACAGAGACAAATACAATCCATGTTGGACCAAGGAATTATTAGGCCGAGCAATTCGCCTTGGTCGTCGAATATTTGGATAGTACCAAAAAAAGCGGACGCTTCCGGTAAAAAGAAATTCAGAATCGTAGTGGACTACCGCAAGCTCAACGAAAAAACCATAGACGACCGCTATCCCATCCCGAATATTACCGATGTTTTGGATAAATTAGGCAGATGTAACTACTTTACAACTTTAGATTTAGCTAGTGGTTTCTACCAAATCGAAATGAAACCCGAAGATATCCAGAAAACAGCTTTTAACGTAGAGAACGGGCACTATGAGTATGTTCGAATGCCAATGGGATTGAAGAATAGCCCAGCAACTTTTCAGAGAGTAATTGACGACATTATGAGAGGATTACAAAATGAGATATGTTTAGTTTATTTAGACGACATCATAGTATTTTCTACGTCGTTGCAAGAACACATTGTGAATTTGGATAAAGTATTCAAAAGATTAAAAGAGACGAATTTTAAAATTCAATTGGATAAATGTGAGTTCCTAAAAAAGGAAGTTACTTATTTAGGACACATTGTGACACCTGAAGGTATTAAGCCAAACCCCGATAAGATCGCAGCTATCAATACGTACCCATTACCAAAAACAGCTAAAGAAATAAAATCCTTTCTTGGATTACTTGGATTCTACAGAAGATACATAAAAGATTTTGCTCGAGTGACAAAACCATTAACATCTTGTCTAAAAAAGGGTGCGAAAATTGAACACACACCACAGTTCATAAAATGTTTTGAAGATTGCAAAGAATTGCTTAAAAACGAACCAATCTTACAGTACCCGGATTTTACGAAGAAATTTATTCTGTCAACTGATGCAAGTAGTTTCGCTATTGGAGCAGTTTTAGCCCAAAATACAGGCGGACAAGAAAAACCTGTTGCGTACGCATCCAGAACGTTAAATGAATCCGAACAAAAGTATAGCACTATCGAGAGAGAATTATTAGCCATAGTATGGGCCACAAAATACTTCAGACCTTACCTCTACGGAGTTAAGTTTACAATAAAATCTGATCATAAACCGCTTAGATACTTAATGTCTTTGAAGGAACCAAATTCTAGACTAGTTCGATGGCGATTAAAACTAGAAGAATTTAATTACGAAATCGAATATATAAAAGGAAAGACAAACGGAAATGCCGACGCTCTATCTAGAGTTGAAATAAATACTAATGAATTTATAAAATACATGGAAAATCTTAATAACGACCAAAATATAGACAATGAGTCAGTACTTGCAAATGCAGGCGATTTGCAAACAATAGATGAAGAAAATCAAGAAAATGAAGACAGAAGAAAATTTAGAAAGAGAAGACGAAATAAATCAATCAAATCCAGAAGGAGATAGAGAAGATGACGACAACAATACCGTACATACAAGTGCAGAAGATCCTGTTCTAGGAATGCAAATTTCGGAAAAAAGCATAAATTCTTTTGACCATCAAATTATTATTGACTTTGTTTTACATTCATCAGTTAAGCCAAAGACCGAACAGACATTTCCCAACAAAAAACGTCTTTATATACAAATTTCTACTAATGACCTAGAGAATAACACCATAAACGTCGTTAAGAACTATATTCATCCAAAATATACATACGGTGTGTATTTCAAAAACCAGGACCAGAATTACATTTCCCAAATTCTCGAAGTATTACGAAAAGTATTCAAAAATTCTGCTTACAAATTAATTCAGTGTAATACAATTCTAAGAGACGTTACTGACAAAGATGAACAACACCGAACTATAAGACAGTATCATGAAGGAAAAACAAACCATCGTGGCATACTTGAAACAGAAACCCATCTTAAACAGCTCTACTATTGGCCCACCATGAAAACCGACATAACGAACTTCATAAATAAGTGTGAGATTTGTCAAGCTAATAAATATGACCGAAACCCTCCACGCCAGAAATTATCTGTTACACCAACACCGTCAAAACCAATGGAAATTATATTTTGTGACACTCTATCTGCACAAGGACATAAATTTTTGACAATTATTGACACTTTTTCAAAGTACGGGCAAGCCTACCCACTTACAGCACTAACAGGTATCGAAATAACAAGAGCATTTCTAATATTTATGTCTCATCACGGTGTTCCCTCTTTAGTTGTAATGGACAGAGGAACTGAACTAAAAAATTCGGTTGTTCAGGAATTTTTCGATGTTCACAAAGTCGAAACACATTACGTCACCGCAAATAGTACCCAGTCGAAAGGTGCTATAGAAAGATTTCATTCTACTATTATTGAACATCTGAGAATTATAAGAGCAAAAAATAATAATAAAATAGATATTCTAAACGATATGGTTTATGCAGTATTGGGATACAATAATTCGATCCATTCTGTTACGAAACAAAAGCCAATTGACATACTGAATGGACATTTAAATTCAAAAGAAATATTTGATATAAATTTGGATCAAATTGTAATTAATAATTATATCCAAAATCACAGAGAAGCTACTGCAAAAATTTACAGATCTTTAAACGAAAAACTAATATCTCAAAAGGAATCTACAATAGAACGTCACAACAAAGACCGACATGAACCATTAGAATATTTACCCGACACTGATGTATACAAGAAGAACACGACCTTAACCAGAAACAAACTTAATCCAAAATTCTACAAAGAAAAAGCTATCGCGGACGAACACATAAAAGTAAAAGTACATAGCAATAAATTATTACACAAACAAAACCTTAAAAGACCAAAAACTAACCGAGCAACCTTGTTACAGGACGCTACTAATCCTATCGACCCTGGCCCTTCCTCTAGTAAGGACACAGGAAGTTCAAATAACTAACCTCCAAAATAATCCCGGAATCCTTCCGTATAAGTTAGGAACAGCAAAGGTAAAATCCCAAATACATACATTTCTTCATTACTACGATCTTTCCCCTATAGGTAATGAAATAGAAGCTATAAGATATGCATATAACAATGTAACACTTGCAATTCAAGATGGCCTTAGTCATCCTTATTTTCAAGAACTTCATAACTTTGACCATGCTCTACTTTTCCAACTTAAATCCGCTGAACAAAAATTTAATTCTTTATTGCCACCTTTTAGATCAAAAAGAGGTCTTATAGACGGTTTAGGATCTATAATTAAAAGTATCTCTGGTAATCTTGATTCCAGTGACGCCTTGCTTTATGACCAAGCCATCTCTGATCTCCAAAATAATAATCAAATATTAGTTAAAAAAGTAAATCAACAAATTTCTCTGACCAAGGATATAATAGCAAATTTTAATGAAACAGTAACTCTTATAAAGAACAATCAAGAAACTATTTTTATGGGTATAGATAAGATACGCACATCTTTAAATAAATTTATATTTGATTTCAGTGACTATTTGCAGACTAGAAATATATTAGATCAGTTAAACTTAAGCTTAAACATTATTTTACAACTTTTAGATGAAATAGAAAATGCCGTTACTTTTGCTCGACTTGGAATTTTACATAATAGCATTATTGATAAAAATGAGTTAAATTCCATCATAGAGATTATTTTAAAATACCATACAAAAAATGAAGTACTTTTTCAAAATTTTAATGATACTTATAAATATTATGATATTTTAAAAACAGAAGCCTATTACTCTGAGACAAAAATTGTTTTCGCTGTCCACTTTCCTATTGTTTACCCAGAAATATTCTCCTATTATCATCTTTATTCAATTCCTACATCAAATCACAGTACCATTGTACCTCGAAATACCTTTCTGACTATGAATGAAAATTATTACCAATATCACTCACTGCCCTGTCTGGACCTGAAGCCCAATTTCTATTGTACTGATGGCGATTTCTCTGCTGGAGTAGAGAAAGAAGATTGTATCTTTCAATTATTGCAACTGAAGACCAGTTCCACAACTTGCCGCAGAACTCCCGTCCGAATATCTGAGAATGTAATACAACAAATTGATGATTCACATTACATTGCCATCTTCGTAAACCAAACTAAAATCGAGACGATATGTCAGAAAACCGATTTTACAACATTAAAAGGAAATTTTCTAGTTTCCATTCCTTACCAATGCCAGTTCAAAGTAGATAAGAAAACGTTTATTAATAAGAAGACAGTTGTCCAAGGCCAACCACTTCTCTTACCTGAGTTAAGAGTTTCCAATGCTCAAGAAGAAGAAGAAGTCCCAGAAATTGTTCTAAAGGATATCCCTCTCGACAAAATTCACACAATCCAAAGAAATCAAAATCAAATTCAACCTGTGGTACTCCAGCATCTAAAGAAACGTTCCACAAACCATTGGACTATCATAATATATATATTAATAATAATTACTTTCATCTTCCTAGCCATTCATTATATTAAGAAGTTAAGAACAAAAGAAAATCCACATCCAACGTACAATGAACCACATATGGAAGAAGATGACCCCACAGTTCCTGTAGCAAATCCAAGGGCATTTTTCACTCCATGAAATATGCCAAGAACTCGCAAGGGAGGAGTTATGGAAGCCGGCCCTGTTCCAGTCATTCGCCTAAGAATGATGATCTAGTATTTGTGTTTTAATGAACTTTGCAATAAGATTAGTTTACATTTTTTATATTTACTTAGCTATCATTTTTACCATTGCGTTTTTAATTAGATATACTTCAGTCTGTATTTAAACTTGAAAGAAAGAACATTATAATTTTATATAAAAATTGTCCGATCTTTTTTCGTATTTTTTCATAAATTAATAAAGTATTTATTTTTTAAAAATAGTTTTGCCTAAGGGAAAACTATAAGTCGCGTATTATTTCGCGCTGGCAATAAAATGCCTTGAATTGCTGAGGCAGCATCTTTGTTTTTCTTCAAAAAGTGAGTTAGTTACAGCAAGAATACATTCCCTCACAATTTCAGAATCAGAAAATGGTTTTTGGTGTATATTAAGTATCTTGAACACACGCAACGCTGCGTCCGTGGATTTTTTTTGCTCGCTCATGCAGCTAACCAGGATGTTTTTGCTTTTTTCGTAAGAAATAAGATATACCCGAAGTTTTTCTTTAACTGCCAAGAGAAAAGTTTTTGTGGAACTGCTGATGAGTTATTTTGTAGTATCGCTACAAATTTCCACTTTTAACTAAGGCACCAGTTTTATTGCATACAAGGCACACCGGAACCGTTTGCGGCCTATCAGGCAGTGTGGAACAATATTGTTCAGTCCATTCTGCCAAAAACTTTCTATTTTCACTGTCCACTTTTCTCCTTTTCGGATCCATATTAACGTATGTACAGAAACATGTTTTACAAAACAAAAGAAAACGCGAGTAATCACAAAACAGATTAACTGTACTGCGCTACGTGCATGTCACTGACCAACACTGTCAGGCAGTGACAGTCGCTTACTAGTTGGTCAACAACAGAATTCTCCAGATTTATATATTTTAGTTATTGTAAACATACAATATTATTATAAAACAATATTTTATCACTTATACATAATTATTATTATGTTTATTTATCATTTCACTTTATATATGAAAATTAACGGCAGTTTTATTTTGAACTTAATTGACTCAGCAATCGATATTCCGCAGTTCGGTCCGCAGTTCAACCTTTCGCGGTCCGGATTCGGACCGCGGTCCGCCTGTTGCCGACCGTTGTAATAGCCTGTAAGGGCTGGCAGACCAATAGAAAAATTCAGACCAAAATTCCTTCTTTCCCAAAATCAACGTTCTAATTCTTCCCCAAATCAAAGTACTTCCCAAATTAAAAAAAGTATTCTTCCTTAAATAAAAATGAAAGTTCCAATTCTTAAGGTTGGAGCCGACAGGCTACAAGAGCAATCTTTTTATTATTGTTCTTATACTTATTAGATTTTTTAGATTTTTTGTCCAAATTACAAAAAATAGAATATAACATTTGTCATTAAGTGACCTTGACTAAATATTTAATGTTTCTTTACTGAAATATACTAAATAAATATGTATATATATATATATATATATATAATATATATATATATATATATATATTTATATCTATATATATATATATATATATATAATATATATATATATATATATATATATATATATATATATATATAATATATATATATATATATATATATAAGTATAATAGTTGGATATTTCTAATAAGGTGAGATGGTTTAGATGATTGAGGACTTGTACATTTAAATGGAAAGTGTGTGGTAGTTTACTAGAACCTTTGGGAGTATTTTTCCCATAAAAACAACGTAACTTCTTAAGAAAACTGCACACAAACTAAATACTTCTTTAACTTAAAAAAAAACTTGACGTTCCAAAAAATATAAATAAAAAAACTTAAATTTTTGTTCTTTTCCAAAGATCCTGTCTGCCGCAATTAAAACTCATTAACTTGTCTTGTGGAAGTTCTGTTCTAAAATTACCATGGCCAGTATTCTATTATAACCTACATATCGATATTTGATATTCATAAATATCAGATAGTAGCTATTGTAGGGATTCGGTTTCATTATTGGATTTCGGTTTGGCTAACGTTTGAAATGTTTGATTATTGCTCATCGTATCGTTACAATATCCAACAACTCGGAAAAAAAAAGCCATTTTCTTCTTTTTCATACTTGGAACCTAATTATTGAAGATAATAAACCCATTAAATGATCTGTAGTTATTGAATGATATGTGTACTAATTTACTTATAAACATAACTCTAAGTGCCTAATGGAAAGCTAAAAGTAATTTTTTTTAATATTGAATTAACACATACTAAGTTGCTTAAACTATGGAAACCACATATAAAAAATAAACAATAACTAAAAATCATTGACAGTAATCACACACTGTGGGATCCAACACTAGTGTGAATACTAAACCAAATAATATAGTGACCGATATACTACACTGATCACATATAATTCATTGCACAGAGTCTTTCATCTGTGACTTACCTAATGACTGATAAACCGAAAGTTATTGAAGTCAATCGAGCGGATTTAATGAAACCCCATATTATAATTTCTTCACCACCATAAACACTCTATCACCATTAAAAGTAGGAGTGACTAAAACACACACCAAATATAAATAAAATAAATAACAACTTTCACCTTTACATCGTACTCAAACGATTAAAATAAACCACAAATTTAAAAGCCGCGTAAAAGGAGTTGTAACACTCTACTACCAATAAAGATAGAAGTAACCAAAAAAACATACCAAATATAACCAAATCAATAACAACTTCAACTTTTACATCAGACTCGAACGATTAAAAATAATCACCAATTTAAGAGTCGTGTAAAAGAAGTTGTAACACTTTACCACTAATAAAGGTAGGAACGACCAAAATCAAACTAACTATAACCAATGCAACTACACATACTCGGATAATTATCGCTAAATGGGAAAGATAGATAACTCAACAAAGGACACCAGATTTATATGTATTGCATATTCAAGGTGAGACAATCAGGCAAATTTTATAACCATTCGCAATATAACAACTAAACTCAAATAGAATTGAACATGTTGACCACCACATTAATACGGATGTACTAACGTAATAAAAAAAATGGTAGCAAGAGCCAGATCCAAACTCGATTCAACCATAGATAACAGATTCATATTTAATATATCTACGGAGAACAAGCAGGCTTATTTAGGGCTTCTTGCTACAAAATACCTAGCACTAAGCTAGATTAAAGGATAGAGTATACTTGGTACCAGGTGACTACACAACGACTGAGGCGACATTGGATTGTAAAAGACAATTCACCTCTCTCCAGTATACATGCTGTTAAGAAGTCAAACCATCATAGAAAATAGTCGGTCGTATAAGTTCTTAACTAGTATACGGGAATAATCTAGCATTCAATAATGTTTCTTTGACTAGGCCGAACACCCGAAATAATCCTAACTCATCTTCCTAGGACTCCCTTTCATGTCCTTGAAGATTACTAAATCCCAGATTAACGTACATAACCAGCAAGTTCTACACGTCAAAAGAAGATGAATGGTTATGACCATTTACATGAACTAATGAAGGTATAGGTACCAGTATGGAATTATTAAGACAAATATAACTACCTGATTCTGAAATTCCGTAACTGTAGCATAAAGCTACAACGGATGAATAAGAATGGCCAGAAGAAGAGCACATCAGATGCTGGAGACATCACTTTAAACATACTAACCACTAAATAGTCGACGACGGAAAAACATACTAAAATCAACAGAACTAGAGCCCTCGTAAACAAATTTCCAATGCAACTGCAAATTGAAGTTGTTTCTAGTCGCTAAACAAAAATTTTTCAGTTAACCTCAGTGAGAATACCACACCTTATAATCAATAGTTTGATCAAAAATGCATACACTAAAGACAGACATCTAAAATGTTTGATACATAATATAAAGACTATAATATATAGTATTAATTATACTATCAGGAGATCTAACGTCTAGGAAGACGTGTATATCATAATGACAAAAAACTGTGAGCCATAAAATGTGCACCTTATCGAGGTACCAATTGATAAAGTTGACAGGTTTCGAACCCACATTCTACTCCGTTACGGAGGTTGGCAATCATCATAGCTATTTTAATTGTTGAGGCAGTAGCTCTAAATAGTTGTTTTAAGCTGCATCCAAACCATTCTCTCAGGTTCGTAAGCCATGAAATTCCTCTCCTTTCGATGCTTCTTCTGCAATCTATCGTTCCTTGCATTATGAGTTGCAGGATGCCATACTTCTCGCCCCGCATCACATGTCCCACATACTGTAGCCGACATTAAATTCTTTACGTGAAATTTTCCGACACGTTTGTTAGACAAATTAATTCAGTTTATAGACTAAAGGAGAAATTACCTTACTGACAAACAAAGGAACGTATTTCTGACAGAACTTGGCAAAAATCGCATTTCCGTTGCTAGACGGTTTCAATAGCCGATAACGAAGCTCGGTTTCAATACCCGATCGACAACAAAGAATCGCAGGTCTCTTTTCCTCAGGTTATAGTGACCTCGTGATCGAAGGTAAGAAGATTTCAACTTCTTCCTGATATTGGCAAAGATAGGGGGTAGATGCTAAAGATCATCTAACCGATGGAGGTTCTCTGAAATTTGAAGAAGATTTACAGAATTGTCTGAAATGAAACCAAAATAATCCCCGGATTAAGGCACATTTCGGCCAAAATTAAGAAAAGCTGGGAAACATTTAGTAATCTCATGGACAGACGTTCTTATAGACGGGACTATTGAATGGGTGTATTGGTCCCAAGCTCGATAGTCTTTATAAGTATATGATCATAAAGCAGTGACAATACTGCGGTTCACACGTTCGCTATGGTTCGCCTGTGGGTGATATGCAGCGTTATAAAAAATCTTTTGTACCTTGTATTTACTAAAAAGGTCTTTAAAAGCCTTAGATACAAACTGAGGACTATTATTACACGATAATATCTATGAAAAATTAAATAACAAGAAGCCTTGCTCCTCTAAATATTTTATAATAGCAGGAACAGTAGCCTTACGAACAGAAAAATCTAAAGGAAATTTTGTGAAATAATCTACGACTACCAAATAATATGTGTTCCCATTTTAGATATCATCTGCCATGGGAAGTTAATGTTCCTAAAGGAACCCATTAATCAAGCTTGTGGCATATTCCTGGGCTTGCATGTGGCACAAACTTTACATCTAGATATATACCGTTTACTCGCATACCGCATGCCAGGCCAATAGTATAACTCAGCTTTATTATAAAACTTTAGCTTTTTTTGGGTTTTATAAAACCCAAAGTGACCTGCTGTCACATTATCATGAAATGTTGTCAAGCCGTAGTTGCTGTGGGGACTATTATTTTCCAATTCGACATATTAGATAAATCTTTCGTGGAACCAGCAATATGTTTGTAAAGGACATTGTTATTCGCCTTGAAATCAGGATACCGAACTAGTTCTTGAGCAACCCTAACCAACATCTTTTGATACCATGCATCTGGAATTAAGGTAAACAAATCAAGAATAATAACATTAATGTACGAGACAAGGCATCAGCTACTACGACACCATTGGCTTTGCGATGTACAATATTGTAATCAAAAGCTGATAGCTTGCAAATCTAACGGGTAAACATTGTGATGGGTTACGCATGAAATGTAGCCATAATAAAGAATTAGAATCAGTAATGAGTGTGCACTTACAACACTCTTAATAATACCGGAACGCCTCTAAACCATGAATAATAGCTAGGAGTTCACGCTCTGTAGTAGAAAAGTTCTTCTAAGTCTTGTTGAGTTTCTTACTAGTGTAAGCTATAGGGTGTTCCGCTCCATATTTCATCTGAAAGAGAAGAGCACCTGAAGCGGTAATGGAACAATCTGTCATGAGATAAAAGTTTTCGTTTAATTCTGGAGACATCATGACAGGAGCACTAGTGAGAGCTTCTTTAGTAAGCCAGAAGGCATCATCTGCTTCAGAAGTCCAGGTAATAGTCTAGCCCATTTTCCTATTTTTAAGTAGATCGGTAAGTAAAGACAATAAGGTGGAGTAGGAAGGTACGAACCGACGATATAACCCACACATTCCCAAGATCCTACGTAGTTTGGTAGTGGTTTTCGGTACTGGAAAAACCTTATTAGCAGTTACCTTATCAGGATTATTTGTCTGCAAACCTCGATTAGGATGACAGAAATTACATTTCTTTATATATACTATTAAACTAGCCTCTTGAAGGCGAGAAAACGCTTTCTTTAAAACCTCAATATGTAAATCAAAACCAGGTGTGGCAACTAATGTCATTTAAGGAATAAAACACATATGGTTCCAACCGTGGACCTAAGACTAAGTCAATCAGACGACACATGGTCTCAGGAGCTGACACAAGACCAAAAGGCATAGTGACAAATTAAAATAAACATTTACCACTGACAGCAAAAGCAGTATATTTCTTGCTTTCTTCAAATAAAGGAATTTGTAGAAATGCTTTGGAAAAGTCAATAGAAGAGATATATTTGACTCTTCGGAGTTTGCTTAGGATAACATCGATTCTGATGATAGGATAGGCATCTTTGTTAGCAGTGATACCATTTAACTTGCGACCGTTAAAACAAACTCGGAATGATTCATCCTTCTTTTTAGTTAACCAAAGTGGACTACAATAAGAAGAAGTCGATGGTTCGATAATATTTAAAGAAAGCATTGAATCATTCTCTTTTCCCAAGTCTGCTTGCCATGCTTGAGGTATAGGATATTGATATTATCTAAATAGAGTAGACGTTTTTACCTCAATAGTGTGCAAGATTACAGAGATACGGCCTAATTTGTCTTTTAAAGAGATCGATAAAAATTTGACCGTAATGGCCTCTAATTATTTCTGTTCTTTAACATAAACTATAGAAATCAAGGATGGCAGTTAGTGTGGATAAATTCAGTAAAGAAATACACAATGAAAAGTCTGAGCAAGGTACTATTAAATACATTTAGAAAATCCATGCCAAGAATAATGGAATTTTGTGCAGAAGGTATTATATAAAACGTAATGTTTCTTCCGATATTAGCAACCACAATTTCAGTTTCAAATTAACCTACTATATATTGGATTGTTTCATCTGCAGTTGAAACTTGCCGGGAGGAACTAGGTGATATGGTAATGTAAGTTTTATCTAACATTTCCAATGAATGGGAACCTAGTAGTGAAACACTATCCAATAATGCCAAACAAGATTGTCCTAGAACCTTAACTCGGAAATATGATCGGTTATCGTAACATTTATTAACTAATAAAGAACTTATATCTAGGGAAAAACTCTAGTACAGTCAATATAAGGTACTACTATAGAACTATCATAATTATTTTTAACGTCAAAACTCGGTAAAGATGACAGAACTGTTTTCTAGTCCATGATATTTACATAATTACGCTTAAAATTTACCAAGAAAGAAGATAATCTAGAATTGAGAACAACGTCTGAATGGAGTGCTTTGGGTTTTCAAGTTATCTTTTTCCTTAATTCGACTTGTTGTGCTTTGTTGGTTGTTTCTCTGTTGGGGGAACTGACCTTGAACTACTGGGCCCTGGTTGACCCATATTTCCTATAACGACAGTGTTTGTACTCCTTAATAGGATTGTAGACTGAGGGACGCTCAGGGTACGCGCCTCGGTCTGCTCTTTTCCCGAACACATTGAATTAACAATTTCTCTTGAAAGTGTTATCTCTCCCACAACCATGACAAAATATGTGTTCTTGGTTTTCTTCACTCATAAATGTATGTCCAGCTTCATGGCAATTCCAACAAGTTAAAGAAAAATTTAATACTGGCATGTTACGCTCCCGAGATTTCTGATGAAACGATCGATTTGGAAATTAAACGAAACTAGACGAAGGACCTGAAGTCGGTCGAGATGATGTCGAAGGATAGAAAGACCAAGATAGAGTTTCTTTAATTCGTTTACATTTGTCAGTCAAATCTTATTAGTCAGCGCTAAGGCTAACTGAGCATGATAGAAAGGTAACAAACATTTTAAGATAATTTTGACTTTTGCAGAGTCCGATAAGGGAGTATTTACCTTACTACATATACCCAAAATATTATTTATAAATACGGTAACTGATTCACCGGGTTTTTTTTTATAGGATTTGATCTTATTCAGTAGATCATCCTGGAAAGAATAGGGTAGAAAATCATACTTCAATTTCTGCACCAAACCAGATCAGCAAGACAAACGACCCTTATTATTCACAAACCACGTAAATGCAGGATCTGTGAATAGGTCAGCTGAAGCAGCGAAAAGATGATCGATCCTCTGAAACCTCTAGATACCCTTAGACATTCAACACGCTCTAAAGACGAAATAACATCAATAGGTTAAGTTTTGACCAGAAAATGTAATACACCATTTATATACTTGAACTGTTTTGGAATATGAAAAACTAGGGACTACGTTAACTGGAGCATTCGGAGTAAATGAAGCAATAGGGTTAACTCTATAGTCGAGTTTACCCTTCAAAGTAAGTATTCTAACTGAGATAAACCTTTTAAAGGAATATTTATCCTCATCAATGCAACTTAGCAAGTCGACACGGCCTGAAATGTGTCCTAAGCGAGATGTTAGTCGACCATATCGACTATCATGCAAAGTTATTCTAAAATCACCTATTTTCTGAGCTAAGTGATCGAGAGTAACGGATATTTCTTGCCGTTGTTCTTCGAACGGAAACGATCCAGCGGAAATTTGTGTAAAACTCCTATTGTCCTCCTCCTGTTTCAAGACTCCACGCGAGACCTTCCGCTTTGTATCAACATTAAGTAAATCCTCAATATTAATACCCCTAATTTTGAGTTCATACTCCAACTCACTAACCAATAAATGTACTTTAAACGAAGACATGATCAAAATATTATAAATATTTAACCTCTACAACACACCACAAGACCACAATATTTACCACCAAAGTCCAATTATAGCACTGTATTAATATTATGAAAAAAATATTAATTCATTATAACGAATATTAAAATAATCAAAATAATCACAAATATATCAAAATATTATAGTCAGAAAATATGGTGAAATATTCCTTTAACTTACTCAAAAGTAAGTTCAGACCACAATTGTAAAAAAAATATTAATTTAATATATCGAATATTAATGTTAATGTTAGCCAACTGGGAGCATTCCACCAAAATTTTACATAACTATCCCATCAACACCCTATAGACGAGATCTGCAAGATTTTGACAAGTCGCAAAATAATACCAATCACTCACATTTGTTAGTTGTTGAATTTTATTTACACGATTTGCTACAAATAATTTATACTTCCTAGCTGCACAAGCGTGACATTAATCTAAATAAAGTACAAGCCTGTGCATTAAGTGAACATTTAAATAGGATAGGTGACACGCCCAACTATTATCAAGCAGAAATATTGAGAAGAGAAAGAAATTACAACAAATCTAGAAATGTGTTTAATTCTTCTTCTTCTCGTGCCACTCCTAGCGGAGATTGGAAATCATCATGGCCACTGCGACTTTGTTAGCAGCGCGCCTGAAAAGTTCAATCGAACTACACCCGAACCATTCACGTAGATTACGAAGCCACGATATTTTCTTCTTCCCACACTTCTTTTGCCCTTAATTTTGCCCTGCATGATGTTTCTTAAAAGTTCGTACTTTTCACCTCTCACAATGTGCCCCAAGTATTCCATCTTTCTAGTTTTTATCTCATTTAGAATTTCGCATCTTTTGTCTAAAGTTGGAGTACTTGCGTGTTAGTGATGCGGTCCATCCATGATATTCTGAGAATGCGCCTATAGCACCACATCTCGAAAGCTTCGATGTTTTTTATGGTCAACTGTTTTATTGTCCAAGCCTCAACTCCATATAGCAGGTAAAAAGACATAACACCGCAGCATTCGTATTCGTAACTTTATATTGATATCACGATTGCAAAAGAGTTTGCGCATTCTATTAAAGACTGATCTAGCGATTTCTATTCTACATCTAATCTCTTTTGTTTGATCAGTATCGTCTGTGATCCAAGCACCTAGGTATTTATAACAGGGCACACGCTCAATCGTTGTATTGTCTATTACAAGATTAGCTCTGATGTTCTTTGATTTCGTGATTACCATAAATTTAGTTTTTTTCAAATTAATTTTCAAGCCGTAACTGTTACAGTATATATTGAGACTTTCAACGAGATGTTGTAGTTCTACTAGCGTTTCCGTTAGGAGAACTGTATCGTCAGCATACCTTATATTGTTGAGGTCTCACCATTTACTATCAACCAAGATCTTCTTCCTCGAGTGCTTGTTCACAGATAGCTTCACTATACAGATTAAATAAAAGTGGCGATAAGATACATCCCTGCCGGACTCCTCGACGGATTTGAATTTCTTCTGTTAGTCTGCCCTCAACCTTGACATTTGCTGTTTGATTCCAATATAGATTGCATATAATTCGAATATCTCGGCTGTCTATATTTTTCTTTATTAGAACTTGTCTTAGTGTTCATGTTGTACTTTGTCAAAGGCCTTTTCGAAATCAATAAAGCAGGCGTAAATTTCTTGGTTCATGTCTAAGCATCTCTGTGAGAGAACGTTCATTGCAAACAGAGCCTCCCTTGTACCCAGCCCTTTTCTGAATCCCATCTGTGTTTAATTAAAACTACACAAAACACCTTAAACAAAAGATAAGACATTAAAAATCTTAGTGCTATATACAGTAATGTCTTTTTAAAGAAAGAACAACAACAATTATATAAAAGTGCTTTAAAAGTTACACAGAAAAAAAGGGATTAGGTATTCTAAGTTCAAAATAAGATAAAATTTATTGTTTATTTGTGTTTGGTTTTCCCCTTCTTAATTACTTAGTAACATAAACTCTGTTGTTTGTAAGTGCAAACGAAACATTTTAACATATTATGTCAATATTTGCACTGAACTTTTAAAATGAATTTAAGAAATAGAAGACATGGTAACCATAGTAATAAGTTTTGACTAAATGAAAAAGAAAATCAAATAATATAATTTAAAGTGTTAAGTAATTCTGCTAATTTTATAGTACAATCCTCACAAGGGTAAGCCTATTGAAGAGATACAACTTCATTGTCTAATGTAGTTTCTGTTTTAATTTTTAGTATGTTTTGAGAAAGAGTTAAATAAACTCGAAAGCTTAACAAACCTTAAAGACTTTTACTTAAAGACCAGTATTTGACGCTGTTAGCTGAAATATTATCATATGAGAAATATAATATCATGTTATGAGATAGCAAAGATCCTCATTATTGCAGCTTATTCAAGGAAAAATTCTAGGAAAGCGAAATATATATGAGTACTCTAGAAGCAAAGGGGTATAAGTGACATTTATGTAAATATTGAGATAACTGCATAGCCGAACTGGAAAATATTTTATTCTATTTGGAGGCAAAGAAATCTAAGCGATAAGTCTAACAGGTGCTGCGTTCTAGCGTAAAGTTACTTAATCTTTAAGCCAACTACGACTAGGGCTTGGAAGAGAGTACCCCTGTTCCATTGTGTCAGAATGTTAGTTGAGTTTGTTATCATTTTGGATAGATAGTAATAATATAGCTTTTCTGCTTTATATTATAAAGCAATATTAATTTGTTGTTATTAAACTTCAGTGTTTTTAAGAAAAGTATGTTTTTTAAGCTTGAAAGGACACGAATGTATGTAAACCAAAAACTGAACGCAAGTTAAAAAAAATCCCCTCAGGCGTGGCATGCACAAACTTTATTGTGATTTCTGTGAGGAGTAAACCAGGAAGAACCTGTAAAGGAAAGCTTTTACAGGAATATTTTTAATACCCAGTTCAACTTTAGTGTCAAAAGGCCAAGTACAGACGACTGTGATAAATTTCAGATAAAAATTAATCAGGATTTGGCAGAAGAAAAAGCTTTAGCTCAGAGAGAAAGACTTGCGTAAGGCGGAAGTTATAAGAACATCAAAAGATGAGTGTCATGAGCTAAATGATGCTAGCAAAATTGGGATCATCCTCGACTGAAACGACCCATTTACTTATGTAGCATGAAGGTCAGGCGTCACCTAGATGTCAGGAAATATCACCTTATCTCCTGAAATATAAAGAAGCCTCCCTCCATCTGTGCTACTATGGCACTCTTGCCCTTACCGGCGAAATCGTCGATGACCATTTGCACAACCTCTATGAAGAAATTCCCTGTGTAGGTGTGTTAGCTCATGCAGTACGAAAGATGCCAATCCTGGACCCTAAGTGTCAAGTTTAAACATTGACGCAAATAATAGGGTAAACCAAAAAGTATTAGGTTACCGCGCCTCGGCATACGCCGCCCAAAAGCTAAAAATCTAGTTTTCACTAATTGAGTAGAACCTGCTGAATTCCAGTGCTACTCATCCGATACTAGCTTCAACTTCGACTTTCTGAATGCCATTTGCAACATATTGAGCACAACCAAGACGTTTAAAATATCTGACGTCGTATTTAGTACCCTAAGTGAAACAGATTTATGGTTGAAAATCAGAGGTTTTACGCGTCAATAATTGACAAATGAAAGTCGTCAACCATTTATTAATTTATTTCGAATACGTTTCGCTTTTATTTTTAAAAGCATCATCAGTTCACTACAAATCAAAAAGATTTTAGAATATATGTAATCAACCAACATTGTTCATACTTACAAAAACAATTTGTAGGTTTTTATTGGATGTTATATAAACTCTACGATAACTTAAAAATAAAACTTAACAACCAAACGAGAAAAACGAAACAAAAAATACAAGAAAAACTGTAAGAACACTATTGTTCATTTAATTTTGACCGATGGCTTCATTTGAATGTTGGTTTAAGCTCTTCGATTGTTTTCTATAGGTTGTAGGATGTCATAATTGACACATGTGGCTTGTGTCGTACATATGTTTCTTTGGAAAGTAGGGAGGTACAATTATTAAGGGTGTTAGTAAACGGAACGGGTACAGACCTATTTTTAAAAAAGGAATAATTTTTTTCTTTTTCTTTAAAAAACAAACAAAAAAAGAGAAGAAGAATGAGATTGAAGTTACTGTCTTCTAAGTGTTTTTTTATTTATTATGTACGATGAGAGAGTGATATATCTGGCTCAACTTGTCGATGTCGGTTCTCTTATTTAGGGACGATGGATGTTTTAGAATTTGGCACAGAATTTGTCCTTTTCAAGGACAGAACGCTTACGATAATTTTTTTGTTTGCACAGTATATTGGTATTTGTGAAGTCAGTACTGTGTTTGGTTGAAATAGCATGTTGTGCAAGGGCATAGGAAGGTTTTGAAATCCTAATGTTGCTTTTGTGGGACGTTAGTCAACCTTGAAGAGAGCGGCTGGTCTGGCCAATGTAGCAGGAGATGCACTCCGCACAGGGTACATGATAGACGACGTTAGTTTGTTCTAGAGGGGCCAATGGAGTTTTTATCTTAAACAATAACTTTCTCACGGTTCTGGTATTTTTTTAAGTCTATTTTGACAGGTAAGTTTTTAAAAAGTTTGTTAAGCTTGTTCGTGATTTGTGGGAAGTACGGGAGCGAAGCATATTTTAAGGTTTGTTCAGGAGTAAGAGGGGACTTATTCATCTGTATTGAGTTAGAAATGGACGCTTATATTAACCCGTTGAGTGTTTCAGTGACGGACTGCCCATAGCTTTTGGAATATAGAAATTTATTGATGATGGATACCGAATAGGAGTTTTATATAAGAATGGACTTCAGAACCTGGAACTCTAACTTCTTGATAATCTCATTAATAAGATCGTCTAGAAAAAGTTGACTAGAATAGGAGAAATCATGGATCCCATAGGAGTTCCAAAAATTTGGCAATAATATTTGTCATTAAAAATTAAATAATTGGTGTCAAAAATCAATTTTAATAATTCGGAAAAAGTTTCCCAAGATATCGGACTATGGGGTTGGATTTGATTCCAATGGTTATGGAGAGAGGTTAATACAATGGAAAGTAGAAGATCTGTGAACAAGGATACTACGTCAAAACTTACTAAGACAAAGCCTTTGGGTAGTTGATAATTATTAATAAATTCACTGAACTGGAAAGAATCTGTTATGTTGAAGTCATTGTTATAATTGTATGCTTGTGAAAGAATGTTCGTTAGAAATTAAGCTATATTCGTGTTTGGACTATTTATTGACGATAATATGGGTCGCATACTTAGTTGTGGTTTGTGAATTTTGGGGATACAGTAAAATCTAGGAGCATAGCCATTCTAATTATGGAGGGATTTGGCTAGTTTCTCGTCAATAATTTTTTGTTCAGTGATATATCGGTTGATTTTTTTAGTGTAGGCTGAAGTGGGTTGAAGTATAATATATATACACATATATTATACTAAAATTATTTACGCCTGTAAAACATTTACAGAACTTTTACAGAAATTTACAGTACTCCCTATAGAAGGTGAATTTTACAAAAATTTTCGCCTTGTTATTATTTGTCGATAAAACTAAAGTTTTACCACTATAAACTATACCATATTTAAAGTTTTATATATCATAATACACTTTTTTGGTCAGATATTGCGCCGCCGTCATTCCAATGTGGTCAATACCCTAAATATTTTAATTCATTTAAAATTCCATATTTAATTTTTTATCCTACCCCTGGCAATTCATTTAGCTCTCAGCTTAAATAAAAAACTGATGAATCTGACAAATTAGAATTTCGAATTTGAATCGTTATCCGAGGGGAATAAACGTTTATGATTTTTAAAACCAGCTTTTAATCTATTTCTGAGTTCTCTTAAATGTTGATTTAAATATATTGTTTTCGTTTGCACCAATCCAAACGAAATAGTTTTCGTATGACTAATTATTATAAACTGTTTCTCTTTTTCTTTCTGCATTTGTTTCTCTCTCTATCTCTGTATATCTATATCTCTTCATCTTCCTCTCTACGCATTTAAAAATTAAGAAGGTGATTTAAGAAGCCGATAACCCTCAGATCGAAAGTAAAAAATCGATTGCCTCTATCACAAGAATGTGAATAAAACTTAAACTCACCTCAACAGCAAAAAAAAACCCAATATAACTTACTTCACTAAGTCCGAAGTACAGGACAATTCTGCCTTCGTAAGCAAAAACGGAGTATCTACACAAGATATGAAACAGAAAAATTATGATGACTCTGCAAAATTGTCCTAACCTTAAAAAGTTAGTCATCTGTGAGGAATTTTTTGTTTTAGTAAGTTTTAATTAACGAAAAACATAGTTTTTGGTAAATTGACAACATATTTCATATTTATTAATAAAAAAGCACATTAACTGCATTAAGTTGCTTCAATAAGTTGTCGAGTATCTTTTTTTAATCTCATTGATAAAAACACATCAGTGATTTGTTTTCTTAAACCCAATAGTGGATTAAAAAAGTTTTACATACCTCCATAATTTATTTGTCACCTATAGAAAAAGTATACACAAAAGAATAATCTTTTATTTCTCAGATTTTTGTCCTTCTAACACCCATTCTCTTACACAACGAAAAAACAAATGTCCTTTTTTCGTTGTATGAGAAATTCCAAAATTAATAATTTATTTCTACTAATTGTTGCTACAAGCCAATAATTTGCAATATTTATTGCCAATATTTACTAAAAGGAAAGCTTAATGTTTCTCATTCTGATTTTTAATTTTCTGGCTTTCAACGCTTTCTTCGATTTTTCTCCGTTTTCGTGGATCAACTTTTCTGAGTCACACTCTTATTTTCTTTTTCTAATATAATTAACACCTTCACTCTTCCAGCTATAAACATTTCTTGCTTATCATTATGATAATTACCACAAATAGAATAGCTGATGTTAATATTACACTTAATAGAACTACAGGATCTACATTGAGCATAGAGAAAAAACAAAATGCGATAGGTAGACACTGCCATAGGTAGCACACCGTAGTTACTGCATTTTCTTTGAGCAGGTATGTAAGAGTTGCTCTAAATATTGCATTTATACAAATACTATTTTAATAAACAGCTGCAGATAGTGCGTTTTTAGTAAGTTAAATATAAACAACACTATATATTTATATATATATATATATATAATATATATATATATATATATATATATATATATACTTACGAGAGCATAATTAACCATCGCAGATTCAGTATTGCATACAGTAAAATTATAAGAAAATCTACAAGTAAAGTAGTAACTTAATAACATACCGTCGGGCTCATACGAAAAGTGCCACAAAATTAAGTAAAAAGTCACAAAATAAGTAAAAATGAGATTTTTGCGCCACCTGATTAATATTTATAATATGTATGCTTAGCAAGATAATAACTTGCAAAAAAGTCATTCGATGTCGCTAGAACAGCAAAACAAAACTTATCCCAACTCCACGACGTTTGTGAATAATATAAAACGTGCCTAAGACCATTATTGTCAGTAGGGTTAGATGTACTTTTGCTACTGCTGTGTTATATTACCTTTAAAAATGAATTATAACCTAACGTATCTTAATTACATTGGCTACCACCATAAGAGTTTTAGGCAAGTAGCCTAGGTGCCAAAGTAAAAAATGGTTACAAAACAATATTTATTTATACAAATGGTTAATAATACAAAGTAAACTTACATGCTGACATTTTTTTTGAAAAAAATCACGAGTGATCCTACTGGCACTGCAGTAACATATTACATACGTATGTGCCAGTAGTATCACCGGTGATCGTGAAAAACTTAATGCTTTTTAGTGAAACATGTCAAACATAAGCCATCACAATGTTATGTTTCAATTATCTATCATTTTGTTTTAATTCTGCGGAAAGTATATCTTCTGGAATATATTTTGGGTTTTTACGTAGGATCCCTAATAAGTGACTATTAGCATCTTATAATTGTTTGATAAAGGCACACACGTGTAGTAATTATCGATTATTACAACCCTTTTTTTGTAGATAGTTATTTGGTAAATCTAGAACAATTTATCCCGATAAATCCTGCCCTTTATTGGCCATTTTGCCAATGGCCAATGTGTGGCCAAAATAATATATATATATATATATCTATATATATATACAGGGGTGGTGAATCGTCAAACGGACCATAGGAAACTCAATGGGAAATTCTAAATTGTTGAATTCTGCTTCCCTAATTATTTTACACCAAAAGCCATGGGAAACTATTTGTAGAGGACTCAAATATGTATCGAAAACAACTGTTAAAATTATTCTACGACTTAAACGTATTCCAAAATTTTGCTAAAATATAATACATTTTTTCTGTGAAAAAATGTGTATTACGTGTTGCGTTTTGTCATATTATTGTTTCTGATATTTGACAATATTTTAAATCAATTATATTACATTTATCTATGATTTAAATGGCCAAAATTTTGTGATTTATTGTTAAAAAAAATTAAGTTGATTAAAAAATGTACTCAGTTGAGAAGAAAAAAGCAATAATAAAAATGTTTTATTCATGTTTTATTATAACATTTGTTATAGTTTTATGTTTAGAAATTATCATATATTATTATTAGGAATAAAGATCACAGTAACAGTATATTGGAATTCATTGAATTGTTGTATAACTTAACTTAACATGGAAATTAAATTTTAGTGAATTAGAATATCTTACGTTAAATAAAGATCCGGTAGTGGCAGGAAAAGGTTTGCGCTATTGCCTGAATACAACATTATGCGATTTTTCGTCAACTGAGTACATTTCATTATATTGATCGATTTGTAAACAATATAATTTATTGTTCACAAATAATGTTCATTAGTAGTAGTATTTAGTAAAATTCATTGTTTATAATTTAATCATAAAATAAAAAAAGTGACAATTCAAATTGTCAAACATCTGACATAAATATGTTAAAACACAAACGTCCTAATATATATTCTTGCATTACGTGTGGCTTAACTTTTAGGGGTGGTCTAAAAAATCTATTATAATTTTGCAAAATTTTGAAGTACATTTGAGTCGTAGAACGGTTTTAACATTTGTTTTTAATTCAGATTTTAGTCCTCTACAAATAGTTTTTTTATGACTTTGATCTAAAATAATTAGGGAAGCAGCAATTCAACAATTTAAAATTTCTCATTGAGTTTCCTATGGTCCGTTTGACGATTCACCACCCGGTATATATATATAAGTGTAAAATCATACCCTTATTCATGTGAAGAGATAGCAGTTTGAGTTCGTCTAAAAAGAGTTTATTATCGTTAAAATTCTACAATATAAATTATTAACAATAATATCATAACTAACATAACTTAACAAATATACAAACCTAAAAAGAAAATCAAGAACAATGCTATTTCTTACGCCATTAAATAATTTGACAACACAATTTACAATATGTCAATGTCAATAAAACTTAAAGAGTCATACAACCTAAAACTTTAAATAACTAAAAATAACTAAACCCTGCTGTTTCACTTAAAATAAACATAGGTTTACTTTTACATCCCACTACTAAAAAGGTATGATAAACCATCTAAGTATATGGTTTATCACAAGGCATCAATTTTGAAATATGGAAATAATTCATATCATTCTTTTTGTATCCAATATCTACTTTATATAATGTATTTGAAATTTGTTTTTTTATTTGAAACGGACCTACTCTTACTTCGTCAAGTTTTTTTCTATTTAGTTTTGATTTATTTTCTACATATGCCCAATCTCCCTGTTTGAATTCATAGGATTTTCTATTTTTGTCATACAGTTTTTTATTATATTCATGATATCGTACCGAATTTTTATAGGCTTTTTCTTTATCTTTTGATACATTTGTTGTCTCACACAGTTTCTCGGGAACAATCGGATCTGATTTTCCAAAAAGCAAATATTCTGGGCTATTTTCGGTTACAGAATGATCTGTTTTATTGTATTCCTCTATACATTCTTCAGCTATTTTTGTCCATGCTCGAATTCTAGTTTCATTTTGTTTGCATCTTATTCTGTTAATTAATGTCTGATTAAGTCTTTCATTTAATCCATTCGAGAATGGACAGTCTACTGCTGTAAAAATTAATTGAATATTTAAATGTTTCATATGATTTCTAAATATTTTGGAATTAATTCCTGGATACTGATCTGTTAATAATGTTTTTATGGGGCGTTTATCTTGAATTTTGACGATTAATTTTATGTTATCATCTGTGGTCTGATGTTTAGAAGTAACTGCAAACGCATATCTGGTGAAGTGATCTACAAGTAAGTGGAGGTATTTTTTTGTCGAACGATTGCCATCAAATCCTCCTATTGTATCTAAGGACATTATCTGAGAAGGTTCTTTTGCTGTACCCAATTGTGACAAAAGACCATATTTTGGACCGATTCTTGTTTTATTTTTACAGCAGGTCTCGCATTTTTTACAGATATCCTTTGCTAGTGAATCTATATTCTTAATGTAGTAAAAATTTCTAATTTTGTTTGTTACTTTACCAGCACAAATATGACCATAAAATTTGTGAACTTTTGTTATTAACACTTTTCCAAAATCTTTGGATAAAATTATTTTTTTTATTCTTCCTTAATTTATAAAATATATCTTGGTTCAAAATTGTTCCTCTCATTGTATCTATAACTTATTCGATTATTATTTTGGTCTTGTTTTATCTCAGTTAATGTGACTAGGTTTACTGTTCTTATGAATGTTTCTGCATTTTTAATTTTTTCCAAAACTGGGTTTCTAGAAAGGCACTCTGCTTCTACATTTTCTTTTCCAGGTTTACATTTAATGTCAAAGTCCAATTGTGAAAGAAAATGTGTCATATCTCCTAATTCTTCATCTGGTCTTTACGAAGTTCTCTTCCCGCAAGGGGTTTATGATCAGTAATAACGAGAAATTTTCTTCCCATTAGCCAGTATTGCCAAAATTTTATTGCTTCCTTAATTGCCAGGCATTCTAAAAAAATAGCCTTTTTATTTTCTTGATATTTGTTCAATTTTTTTGAAAAATATGCTACGGGTTTCATTTCTCCATCTCTTTGCTTTTGTTTCAGAACGGCACCAATTCCTAGCACACTAGCATCTGTATGTATATTTGTAGGAGCATTTGGGTTAAAAATGGCTAGTATAGGATCAGAACAGAGGATATTCTTTGCCCTATCAAAAGCTGTTTGGCAGCTTAAAGACCACTGAAATTTGATATCTTTTTAAAGTAAATTATGTAGTGGCTCTAATAACCTAGCTGAATCTTTTATATATTTGTGGTAAAAATTTACTTTTCCCAAAAACTGTCGTACTTTTTTTCTCGTGTCTGGTGCTGGAAAATGTCTGATCGATATTAAATTATCATGTAACGAACGAACTGAATTGTTTCTCACAACGTGTCCCAAATATTTAACCTCTCTTCTTGCAAAATTACATTTTAGAAGTTTAAGCCTAAATCCCTCTTCAATAATTGCTTTCATAAGTCTTTCTATATGGTCTAAGTGTTTTTCAAATGATAATGAGAATATTAAAATGTCATCTATGTAATTTATACAAAGTGAATTTAAATTATGCTTCCTGATAATATTACTTAAAATTCTTTGAAATATTGCGGGAGATGTTTTAAGCCCAAAAGGTAAGCATTTCCATTGCCAATGACCACTTTGGGTAACGAAGGCTGTCTTGTATTTATCTTTTATCCGAACTGGAATACACCAAAAAGCAGAATTTATATCTGAAGTAGTAAAGAACCTAGCATTCCTTGTTTTAATCAAAATCTCGTCAATTAAAGGAAAATGTTGGGGTTCAGGAATAATTAATTTGTTAACTCACGAAACTCAATGCACAATCTTGTTTTAGATCCTTCATCTTTTTTAAAAGCCAATGTAACAGGTGCTGCAAAAGGTGAAGATGATTCTTCTATTAAATTTGCTTTTCATAATTGTCCTATTTGAAATTCTATCTCTTTTTGGTCTTCTATCGAGCATCTATAGAGCCTTTTTGCAACAAATTTATATTCTAAAAGTTTGAGCTTCATTATTTTGAACCTGCCAATGTCAAATTTATGTTTTGCAAAAATATTGTCATATTTATTTAGTAATATTTCTTGTTTATTTTTCTGATATGGCAATAAATGTTCTAATTTTGCTTCAAAAAGTTCTGTGGGAATTCCCTCATTAAAGTTTATGGAGTATTCTCTAATATTAATATTATAATTAAATTTTTCGATTTTTTCTTCAATTTTTCCGTATAATCTTTGATAAATTTCTAAATCAAAATCTTGTTTTATTTGAAAATTTAAAATGGAATCTAATCCGAGTAGAATATCACACTCAAAATATTCATCATTAATTACAAAAAGATTAATATTTTTCTCAATTTTATTAATTTTCAGTTT
The DNA here is from genome assembly GCA_918026665.1 of Diabrotica balteata. NCBI lineage: Eukaryota > Metazoa > Arthropoda > Insecta > Coleoptera > Chrysomelidae > Diabrotica > Diabrotica balteata. The sequence goes on along the minus strand of OU898276.1, from coordinate 120,701,744 downwards.
TGCAATTAGTTTTCCTGTAAAATTTGTTCTGCCATTTATCGTTTTAAACATATTCCTATCTTCTTGAATATCTAATCCTAACTTTCTTCCCACCTTCGAATTCAGAAGAGTAACATTTGAGCCTGGGTCATAAACTCCACATAATTCTTTATTATTTAGGAATACTTTTAATTTGATCAATGGCAGCAAATCTAGTTTTTTTGTTCAGTTTCTGTTTCATTTAATTTCTCCTGTATAGCAATATTATTAATATATTTAATATCATTTGATTTGTTTTCTTTTGTTACCTTTTTATCTTTTTGCTTTAAACGGCATATTGCCTCTGAATGAAACCTCCCAGGGAATCCTTTTTTATCACAATATTGACAAGTAGTTTTCTGTTCTTCTGATGTTATAGTAGTTTTTTGATCAAAATTTGGTTTTGTCTCCAATTTATTCTCCTTTTTTATAACTAAACTTTCCAATTTTCGTAATTCACCTACCAATTTTTCCATTGTTGTAACGTCATCTCTATTAATATTATCTTGTATATAAATTGGCAAATTTGTTTCAATTAAATCAATTAGTATATCAATGGGAAACTCATTCTTTATATTTAGCAATAAATTTTCTTTACGAAACGCATAATCAACAATACTACCACCTATATACCTAAAAGAATAAGCTTGCCTATGATTATGCCAACCTGTTTCACAAAAACTATCTAAAAAATTAATTTTCCATACCTCAAAACTGTTATCTAAGCCTAATGTTATTATTTTTTATACGTTTATATATATAATATTTATATATATATATATATATATATATATATATATAGTTTTAACAAACGTAGAATCAAAATCTTGTCTTCACCAGCAACCACCTCTCATCGCAAACATTCTGATTCTAAGGTCTTGAGCCATGAATTCATTGGAACATTATTTCCATCAAAATTTCGAAGTACAATATCATCTTTTATTTTTTTAAATTGTTCTTTTCAACTTTAGGTAAATTTGTGTCATTAAATTTCTGAAGCAACTCAGCAAATGATGGAAATTGTTCAGTTGTTTCTATCTTCTCATACACTGGTAATAAGGTCTGTTGTAAGTACTCACTTTGATAAACCACATCACCATCTGAATCAAAATAAATCTCCTTCAAATTGTCTTCTAATGCTATAGTACCTGTTCTAAAGGATACTCTTGTTTTCATTGATGCTAACATATTCTTTACTTTTTTCAGATGAAATAGTTCAGAATCTTCAATTTGAAGTTGTTTTTCAAAGGGGATTTCATAATAAAAACGGGACCCTGTTGGCTGCAGCCACTTAAATTTATATACATTTTTCTTACTATCACTACTGTTTGCAAATTTTGCCATGCAAATTCTCATTGATGTAAAATTCATTCTTAAATATCGTTTTGTCCAAATAACGGCTTGGAAATTTATAGTTATCACTATATTTTTTTTATCAGCTTAAGTTCTTGATTTATAAGTGTAATATCATACCCTTATTCATGTGAAGAGAGAGGAGTTTGAATTCGTCTAAAAAGAGTTTATTATCGTTAAAATTCTACAATATAAATTATTAACAATAATATCATAACTAACATAATTTAACAAATATACAAACCTAAAAAGAGAATCAAGAACAATGCTATTTCTCACGCCATTAAATAATTTGACAATACAATTTACAATATGTCAATGTCAATAAAACTTAAACAGTCATACAACCTAAAACTTTAAATAACTAAAAATAACTAAACCCTGCTATTTCACTTAAAATAAACATATGTTTACTTTTACATATATATATATATATAATATATATATATATATTTTTATATATATGTATATATATATATATATATATGTATCTATATATATATATATATATATTTATATATATAATATATATATATAATATATATATATATATATATATTATATATATATATTTATATATATATATATATATATATATATATATTTATATATATATATATATATATTGTATAAAAGTTGTAAAAATTTTTCATCGATCAGTTTCCTCGTGACAAGGAGTTAGTTTGGTTCTATTTTGAGGATAGTTATCATAATAGAGTAGGGATCACTGTCTAGATGAGATTACTTGTTTTTGAGGAATGCGGGAATAATAGAATGACGGATGAAGTTAAATAATTGAAGCATGTAATTTTTAGCAGACATAGGCCGGTGTTTTAAGATGGACACGTTTTAAAATTATAGATCACTCGGATCGAAAGATATTGAATTTTTTATCGTCAAGCTGACAAAGCTTTGATTTTGTACGCGTAACAGACATTTTAAAATATTCGGTCAGTTCAATCGTTGTTTCTAAGAGAACGGTTTATTCCACCTACGCAAAAAATGTTAATAAACGTTTTTGTTCAAATATATCTTAGCTACATTTTTTACTTAAAACATTTTTTTCTATGTCGTACAGATTCTTGGTAAATCATTTTTTTTTTCTGTTCTTTACCCCCTACGTAGATGGTTTTGGTAAAAGTGGTACCTTTTGCGCATCATTTTTAGCGTCCTGAGATTGACATTTTTAGCAAAATTAAGCTCGTTCGTATGATTTTTAGAGGTGCATTAGTATTTTTGTCTCTGACGACTAAAGTAAAAAGAGACGTTAGTCCTTTTGGCCTCTAGACTATTTTCCAAAAATACAGAGTAATTTTTGCCACGTACTCTGTCTTTTCGAAAAATGTTAAAATATTTGGAATGATAATTTTTCTTGGTAGTTAAACTGCTGATATCTTTTGTTCTTAACTGAAAACTGAAATTTTAATAATGAAAACTTTTATCATGTTTGTTTATATATTTTCATACGTAACCGTTTGACATATAGCCTATATAGTTCTCCAAATCACAATATCGAAGGTGAGAGATATACTACATTTTTTGAATTCGCTGGTGATCGGTTCATCATAGGAGGATATTTTAATGCGAATCACACACAATGGGGTTGTGTAACAACAAAAGTTAAAGAATTGATCAAAGCTATAAAGGGAAATAAGTGTGAAAGATTATTATCAGGACAGCCTAATAATTGGCCCATAGACTCTAAGAAAATTGCTAATTTAATAGACTTTACATTATTAAGAACGTATCGAGCAACTATATATGAATAGAAGAGAACTTAGAAGGCAAGTCGGATCATACTTACATTTTATTACCTATTAGTAAAAATAAAAAGATTTAGTTAAAATCCTTTTAAAAAAGAATATAATTAAAACTAAAAAAATCAGTTGCTATCAACAGATCTCTAGACACTTTGTCTCAGGACCAGCAACCTCATGTAGAGTCTTCCGTTGCCATGTTATATATGTATATATATATATATATAATATTATATATATATATATATATATTCTCATATGTAAAATCAAGAAAAATATTGGTTTGCTAAATATATTTCAAAGTTCAAAATAAAATAATTAAAATAATTCGACTAATAAACTACAAAAGATATTTCAAATAAGTCAAAGTCCATTATCTTTGGATTACATGTATTAAACAAAATTTAAGATATGCATATATTATTTTCTTTGTAAAATATATTCGAGTGAAATTAGTGAAACCGGGGACAATGCAAACGGGTTTTCCAAATGGACTTGTACAGTATGATATAATATAATAGATGTTTAGAAATATATTTCTCTGTTAGTTCTTAAGAATTTGTAGAAACCGATTAACCGATATTAATAGTTTTTAGGAAATTTATAATTGTAGGTAAAATTATTGTTTGTTGTCTAAATGAAGAGATGGGGAATTGTGGCGAGCTTTAATTGGAGGAGATTGAAAAAGGTGGGATGGTTTGTAAGAATGAGGCTTTAGCTAGTTTTTTGAGGGAAAAAAGTTGGGCAGTTGGTTTCCAAGGGTGCAAGGCAAACGGCCGTTGTTCTCGGGTAGTTCTCCAGAGCTAGGAAGCAGCAGAAGTGAATGTTTGTGAGTTTTCGTGGGGATAGTGTATCTGACAGAAGCTGATCCAGTAAAATATTGTAAATTATATTTTCTGCTTATATTCCAAGAGTCACTGTTCAGGCTAGAGCGAGAGATTCAGTTTATCGAGGGGAGAAGAGGCTAGCATAATTTGAACGATACGTGCATTTGAAGGAGATCATTAAAGACAATAGGCTCGCAACAATTTGTTGTAAGATTGTTGATTATCTAGGGGACTGCTAAGAATAGATAGAGTAGGCTACAAGGAACAAGGATTTGGACAACTCATCATCAGAGGGATAGTTTGCTATTCACCAGTGATCTTTATTAACAACACAATTTTTACAATTGCTTTAGAAAAGATAGGAATATTTTGATTAGGAGATTTAAAACAACAATTGTAATTTGATATTTTAATTTATATTGTATGTACCATTAATCTTAAAGGTTCACGTACGTAGAACAAAAGTTTGATAATTGTTATATGAGATATTTTTTATTGAAGATATTTAAGTGTGAATTTTATTTCAATATACTTTTATTTCAATATATAATGTTGTATCAGATATGTTTTTTATTATTCCGGTATTCTTTGGACCTTACCTCTCACATGTAAAGCATAGATATTAAAGCACGAGTATAACCCTGAGATAAAAGAATTAAATAGTGTGATAGAATCATAATCATATCATTTAAATAAGTTTAATTAATTAATTAATTAATTAGCTAATTAATTGCTTGGTGCACTTAAGATTTTAAATTTTGTTTTATGTTCATACTATTCATATAAAAAAAAACTGTTTAGGAGCTTTCATGTCATAAATATATATATATATATATATATATATATATATATATATATATATATATATATATATATATATATAAAGATATATATATAATATATAAATATATATATTTATATATATATATATATATATATATATATATATATATATATATATTGTTATGACATGAAAGCTCCTAAACAGTTTTTTTTATATGAATAGTATGAACATAAAACAAAATGACAATATTGAATATACCACATATATATTTAACTCAAACAATTGTATTTAATTTAACTAATTAATGTAACTAATTTAATAGTTGAAACTAGATTCAACAATAAGAAAGAAACTAAAAGCAAAAATAAGCAGAATTCACAGACATGTAACAAACCAATAACGACTATATTGAATCACCAGATTTAATTAATGTTTTCAAAATAATTTTATTATTATTATAATTAAAACCAGTTGGTTTATTATAAACAAATTTAGCATAATAGAAATAAGATTCTTTTAATACGTGAGTTATTATAGCCACTGAGTTATAGTTGGTTGATAAACACTTTTCAATTAAAAAAAAAAAAATATATATAAAAAATTAAACCAAAAATAATTGTTGATCATGAAATTGATTATTATTTAAACTTAAGTTATTGTTCGTTATATATTATATTATTTATGTAAGAGATACTTACAGAATAAGCCAATATAGCCACAACATAAAGATACAAAAAGCAAATATGAAACCACTCGGATCGAGTGGAAATAAAAACCATAAATTTGTATTTATTAATTAATTTCATTTTTTATTATAATCCAAATTCTAATATATACAAGTCAATAGAATCTCCAACAGCCCTAAAATAGATAAAATATTTAAGTCATTTATTCACAAAGTAAGAAGTTTTAATTTGTTAGTAAACATACAGTTAACATGGGTAGAGCTCGGAAAATAAAACGTGTTAGGAGGTGAAATAGGATATAGCTCATAATGAAGAGTTCAAAATGATATAATCTTTAATGGACAGGTAATCTGAAACCTAATCTAATCAAATTTGTTAGTAAAAATTTTAATATTTAAACTATCATTTGTTGTAGAAATTATATGTCAAAAGAAAGCTTAAATTCTCTAGTATTTGTTTCAATTCATTTCAAAAGTCAATATAGTTCTCAAGATTTAACAATTTATTCAAATTTAAAATATTTTTTATTTTAATCATAAATGTCAAAAATATACAAAAATCCTGTCAGATCTTTAAAAACATTGTCAAAATGCTTGGAGATCTGGTAAGCAATGAAAAAGAAAAAAAGAGAAAATCAATAGTTACGAAGGGGTCCAGAAATTTTTGATTTTTCAGCAGTCACAATTTTTCAAAAGTATTTAAAAAACCTTGAAAAAGTCCTGAATTATAACAAAGTATATTCAAATTACCTTGCCGATAAGAAAACCATCGTTTCTGATCAAATTTCAGCAGAGCCTGCAGATTAACAGTACATTTTCAGATAAGGGAATTGTTAGCAGCCATCATAAAGAGGTCAACAGTTACCAGAAAGGTGAGTTTTTTCCACTCATTTGAATTCTCGCTGAATAAAGAGACCGTTTGGTATTTATTTTTGACTGAAGATTATTTAAAATTCATTTTGGGTACTTTTAAATAAATAAATATTTCTCAACTATTGGAGAGATAATTCTGATAGTTTGCTCAGAGAACATTATTTTATATCACAATTTTGCGGCCCTAATCCATTAGAAGACGTCACTGAAAGATGCAATCTTTGTTATTGAAGATTTCCATAAAATTTTCAGAGAAGGGATTATCTGAAAGACGAAAGTGAACTTTAATAAAGTTAAACGCAAGTTTTGAAATTTCTTTAGAAATAATCTTACCTTTTTAAACAGCCTATATCATTCTAAATCATCTTTGTGTTAAAAAAAATAATTTGAAGTCAAGTTCACACAAATTTTATTATCGCTTTTGTAATATTAACCGTAATGTAATATTATTAAATATAATTCGCCGTTTCTTTTGCTTCCTAAAATCATTAAACAAAACAGTTAATCGATATTAAACTAAAAATTGAAGGATTATAAACCTTTGTTTTTGCTCTAAAAAGATAGTGAGTGAGGTTATAAATACTTTGACAAACAAACACGTATTAGAACAAGTATTTCTTGTTGCAACTTCACAAAGCACTAATTTCATATACTTATTTCAATATTGTATTACGTCATAAATGTAAATCCATTCATATTAGTATTAAACGGTTAAGTATTGGCTTATTTATTGGAAGAATCTTAAATAATTTTTTTTATATATTATACAAGATATCGTTGTGTAATATTTAATTGATCACTTGTGAATAATTGCACAGTACATTAAAAATAAAACTTCTTGTGTGGTGATTTTTGCTTTATATAATTTTGTATTTCTTTATCAAGCACTACAGGTCACAGAACTCGCTTGAGTTAAGAGTCTGCATGTTTTAAGAAAAATAAGTAAAAATTCAAATTCAAAATACAGCACGTTTCTTTCTATACTTTATATAAACAAACGAAATTTTCTTTTATCAATAATAGAAAAGATTCACTTTGCATAAAAAAGCAGTATCCTGTGAGATTTGGAGAATACAAGGTGAGTAGAATAAATGTTTGTCAATTTTTTTTTTATATTTTCAGGCGTTCAATAAATTTTATTAAAAGCATTTCTAAATTTATCAATATTACAAATTAATCAACTTAAAAAAAATTATTTTTTATCTTCATAAAGCTAGCCGGTAAATAAGAGCAACTTGTAGTTTTCTTGCATTGCATTCACATATCATAACAATATATATATATATATATATATATATATATATTATTATATATATATATATATATATATATATATATATATATATATATATATATATATTATAATGAGAACAGAAATACAATAAATTAACATAGAAATATATACAACCAGAAGACATAATTTATAAGTTATATACTAGATAATATTATTAAAAAATATGAGGGTATTTTTAAGAATTTAGCATAAGAATTATATTTAGCATATGAGCATAGCTCATACAACAACAACACATCATAACAATATATTTATATATATATATATATATATATATATATATATATATATATATATATATGTGTGTGTGTGTGTGTGTGTGTGTAATATATACTTAATTTAAATTAATAACATTTAACGGATTTTTACCAAAAGATTTAGTGACTCAAACCATGTACACCTAGACACACTGATGATAGAATATAGATTCCAAAAACGTTTTGTGATATAGCCCGATTGGGTGTTTTAATTGTGACCTTCTATAAAGGATTTTAAATAAATTTTTTATATACATGGTATATAGTTCAGAACTTATTTTCCTTGTAGATTAGTGGAAATATAATTTAAAAGCCTTACTATTCTGTGTTGGTCTACAATAAAACTGAATGGGACCGCTTTAGAGTTACACTAGAAGAAGAAATTGATTTGGCACTGGAAATATATCCCTAGAGAAGATTAAAAGAAAAAAACTACCCTAAGAAGATCTTAGAATAAGCTCATTAAAGAAGAAGAGCAAAAAAATGGCAAATAACCCGAAAACCTCACGACAGAACAAAAGTAAACCAACTTACCTTACAATTAAACAGAAAGTAAGGCAACTTAAAAATAAATCCACTAGCGAATTTCTGATATATTAAATTTGACAAATGATTCTAGTACTGACTACTAGTTGTGGAAACGTACCAGGAATTTACACAGATCAATTATGCAAACGCCTTGTATAAGACATAAATAAGTAGGTTGGGCGAAAAACAATGAACAAAATGTATTAGTATTTGCAAACTATCTCGAAAGAATTTAATAACCATATATAGTGGACATATTTGACAAAATGATGTGGTTATTCCCTTAATCATACTAAAGGAGGTTAAAAATAAAATCGACATGAACTTTAATTATAAAAATGCCCACAGCTACATTACGATAACTAGTCAGCTCCTTAAGTAGCTATCTATAGAGGTTCTGGTTAAACTTACCAATCTAATTAACGCATCGTTTAAATTGATCCAAAATCTCAAAACCAAGCAAACCGTCACAAAAAACGACGTCGTATCGGCCAATATCCTAAAACTGTTGCAAAAGCTCTCGCTTAAGAGGCTGAACCCTATTATGGAAGAAGGATGACTCAACCCTGATCACCAATTCAGATTCCGAAATCAACACTCTACATACAGACGTAATCAAAAGATCCCTTAAAAAAATTTTATTAGCATTATTTTTGAATACAGCACACACATTCGACAAAAATTTGGCATGAAGGATTGGAGCATAAGATATAATAGGTCCTTTCTGTGCAATACTAAAAGAGCTTATTTGCATATTTGTCACTGTTCAGGATTAAGCATAAAGATGTTTATTGTAAACTAAGGAAAATTAGTGTAGGGGTACCAGAGAGAAGTGCACATGAACCTGCCTCATGTGTAATCATGACCGACGGTGAAAACATATTGAATCAACATATAAGTTACAGAATGCAATTGATGAAGTTAAAAAGTGGACAAACAAATTGCATAATTAATTAAATAAACCAAAAATAGCACAAACAAATGGTACCAACAAAAATATTGATCAAAAACCCATATAATATATCAAACAGCATACAGTTTCCTATGCCAACGCCGCTAAATACCTGGGTATGACACTAGACGCTAAATTGAGATAGAAACACATGTTGAAAAAAGTAAGGTGAACTCAAGTTAAAATACAAAAAAATATATGTTATTGGGTCATTATTCGATCTTTTTAGTATATAATAAGCTTCTGATCTATTGATAAGTTCTTAAATCGATGAGGCCTTACGGTATCCAATTATGGGAATGAACCAGTGTAAGTAATGTAAGTGTCATACAAAGGTTCCAGAACAAAGTACTTTGAAGCATAGTTCATTCCCCCTGGTATGCTCGTAGCGATAACCTCCATAAAGACTTATGTAAAAATAGTCACTGAGGTAATAAGAAACAAACTAAAAAAAGGCTTCATCAGAACGTGAATATAAAGGTTAGTCAACTCTTAGACAATAGTAATGTTATTAGACGAAAAAATTTTGTTTAAAATCCTTTATAAAAGGTATATACATATATATATATATATATATATATATATATATATATTTATATATATATATATATATATATATATATATATATATATATACCTTTTATAAAGGATTTTAAACAAAATTTTTTTCGTCTAATAACATTACTATTGTCTAAGAGTTGACTAACCTTTATATTCACGTTCTGATGAAGCCTTTTATATATATATATATATATATATATACCTTTTTGTAAAGGATTTTAAACAAAATTTTTTTTGTGATATATGGTATACAGCCAGCTACAGGAACTTAGTTTCCTTGTGGAATTTTGTTATTAGACGACTTAAACGGCAAAAAACACTTCTGATAATTTTGTAAAAGATCTGACAGAGTGAGTGTTAAATTAAAGTATGAAAATATGCGGTGTAAAGTTAAAGTGGTGTACTAAACTAAGATCGTAAAACTAATAACTCTAAAGAGTGTCACTTGGTATTAATAGATTCTATTAGTTAGGTTAGACTAGAATTATATTGCTTAATTGTCTTATAGGATTTCTTCTTCTTCAAGATGTTCTTCAAGATGTTCTTCTTTTTCCTGGATCTCGCTTTCCAAATATTTTTCCTTGCAGGATGGCTTGAAGGAGAGCATATCTGGATTTATTTCGCATAATATATCCGAAGAATTGTAACGTTCGAGATTTAATGGTGGTCAGTACCTCTCGGTTCTTATTCATTCTTCTAAGGACCTCCTCATTTGTGAGTCGGTCAGTCCACGGAATTTTAAGTATTCTCCGATATAGCCACATCTCAAATGCTTTTATTTTTTTGCACATATCTTCGTTCAAGGTCTACGATTCAACACCATATAAAAGGACAGAGAAGACGTAGCTTCGCAACATTCTTACTTTTGTATTAAGAGAGAGGTTGTGACTCTTGAAAAAGGCCCCCATCCGATTGAAGGTGGGTTTAGCTTTTGCGATGCGTGCTATAATCTCCTGGTTGTTGGTCCATTCTTTAGTTATTATGGTGCCGAGGTAGTTGTAGTGCATCACTCTTTCTACAGGAGATTGGTTGACGTAGAGTTGACCTTCTGTTATCCTTTCTTGCTAATTAACAATTCAGCTAATTGACAATTCTTGCTTTGTCTTCTTAACGTTTATATTGAGTCTATATTGTTGATTGTAATACGTGATTTTGTTCATAAGAACTTGTAGGTCTTCTAAGTTATCCGCAAATACTATGGTGTCATCTGCATATCTGATGTTGTTAAGCCGGTAACCATTTAATAGAATACCTTTTTCGGTTTCGAGCAAAGCTTCGATAAATATTCTTTCAAAATACAGATTGCAGATTAGAGGAGACAAAATATAGCCTTGCCTCACTCCACGCATGATTTTCACATAGTCAGTGTGTTCACTTTCAACTCTGAGATTTGCTGTCTTATTCCAATAAAGATTTATAATTATTTTCAGATCTTGGTTGTTAATTCCTGCTTCTTTTAGTATTGGCATCACCTTGACGTGCTGTACTCGATCAAACACTTTCTTGTGTTCAACCAGACATGTATATACGTCGCAGTTGACGTCTCTACATCTCTGGAATAAGACTTGTACTTAGAACAAAGCCTCTCTAGTACCAACAGCATTTGTGAACCCAAACTGGTTGGGGGAAATTTGACTTTCACAGATCTTGTAGATTCTCTGCTTGTACATTATCAGGACCTGCCGCTTTGCCATCCTTTAAGTGTTATTGTGGAATATAGACTAGAAGATTGTAATAATAGTGACATCATGTTAACGTCAAAGAAAAAACCCTTTGACGTTTTTAACGAAGTTTAATATTTATACATTGTTGTATATATAAAAACATTGCACAACGAGTATCTCATGTATTGTTTATATTATTATATTATTATTGTAATAATGTGATAGTTTTTAAACCGACACCAGAGTCTGACTTAATAAATAATATAATATTAGAAATAGATAGGCAACTCAATGTATAAATTTCGTCCTCTAGAACCCCTTGCGGCTGGGATCATTACTAATCATCTTTTGGAAGGAAATTCAAATAGGCACCTTTAAGTACATACCCTTTAGCATCTCTTGTGGGCTATTTCGTTACTAATTAAAATTTACTGGAAAATATCTTACTATTTTCCGATGAAATAATCTCGCATGCATATATTATTAAAAAATAAAAGAATATATAAAAAATGCACAATTCTTTTAGATATACTTACGTATGTTTATTTGTTGTTTAAGATAAAACAGTTATAAACTAATTACATATTTACAATCTGACAACTTACTATTTGACAACTTACAATCAACTTCCTTTTTTGTAATTTGTCCATGATTTGTACCATCGAGCAAAAAGACAAAAGAGGGAATCTAATCCTTATGAAAAGAAGACCAAAAAAGTGGCCTCTGATGGCAAACATATCCGGAAATGCGAATGCGCCAAATTTAAATTTTATGACACTTATTAACAGTAGCTATAAAACATTTTTCAAAATGTCTCTTAGACGAGAAAGTTTTAATTAATTATTAACGGTGATGAAAATGCGACACAAGTGTTAAAAAACTTCAATATAAATATAATTTCATGTGACATTTGGGACAAACAATAACATAACCGAACTAAATTTGATGTCAAACAAGGAGAGAGCCTCTCTTTCCTTGTTTAATGTGGCCTCTAAAGATCGCAATCCCTGTCTAACAATATTTTTGCCCCACTACCTTTGCATTTCCTCTTTTGTCTTTTTGCTCGATGATTTGTACACAACGGAACAATACAATAATTCATCATATTTAGTTTTTTACTAGTATGACGCAAACATTTTTTGCTATAATAGGAAACTCAAACTAAACTTTAAAAACTAAGTAACCAACTTAAATTAAAATTACTAGGAAAAATGCAAACAAAAGTTAAAGATAATAAAATAAAATTGAAAACTTGTTTACAAACGGAAGATGTGTCTTTACTTTTGACAGAATTGACATTGCGGAATATAAGCTTCATTTGATTATTATATTCCCCGAGCACAGAATGCCCACTCTCCATGGAAAATTAAGTACGCGCATCTCGTTCGCGCAGACGTTCCGCCATGTTTTAAAGGGAACGAGTGTTGTTTAATGAAAATTTATGTGGTGTGTATAGAAAAATTAACCCGGTTTAATTGACTTACGGCAATCATAGACATAGTATACAATTATTTTAACATTGTTAAATATAATAACATACATATAATATAATTATACATAAATATAAACAATTACATAACCTCAAAAATCATAAATTTTTCCTTCTAAAACATAGCGCCCCTGCTGAAAAACTTCAAAGGCGGCATCTGAGAGTGGGCATTTTGATTATTTATTATCCTGTGCCCCAAGACTGTGTTAAAATAAATGATTGGTTAAAGTCTTGCTGAGAGAGATAGGCTGTCATTTCTCCATATTAACTGTCTGGGGTTAAAGTAACAGGGGAAATTTTCAAGATCATGCATATAAGTTTCCGGGGCCTGGCTATACTCGTATAATGAAAATCTGAGGTAGATCTCGTAGAATTTTTATCCATTTCTAAATCTGTCATACCTATCTACTTCTCGAAATTTTATTTTTGTGAAAGTCCTATCCCAAGAGTTATACACAAACAGTACCAAAGTGGTTCTTATTATTATCCATGGAAATAAATATTTCGAAATTATAATTTTGATCGATAGTTATTGAAAAAAGATTGTTACTCCCAATTTTCAATTATAGTACACACTGACATATTGACTGCATTAGTTCACTGATATAGACTGACATTTAGAATATCTCGTACCTAAGACAAAATTCAAATAATTATATTTTTTATTCGGTCCGCAGATATAAAATATAATACTCTATACGTTACAATATTTTGCATAAAAATTCAGCTTTTTCGCATTAAGCATTATATAAATTTTTAAATTTTTTTTTTGTATTATCGTATTTTAAAATGCCTCATTTGATAGTAATGATATTATTTATTTTATCTATATTCAATTAAAATTACAAAACAGTGTAGTTATATCCTACTTTTGTTTTGACAAATGGGATACTATTTGGTTTATATTTCAAGGCTTCTTGCAGCAGAAATTATTCAATAAAAGATTAACGTTTCGCCCTTGACCTAAAGGATGATGTAATATAGTTGGACTTGTGCCAGCATAAAGATAAAACTAGAAACTGGATTATTGGCTGCTAGATATATTTTCAATGTCAGGAGCGACAAAAATCGTCTCTTTTTGTTTCCACTTCTAAAAACAATGTGGCTGAAAATTAATATATAGAACATAAATTTTGCAGATAATGTAATTTAATTTCTACTGTATATTTAGATTTCAACTTACTTTTTTCTTCTTCCCGATGTTAAAATGGGGTAATGCAATCTTAGAATGCAAGTTTGTAGTACAATGTAAGTACAATGCAAAGATCAAGCTGATTCTCTTCAGATTATTCATGAAGTAAAAACATATTTCCTGTATTTTATTTTTTGAACTGTCTGTTATAAATTAGTCATCCTGCAGTCATTTGGCTTATTACACATGGTCTATATATTGATGATACCGTTGATTGAATAACCCAAATTTGGGTTATTTAATCAACGATGATACCCATGCCAGAATTCCCTGACTAAAATTTCCCAAGATATTTTAATGTTTTATGAGTCTAGGTATCTTCGTTTTACTTAAATCCATCCTAGGGCTTCTAGTATTCCCTATTCTTGCATATATTAATCCGTTTTAGTTCTAAATACCTAATGTTAATTTATCTTGCATAGTGCAAACTGGCATGTATCTGGATTACACACATGTTTAATGTTTATTTAGTGAAATTAAAATGTTTAAATTTAAACTTCTACTGATTATTTCCGTTCGACTTCTTCTTTTCGACTAAGAGTAACTGTGACTGTAAGTCAAACAAGTCCTAATTTAAGGATGACAATTTTTTATTATAGGACCAAAATAACATGATTTACATTTTTCCGTCAGTGTGTATTTATATTGTTTTCGTAGGAACCACTATCTTGGATATTTGTTATATTTGCTGATTCCAAGTGAGCCTTGAGTTTATATTACCTCAAGACACTCTACTTTACTCATCAAATTTATATTGTAACACTTCCTCTTGCAGAGTTTCCCTACTGTGGCTGACTACCTATTGTGACACTATACCTTCCAGTAAAATTGCATATATATCACACGGCTCTAAATCATTAAGTCTATCCATCTGTATCTTATTTTGTATATTTCTTCTAGACCAATCGCCTTTTTGATTATTTTTTAGAAGATATTACCGAATGCTTCGTCTATATTAAGACATTTACCTAATATTTTTTCTTGATTTTGTAGAATGTGCTTTACCCTCCATGCAAGATGCTACAGTGCCGTTTTTGTAAAGAGTCCCACTCATGCAGGATTTATCACACATCCCTGCATAAGTGCATATTGAACAGTTTTAATGTCGTCCTTAGGAACTTAGCATTTTCCTGTTGGGTTTTGTCAGATGTATTACACATCCCTGCATAAGTGCGTATTAAGCACTTTTATTGTCGTCCTCAGGAACTTACCATTTTCCTGTTAGGATTTGTCAGATTTGGGTGAAAAGCTACAGTTATGTGTCTCATTCGTTAGGTATGCTACCCAAGTCTAAGCTAGCCTGTAGTATCATAGATACTATGTTTTACAGATTCTTTCCCTTTCTAGAAGTATGGGATAAATCCCTTGAAAACTTCGTGATTTATATAGCTCGGGCAAGTTTATTGCCCGTATGATTCTGTACTGATTTATCACTACTTTTGGTAAAAACTACTTTTCGCGTAGAATGATAAGTAGGTTTTACAAGAGCTGCTTTACCATGCCAGAGGTTTTCCTGTAGGACACTGATTAGAAGCATTGATGATTCTGAGAGATTTAAATGAAAACTCTCGTCGATCGTGTAAACTAACATTTATACATTCTCCCCGGTTTTTTATTTAATTTCGACTTAAAATTATTTTTGTTTTCTTGTCGCTTCTTGATAATTGATCCATCAGTTTTTTTGAGATACATCCTAGAACAAGTGTTCTATTAATTTCAACACTGCTTAAAGTTCTCTTTTCGTGATGCAATAATTTCGCTCAGATTTTCAAAAACACTTTATTAAAATATTTAGCAGATAAATAAATCTGATATAGCAGATCTACAGGCTGTAATCTTTTACTTTCAATGTAAGTCGCGATATTGACTAAGCGATATCTCCAAACGTCTTAATGAACCTCCGATGGTAAGTGCATATCCCAAGAAAACTTGATGATTTTCAGTTTATTTTTACCACTCTTTACCGAAATCGACCGTATTCCATATTCTACCGTATCCTCGGTCATTTTTTTGGCTATGAGAAAATTTAATTAAAATATATGCACATTCATGACGTCCATTGCTAATATAACATTATCTTAGATATCGGCAACCATGACAATATGGACAAACTTCTCTGCCCAATTCCTAATTTAGTTATTGATGTTAACATTTTTATATACAAACCTTTCACCTAGTCAAAATCTCATTGGTGTAAGTTTCTTATGGCTGTTTATAATTGTCACGCATATAATGCGTACAATGTCCTGCTCACTCCAGTGTTTACAAAAAAATATATACATTTTACAATTTATTTCTCCTTATACATACAAACTATCTTCACATTTGAAAAAAACTTTAGTTTTTCTGCCTCGAGTTTCTTAATTTGGGTTGTATCTAAGATGCTTAACTGAACTAAATGCGTGTTACATTTTATAACAGTTTCAGCAGCTTATAGTCTTCGTTTTCCTTGATGAAATGCCTTTTATCAGATTAACAATTTAGTCAGGTTTATCTTTATTTTCGTCCTCGTTTGCAGTCCTTTATTATACTTTATTATACCCGCCTGCGTAGCTGATTTATAATCGAGGGTGGCGGCCAAGATATCAACCAGCGTCTTTTGATAAGCTAATTGCAATCTTCTCTGCATCTTATGTTGTACTAACCTGACAATATCTACCTCTTATTCTTAAAGAGACTTGTCTTATTTTTGTTTCCGATTTTTTAACTGTGACTGATAAAAATGCTCAAAGTATTCATGTTCATATTACATATTACATATTTAGCCTCTTCCTAAGTTGTTTAAAAACATCTGTTCGCACTACGGCTATCGTCTGAAGCACATCCTTGACATCTCCTCGAAGAGCAATAGTCAGATTTGTGGGCTTTTCTTTTTCTGATCTATTCGTTGCTGAAGCTGATTTGAACTGTTGCATGAATTTCGTAGGTTTTAGCCAACTTGACAACATGCCTCCATTGCCTTTTATCTTAAGAAATTTTCATCCAGTTCCACACGTCCATACCTTTAAGGTCTCCAATTACAATATTTTACCACCGGACTCGAGATTGGTCACGTTATCTTCTTCCACTTAAGAAGTCTTTCCATACCAACCTTGTTATTCTATCCCTCAGAGGTTTTCTGAGGTGTCCTGCCCACTTCTGCCTACTGGAGTCTTCTGGATTTTATTTATTTTATTATGTTAACGTCCAGATATAGTTAGTCTAGTTAGCACCCTACTGATGGACTATAAACACTTTACTTATAGAGATAGGTATATGCATTGGACCAGGACAGATTCAAGTATCATGATCTATGCGAGAAAATAAAAACGGAAAATATTTTTTGAATCGGTACGTGGAACGTAAAATCACTAACAATAAGATGAACAAAACATCACAAAAAACTTAGAGAGGAATATTAATATCTGTGCACTTCAAAAGCCAAAGAAAAGGGGAAGGGGACATTATTAGATAACTACTTAATGTTTTACAGTGGTGTAGTTAAAGAAACCAGAGTCGAAGAAAGAGTCGCCCTATTAGTACACTAGAAACGAAGCGAAGAACTATGTGATTTGGTACAAAGGTGAAGGAAAAATGCAAGGGAAACAAAAAAGCTAACCTGAAGTACATGTCAAACGAAACATGCCAAGGATACGAATATTACGAGGTAATAAGAAATTAAATACATGCATTTGTTAAAATAATTATTAAAAACAAGCTTTCGGAAAGCTTCTTAGAGAGAAGCCTGAGACCTGAAGAGCGATGTTTACGGTTTACAAAAAGACATATTGCCCTTTACAGGGGGTCAAAGAGTGGAGGTTAGTAATTAATAGACCCAAAACACATCGAAAACAATGCATTAACATTGTTCTTAAGCTATTTTCTTGTGGAATTTTAAATTAATTACTTTTTAACTAGGAATAAGCCACAATTAAAGATGAAAATACGTTTATTGACGTTTCAAATTTCCACTCCGGAAATCGTTTTCAAAATACACACAGTAAATTAAACAAATTTTGTTTTGTTTTGTTAAAAAAAACAAAATTTGTTTAATTTACTGTTTCTATTTTGAGAACGATTTCCGAAGTGGAAATTGAAACGTCAATAAACGTATTTTTATCTTTAATTGTGGGTTATTCCCAGTTAAATGGTAATTGATGCATTAACAATCTACAATAGTTATAAACAGAAGATCAACCGATCAGGTTGGAACATAAACACCAGAAATTACAATAAATGAAAAAGTTTACATAAGCATGAAAGACAAAAAACACGTGAAAACAAAAAACCACAAAAGGTGCAGGTGAAAATACCATAGAAATTTTTAAAATATGAGCGAGCGGCAATGAAAGATCAAACGACAACAAAAATTGACAAGATTTTAAAGCAGAATAAAATACTACTAATAAACTAATAAGAAGCAACCATAAATCTAAAGAGGAACTAATTTACTAAATACTACCGTAAAACTTACAACCAAAATTTTGCAAGAACGAATAAATAAGTACATAAACTTAGCAGATCAGAAACTAGGTTTCTGTACAAAAAGGTCGTATTAAGATGCAATATTCATCATAATAGATTACAAATAAAATATTAAAATACAAAAACCCGCATCACTATGTTTGATCGACTCGAAGAGGGCATTTGACAGAGTAAAAGCTAAATATGTAACACATATTTTATATAATAAAGAGATTCTGCTGGATATTAAATACCATTTAGAATTTTGAAAAATCAAGGCATATATCGAGCACAAATTTAATAATCAAATCTTGCTCAAGTACTTTCGCAGCATCATCAGGAGCATTTCGTCAAATTTGGACTATACAGCAAGCGCAGAATGTAATAAACATGAAATTGGACATAAATTGTACATAACACTACATTAAAACAAGGACAAAAAATTAAAATTATTAAAAATTATTCTACGCTCTACATTCTTGTCGGCAACAGAAGAGAGAGACAACAGAAGTTCATTTATTAGAGAATTCAACCTTATATCAATTAACAATTAAGAATGTCTATCAAAACATTAAGACGAAATTGAGAATAGATGGACAACTTACGGACCCTATAAATAACAAAAGACAATGGAAGAAGTCAGAAGGATTCATTTATCCCTACGCTATTTAATCTAATCATGGATAAATGATAAATGTATAAAGAGTGTAAATAAAAAAAAGAATACAGTGTAAAGAACAATGAAATTAAAATAATTCCCTGGTATGTTGACGATGCAATTTTGGTATCCCGAAAATGAAGATAGCAATCAAAGACAAATTTAAAGATTTAATACAGTACCAAAATAATTTAACATGGTAACTTCAACTCAGAAAAATAAAACAATAGTAATAAGTAACGAACCAATGAGATGAAACCTTGAAGTTCGTGAAATTAACATTAAAACAGTTATGGAAATAATCTACCTAGGGATTACACTATCCAATTACAAAGACGTTAAAAAACAAGTAAGAGATCAAGTACAAAGAGCAAATATATTCGCTAGATGCCTTAATAACACTTAATGGAGTAACCGACACATTAACTGTGGGATGTTGACCACATAATAATGACATACCAGAAACAAGATCTGACACTAATGTCTTTAGATATTCTGTTTTCTGTAACACCTGTTTTCGTAACTGAATCAAAACACGAGAGCGCCAGTGTAGCTTATATGTTTTTTAACTACCCTCACCTTTCTTAGAGACTACATTAATACAGTTACCAAAAGCATTCATTTGAGTTCAAACTTTTAAACGAAACACACATACATATACCCTTTTTATTTTCTTTTAACCGCTGTTAATTTTAAGTTAATTTTCAGTTAGTAAAAACGTTTAAATTCAAAAATATTTACAAGTGTTTGTAGTGATTAGATAAACTTTACGTCTGTTTTAACATATCTAGTGCTACATAAAATACACAACAGCAGAAGAAACTTTTGAAATATTACACGAAACTTTGTTTTCCAACGATGTAATATCACCAGAAACTTTGGCCACATCGGAAGAAACCTTAGAAACCGACGAATTGACAGTAGAATGCTTTTATTTAAGTACATAAGTTTCAGGATTAAAAACCTCTTCTTCCATTCCGTCCTTTAGCCGTTGTACCAATTTAGCCTCTTTCTAGATAGAACTTAATCTTTACTTTTCTAATTCTGGTTGTAAATCGTTCACTTTTAAATCACTAAATATCGGAGCCATTTTTCAAAAAATCTATTTAAATATCCCATTTATGACAACAATTTAATATTTATTTACATTTATTTAAGGTCTTCTAACACAAACAAATGAATTTAACATTAATTTATTTAAGCTAACAAATAAATTTTTTAGACTAACTCTAAAACCTTATTGCTCTTATAATTATCTACACCTTATCTACGGCTTATCTACGCCTTTTTCTTCACAACGTATCTAACATTTAATGAAGTTCTCGTAACATCTCGATCGGCGCATTCTATGTTAGATCAGGGACGTAGCAAGGGCTGCTGTAACAATACGTTTTAAAAACTTTAACAATAATTTATAATTTTATAATTATAATATTTATAATTATTATAAACCTCAAGATATCGTCAAATAATAATCGATAAATAATAATGTATCTACTCATAAATTAAGAATATCTATAATAAATAATTGTATTTTATTATTTATCTTAAAGTATTTTTATGAACATTAAAATAATATTAGTAGACTACAGTTTATACGGCACTTATTTAAAAAAATCTTTTATTTTTTAGGTTGGTACTATTCCAAGGTCTCCTCCTGTACGGGAAAATGGATCTGCTCCCAACTCCAGTCCTGATTTGGAAGGCAATGAGGTTGAAGCTGAATTACTTGTTTCTCCGAATCAGGTTCGACAGCAAAGTGGTGTTTTTGCGAAACTCAGAAGACTTATAAAAAAAATTTGCAGTACTCATCAGTTCAGAAATGAACAGGTCAGTATTTAAAATGCATTATTTTGACTCGATTTTTTAACATTAAATATATACTTTAATTTAATGCGATTTACAAATAATTATTATTATATAATATTTTAAAGTGTGACTAACCTAATTTAAATTAGTTATAACTAAAATAAAAGTAAATCCACAAGGAAAAATTCCTGTAGCTGGCTGTATACCACGTATAACAAAAAGAGGTTAATCTTTGTAAATGGGTATATTTATTTAAAAAACCCTTAAAAGGGCCACATCAATAAAACAAACGTTTTCGGACCACACAGTCCATCATCAGGTTATTAAAATCGAAAATGCCTAAAAATAAGTATAAACCATTTAGTTAAAACAAACGAGATTTTGAAATTTTGACTATGGTTGAAAAGCAAAAGATGGTTATACTTACTAGGTTAAATGCCTGAGCCACCAAAATATTAGGGTAAAAACCCTTTAAATTACATTTAGTTATGAAATGTTGTACATTGTGTTATAAAATAATTGTGATGTTCAATATTAAATTAAATTTGACTAAAGGTAACACATGGCTCAATTGGGTTCCAGAGCCGGGTGAGAGGGTACCTCTGCACTCGGAGAACAACGTGGAACTGATTGACAAGATACTTTTGAAGGATGAAGATAACAGAATGTCAATGCAACAAAAACTATAAAAGTTGTACATAGTATTACTACAGCCAAAAGATTCAACAAGTTTTGATGATTTTAAAAATAACAACAATCTAGGTGTTGGGATTTAAAAACTTTTTATTTATTAATTTAGGGTATAAAAGATGTCAAATCGATGATGGTTTTATAGTCATGATTAATATAATGACCTGTGCCTTAGACAACTTATGTTGCTTTTCGTCGTATGGAATGTGGTCTAAAGTATATTTAATTTTGGGTTAGCTTGTATTTATGAAATTTATCCTTTTATGAAATCGTAGGCTTCCACGGCCAGAGTCAGAATTATAGTTTATTCGTCTTCCGGGTTTGGACCGTGTCATTTGTGAGTGACCCAAAAGTGGGTTCATCTCGACGTTTCGCTACAATTGTATGTAGCTTCTTCAGGAGAACAAAAAAAGAAAAAAGAAAGAAAGAAGAAAACAAAGAACAGGAAGATGGGTAGTTAGCAACGGTAACTCAGTTACTCAACGCAACCAGAGGCGAATACTAACTACCAAGATGGGCATTTGGTCACAGTAACTCAACTACTCAACGCAGCCAGAGGTGAAAACCAAATGCCAGGACAGGGATTCACGTCCAACAGCTCAGAACACTAACGCGTCGAGAGGCGGGGAGTGAATCCGACGATTACTCCGCTGCCGCTCTATTTATAGTCGCGGTGCCTGTCGTGTCGGGACGTATCGGCACACTTCGTGGCGCGAACGTCAAGAAGCGCGCGCTGGCCAATCATGTGGCCGCATCGTAGTGGCGGGACCGGACGGCGGTTCTAGACTGAGATTCCAGATGGGAGACAAGTAGTATCCTTCCTCTCGATTGATATTATGGGGATTTTTTCGGATCTCTAGAGATTCGCGGATTTTCCTGGAATAAAAGAAGGGGCTTTTAGAAATAATATGGGTTTTTTCAAACAATATGGAATGACCGGTTTCTTGGCAGTGTTCTGCAACTGCAGAATGGGAGAAAAGACCTGATCGAATGCATCTTTGATGCTCTTGAATCCGAGTTTTGACGGAACGACCAGTTTCGCCAATATACACATGTCCACATGAACAAGGAATAGAATAGACACCACAGGAAGATAGGGGCGGTAATGGGTCCTTAGGAGAGGGTAGATATTGTGAGATTCTCTTGGTGGTCGAAAAGTAGTCCTGATACCTTCTTTGCGAAGAATTTTGCCAATCCTATCAGTGACATTACGAATATACGGAAGAAAAGCCACAGGAGTATTACCCGAAGATTCTGAATTTGTCGTCCTAGGGTGTAAAGGGGGATGTAGATGTCGGTGTGTAATATTTTGAATTGTGGACTTGGAGTAACCGTTGGCGACAAGGGTTTTTTGCAGATGGCCAAGTTCTTCTCTAAGGTTGTCGGGTTCAGAAATCGAAATGGCCCGATGGATGAGAGAGTTGATCACAGAATTCTTTTGGGCAGGATGGTGGTGTGATGAAGCATGTAGGTAACGATTCGTGTGAGTCTTTTTTCTATAAACAGAGTGACCCAATCGGCCATTGGGCTTGGAGGTGACTAACACATCGAGAAAGGGAAGAGACCGATTATTTTCTACTTCCATTGTGAATTTTATACTCGGATGTTGTGAGTTAAGATGATCTAGGAAGGGAGAAAGGGTATGTTGACCATGGGGCCAGATGATAAATGTATCATCAACGTAGCGGAACCAGACTTTTGGTTTTAAGGGGTAAGATTCTAGGGCTAAAGACTCAAAGGCTTCCATGAAAATGTCAGCAATGACAGGGGAAAGGGGAGAACCCATTGGTGTTCCAGATATGTGTTTGTAGAAATTGCCTCTAAAAGAAAAATATGTTGAAAGGAGGCATTTTTCCGCAAGATCTGCCAAAACCAAAGACTTGTTATCATTGGTCAAGTGATCTCGCAGAACGACTAGAGAGTCATGTATGGGGATATTGGTAAATAGGGATGATACATCGAAACTGACGAGAATGTCTTGGGGATCGACTGTGAGAGAGGAGATTAAGGTGATGAAATGTGTGGAATTTCGGATATAAGAAGAGGTGCGACCAGTATAGGTCTTAAACTGATTCGACAAGTACTTTGCGAGTTTGTAGGTAGGAGAGTTAATCGTAGTCACAATGGGACGAAGAGGTACGTTATCTTTATGGATTTTGGGAAGACCATAAATTCTGGGGCAGATGGAGTTTTTCGGAACTATGGACTTCTTAATATCATCGGAAAGATCGGATTGTTTGATGACATGGGCAATTTCGCGTTCGACTCTAGGAGTGGGGTCTCGAGAAATTGTATTATAACAGGATGTATCCCTAAGTAAGTCGTTTACTTTCTCTATGTAGGAAGGAGTATCCAGGATGACTGTGGCATTACCTTTGTCTGCAGGAAGGATTATTATCTCAGAAAGAGAACGGAGATTTTTGAGAGCTATGAATTCCTCACGAGATATATTGGAAGTAGGGATTTTGGCTGTATCAAGACATTTAGCGACGTCAAAGCGGATACGGTCGGCTGGAATTTTGGGAATTGTGCGGAGTGCCGCTTCCACATTTGAAACTATTTCTTCGGTAGGAATTCTGGAGGGAGTGATAGCAAAATTAAGACCTTTAGATAGAAGACTGCTTTCTGCACTTGTTAATTGGTGAGAAGAAAGATTAACGACGGTGTTAGTGAGAGGTGAATGAGAAGTAGAAGTGGTGGAATGTGATTTTTTCTTCTTAGATACAAGGGATTGGAATTTCTTTTTGTGAGTTTCGTTGCTTAGAAGAAGGATTTTATCGGCTTGATGATAGGAAATGCGGTCTAAAAGTGACCAATCATCGACACTAAGAATACTGGATAGTTCAAGATGCAGCTTAAAAAGTTTTTGGGATTGAAAATTAAGGGTTTTTCGAATATGTTGAATCCGTTCACGAAGTAGAGATAGGCTGGCTCGATGTAGAATTCGGGAAGAAGATGAAGAGGAAATGTGATGTTTTAGAACAAGAAAATTGGGAACCAAGTTGTTTTCACGACATCTAGAGAGGAAGGTGAGCGAAGAAAGTAGAGATGAAACTTTAGAGCGAAGATTGGAGAATTCTGAGGTTTTGCGGAATATAACCCCAATATATATTCCCTTATATATAACGGCTTGTATATATATTCCCAAAATTCCAGCCGACCGTATCCGCTTTGACGTCGCTAAATGTCTTGATACAGCCAAAATCCCTACTTCCAATATATCTCGTGAGGAATTCATAGCTCTCAAAAATCTCCGTTCTCTTTCTGAGATAATAATCCTTCCTGCAGACAAAGGTAATGCCACAGTCATCCTGGATACTCCTTCCTACATAGAGAAAGTAAACGACTTACTTAGGGATACATCCTGTTATAATACAATTTCTCGAGACCCCACTCCTAGAGTCGAACGCGAAATTGCCCATGTCATCAAACAATCCGATCTTTCCGATGATATTAAGAAGTCCATAGTTCCGAAAAACTCCATCTGCCCCAGAATTTATGGTCTTCCCAAAATCCATAAAGATAACGTACCTCTTCGTCCCATTGTGACTACGATTAACTCTCCTACCTACAAACTCGCAAAGTACTTGTCGAATCAGTTTAAGACCTATACTGGTCGCACCTCTTCTTATATCCGAAATTCCACACATTTCATCACCTTAATCTCCTCTCTCACAGTCGATCCCCAAGACATTCTCGTCAGTTTCGATGTATCATCCCTATTTACCAATATCCCCATACATGACTCTCTAGTCGTTCTGCGAGATCACTTGACCAATGATAACAAGTCTTTGGTTTTGGCAGATCTTGCGGAAAAATGCCTCCTTTCAACATATTTTTCTTTTAGAGGCAATTTCTACAAACAAATATCTGGAACACCAATGGGTTCTCCCCTTTCCCCTGTCATTGCTGACATTTTCATGGAAGCCTTTGAGTCTTTAGCCCTAGAATCTTACCCCTTAAAACCAAAAAGTCTGGTTCCGCTACGTTGATGATACATTTATCATCTGGCCCCATGGTCAACATACCCTTTCTCCCTTCCTAGATCATCTTAACTCACAACATCCGAGTATAAAATTCACAATGGAAGTAGAAAATAATCGGTCTCTTCCCTTTCTCGATGTGTTAGTCACCTCCAAGCCCAATGGCCGATTGGGTCACTCTGTTTATAGAAAAAAGACTCACACGAATCGTTACCTACATGCTTCATCACACCACCATCCTGCCCAAAAGAATTCTGTGATCAACTCTCATCCATCGGGCCATTTCGATTTCTGAACCCGACAACCTTAGAGAAGAACTTGGCCATCTGCAAAAAACCCTTGTCGCCAACGGTTACTCCAAGTCCACAATTCAAAATATTACACACCGACATCTACATCCCCCTTTACACCCTAGGACGACAAATTCAGAATCTTCGGGTAATACTCCTGTGGCTTTTCTTCCGTATATTCGTAATGTCACTGATAGGATTGGCAAAATTCTTCGCAAAGAAGGTATCAGGACTACTTTTCGACCACCCAAGAGAATCTCACAATATCTACCCTCTCCTAAGGACCCATTACCGCCCCTATCTTCCTGTGGTGTCTATTCTATTCCTTGTTCATGTGGACATGTGTATATTTGCGAAACTGGTCGTTCCGTCAAAACTCGGATTCAAAAGCATCAAAGATGCATTCGATCAGGTCTTTTCTCCCATTCTGCAGTTGCAGAACACTGCCAAGAAACCGGTCATTCCATATTGTTTGAAAAAACCCATATTATTTCTAAAAGCCCCTTCTTTTATTCCAGGAAAATCCGCGAATCTCTAGAGATCCGAAAAAATCCCCATAATATCAATCGAGAGGAAGGATACTACTTGTCTCCCATCTGGAATCTCAGTCTAGAACCGCCGTCCGGTCCCGCCACTACGATGCGGCCACATGATTGGCCAGCGCGCGCTTCTTGACGTTCGCGCCACGAAGTGTGCCGATACGTCCCGACACGACAGGCACCGCGACTATAAATAGAGCGGCAGCGGAGTAATCGTCGGATTCACTCCCCGCCTCTCGACGCGTTAGTGTTCTGAGCTGTTGGACGTGAATCCCTGTCCTGGCATTTGGTTTTCACCTCTGGCTGCGTTGAGTAGTTGAGTTACTGTGACCAAATGCCCATCTTGGTAGTTAGTATTCGCCTCTGGTTGCGTTGAGTAACTGAGTTACCGTTGCTAACTACCCATCTTCCTGTTCTTTGTTTTCTTCTTTCTTTCTTTTTTCTTTTTTGTTCTCCTGAAGAAGCTACATACAATTGTAGCGAAACGTCGAGATGAACCCACTTTTGGGTCACTCACAAATGACACGGTCCAAACCCGGAAGACGAATAAACTATAATTCTGACTCTGGCCGTGGAAGCCTACGATTTCATTTGACCAACCTCTACAGGGAGGTTATATTCCGCAAAACCTCAGAGTTCTCCAATCTTCGCTCTAAAGTTTCATCTCTACTTTCTTCGCTCACCTTCCTCTCTAGATGTCGTGAAAACAACTTGGTTCCCAATTTTCTTGTTCTAAAACATCACATTTCCTCTTCATCTTCTTCCCGAATTCTACATCGAGCCAGCCTATCTCTACTTCGTGAACGGATTCAACATATTCGAAAAACCCTTAATTTTCAATCCCAAAAACTTTTTAAGCTGCATCTTGAACTCTCCAGTATTCTTAGTGTCGATGATTGGTCACTTTTAGACCGCATTTCCTATCATCAAGCCGATAAAATCCTTCTTCTAAGCAACGAAACTCACAAAAAGAAATTCCAATCCCTTGTATCTAAGAAGAAAAAATCACATTCCACCACTTCTACTTCTCATTCACCTCTCACTAACACCGTCGTTAATCTTTCTTCTCACCAATTAACAAGTGCAGAAAGCAGTCTTCTATCTAAAGGTCTTAATTTTGCTATCACTCCCTCCAGAATTCCTACCGAAGAAATAGTTTCAAATGTGGAAGCGGCACTCCGCACAATTCCCAAAATTCCAGCCGACCGTATCCGCTTTGACGTCGCTAAATGTCTTGATACAGCCAAAATCCCTACTTCCAATATATCTCGTGAGGAATTCATAGCTCTCAAAAATCTCCGTTCTCTTTCTGAGATAATAATCCTTCCTGCAGACAAAGGTAATGCCACAGTCATCCTGGATACTCCTTCCTACATAGAGAAAGTAAACGACTTACTTAGGGATACATCCTGTTATAATACAATTTCTCGAGACCCCACTCCTAGAGTCGAACGCGAAATTGCCCATGTCATCAAACAATCCGATCTTTCCGATGATATTAAGAAGTCCATAGTTCCGAAAAACTCCATCTGCCCCAGAATTTATGGTCTTCCCAAAATCCATAAAGATAACGTACCTCTTCGTCCCATTGTGACTACGATTAACTCTCCTACCTACAAACTCGCAAAGTACTTGTCGAATCAGTTTAAGACCTATACTGGTCGCACCTCTTCTTATATCCGAAATTCCACACATTTCATCACCTTAATCTCCTCTCTCACAGTCGATCCCCAAGACATTCTCGTCAGTTTCGATGTATCATCCCTATTTACCAATATCCCCATACATGACTCTCTAGTCGTTCTGCGAGATCACTTGACCAATGATAACAAGTCTTTGGTTTTGGCAGATCTTGCGGAAAAATGCCTCCTTTCAACATATTTTTCTTTTAGAGGCAATTTCTACAAACAAATATCTGGAACACCAATGGGTTCTCCCCTTTCCCCTGTCATTGCTGACATTTTCATGGAAGCCTTTGAGTCTTTAGCCCTAGAATCTTACCCCTTAAAACCAAAAGTCTGGTTCCGCTACGTTGATGATACATTTATCATCTGGCCCCATGGTCAACATACCCTTTCTCCCTTCCTAGATCATCTTAACTCACAACATCCGAGTATAAAATTCACAATGGAAGTAGAAAATAATCGGTCTCTTCCCTTTCTCGATGTGTTAGTCACCTCCAAGCCCAATGGCCGATTGGGTCACTCTGTTTATAGAAAAAAGACTCACACGAATCGTTACCTACATGCTTCATCACACCACCATCCTGTCCAAAAGAATTCTGTGATCAACTCTCTCATCCATCGGGCCATTTCGATTTCTGAACCCGACAACCTTAGAGAAGAACTTGGCCATCTGCAAAAAACCCTTGTCGCCAACGGTTACTCCAAGTCCACAATTCAAAATATTACACACCGACATCTACATCCCCCTTTACACCCTAGGACGACAAATTCAGAATCTTCGGGTAATACTCCTGTGGCTTTTCTTCCGTATATTCGTAATGTCACTGATAGGATTGGCAAAATTCTTCGCAAAGAAGGTATCAGGACTACTTTTCGACCACCCAAGAGAATCTCACAATATCTACCCTCTCCTAAGGACCCATTACCGCCCCTATCTTCCTGTGGTGTCTATTCTATTCCTTGTTCATGTGGACATGTGTATATTGGCGAAACTGGTCGTTCCGTCAAAACTCGGATTCAAGAGCATCAAAGATGCATTCGATCAGGTCTTTTCTCCCATTCTGCAGTTGCAGAACACTGCCAAGAAACCGGTCATTCCATATTGTTTGAAAAAACCCATATTATTTCTAAAAGCCCCTTCTTTTATTCCAGGAAAATCCGCGAATCTCTAGAGATCCGAAAAAATCCCCATAATATCAATCGAGAGGAAGGATACTACTTGTCTCCCATCTGGAATCTCAGTCTAGAACCGCCGTCCGGTCCCGCCACTACGATGCGGCCACATGATTGGCCAGCGCGCGCTTCTTGACGTTCGCGCCACGAAGTGTGCCGATACGTCCCGACACGACAGGCACCGCGACTATAAATAGAGCGGCAGCGGAGTAATCGTCGGATTCACTCCCCGCCTCTCGACGCGTTAGTGTTCTGAGCTGTTGGACGTGAATCCCTGTCCTGGCATTTGGTTTTCACCTCTGGCTGCGTTGAGTAGTTGAGTTACTGTGACCAAATGCCCATCTTGGTAGTTAGTATTCGCCTCTGGTTGCGTTGAGTAACTGAGTTACCGTTGCTAACTACCCATCTTCCTGTTCTTTATTTTCTTCTTTCTTTCTTTTTTCTTTTTTGTTCTCCTGAAGAAGCTACATACAATTGTAGCGAAACGTCGAGATGAACCCACTTTTGGGTCACTCACAAATGACACGGTCCAAACCCGGAAGACGAATAAACTATAATTTATCCTTTTATGTTTAACACATCTAGGACAAGGTAAAAATTAAATAACAAATATTTGAAGCTAATATCAGACCTCATATTTAAATGACTTTATTTAAGAATGCTCCTATGGTGAAAAATTAATAAAATTAAGTTTAGTAAGATGGAAATCTACAGGCTGAAGAAGTTGAAGTAATAACATATGTGATTGAATTTAAAATTGAAGAGACTGGGTTCCTCAGAGACTAATGAGAATGAAAGTAAAAGAAATGACTGAAGAAAAGGAGGGGGGGGGGTTGAAGGAGAAAAGAAGTTGATCAACAATTAGAGATAATAGGGGTCCTTTATACTTAAAGTATCTAGCACCCTGAACAAAATCTATTTAGGTGGTATTAAATTCAGTTTGTAGAAACCTGAAATTTGTTGTGTAAGTGTGCTACTAAGTTGTTGACCGAAAAAAGGTGGACAAAGGTAGATTAGGATTCTTTGTAATATGGTAGATTATGAATTTTAATAAATTGTTAGATAATGTTTGAGTGATTACTAAATTAAAACTATTGGATACATGTTTAATATATGAATTGACCAAGAAATAATGAAAGGGAACAAAATTAATAGGAAAACGATGTAGAAGTGAAGAGTGGATAAGATAGTGAAATGTTGGTATGATGGATGTGGATGGTTCTGAAGTTAAAATTGGGGTCAGAAATTTGTGAGAGGAAGGTGTGACGATATTGTATAGAATGGGTGTTTGAAGAACAACAAGATTATGTAGGAATAAGGTGTTGACGTTTGTATAGGATAATAAGGCAGAGAAAATAGGACAGTTTTGTGAAGTGTGGACTATGAAAAAAGTTGACGATGTAAAGGTTGAAAGTCACGGTTGAAAGATACATGGCGATTAACACAATTGGCGATTAACAATTGTGTTAATCGCCATGTATCTTTCAACCGTGACTTTCAACCTTTACATCGTCAACTTTTTTCATAGTCCACTTCACTCCACTTCACAAAACTGTCCTATTTTCTCTGCCTTATTATCCTATACAAACGTCAACACCTTATTCCTACATAATCTTGTTGTTCTTCAAACACCCATTCTATACAATATCGTCACACCTTCCTCTCACAAATTTCTGACCCCAATTTTAACTTCAGAACCATCCACATCCATCATACCAACATTTCACTATCTTATCCACTCTTCACTTCTACATCGTTTTCCTATTAATTTTGTTCTCTTTCATTATTTCTTGGTCAATTCATATATTAAACATGTATCCAATAGTTTTAATTTAGTAATCACTCAAACATTATCTAACAATTTATTAAAATTCAT
>OU898276.1:120662864-120665364 GCA_918026665.1 Diabrotica balteata | reverse complement strand
AAATTTATAGTTACCATGTATCTCTATGAATTGGAAAAATTAATGTTAAATCAATCACACATAAATCTTTAACAGTAGGACATACCCAAAATGAAGGGGACGCCATGCACGCTACTATTGAGAGGCAAAAGAAGAAAATACTTAAAACAGGTCCCATTTATGTTCCTGCACAATGGCCTGTCATCATAAGATCTGCAAAAAAGAGGGAAATCCTTACAATGTAAAAGAAATGTCAACAGAATACTTTTATGACTTTAAACATCTCATTTCAAAAATTGTAGGAAATTTTACAAAGAATACAAAAGATGAAAAGGTAGTCTGGAATGATATCCAAGTTATTAAAGTTGTCAAAAGCAATCCTGGATCTTTCTTCTATAAAACAGATTATAATGCCGATGAGTTCGAAGAGGTCCATTTTAAAGCATCGACAAGGGGGCGTTCAGCAACTGTGGAAGCAGTAATCGATTTAAAAAAAGGCGTACATAAAGCCTCCATCGATATCTGCAAAAACCAAGTAACAACTTTTGGAACTGTGCAATAAAAACTTAATATTACCTGTTCATCACAATTTTTATAAGGACTTGGTTAATAGTAATTAAAAAAAATGTTCATACACACTTGTAATAATAATAATAAAAATATTTTTTGTAAGAACTAGTTGATTTTTTTTATTATGTTGCCGCCGTATCTCCTATTTATCGTTTTATAAATGACTTTCTTTACAATGCAATATCGCCATAACTATCAAAATACAATTAACGTTTTATTTTTAATAAATTGTAATAAGATCCAGAGAATAACTGTATAACAATAATCTTAGCATGCTCTCTCTCAATATTTTTGGGACTACAACTCTGTCTTTGTAAAATATTAGTCCATCAAGTAAATATAATTCATTTCTTATATAATAATAATACCTAATTGAATTGCTTACTCTTGACAGGGTTTTGGGCCACCCTTGTATACAATATTTCTTTACTAGTTTCAGATCCTCATCAGCATCCACTTCAGTCCTAAATTACTCTCTCTTCTCATCAGTCATGTCAATAGTATGAACTATTTCTGTAATAAATTTATCATCATCCACTTCATCTTTTATAAAATTCCTTGATAATAAATCTGCCACATGCATGAACTTGCCTGGCTTAAATTTTACCTCTATGTCATATTTAGATAATCTTACCCTAATCCTTTGTAATCTCGGCGACATTATGTCTGCAACGCCTTTATGCGTTAATGCCTCCAAAGGCTTATGGTCAGAATCAATTTGCACTTTTCTTCCATAGATAAAATTGTGAAATTTATTGCATGCATATAGGATTGCCAAGAACTCCTTTTCAATTTGACTCATATTTGACTCTGCTGTCGTTAGTGCCCTAGATGCAAATGCTACTGGTATGTTATTCTGTAAGAGACAGCACCCCAAGCCATTACTACTACTGTCAGTCTGTATCACAGTTGGTAACTTCTCATTGAAATTGGCAAGCACACTACTTGACATAATTACCTCTTTTATTTTATTTAGTGCATCAGAATGTTGATATGTCCATACCCATGCATTACTTTTTTTAAGAGTTCTCTTAAGGGCGTAGAAATCTCTGACAAGTTTGGAATGAATGCCCTTAAATAATTTACCATTCCCAAAATTTGTTGTAATTCCTTTTTATTTTCCGGATCCTTCAATCTTCTTATCGCTTCTACTTTCTTGTTGTCAGCTCTCATCCCATCTTTATCAAAGATATGACCCAAGTATCTAACACTTTCAACACAATATTGTATTTTGTTTGGGTTAAATTTCACATTTAGTTCTCTAGCCCTATCTAACACCTTATTTAGTGTATTATTATGCTCTTTTATTGACTCACCACAAATTAATAGATCATCGAAGTAGACTATACACCCTGGAATATCTGCAAAATTTTCAGAATTTAATTTCTGGAAGTATTCAGGAGCTATATTAAGACCAAATGGCAGGCGGCAAAATTTATATGTGCCAAATATAGTGCCAAAAGCACATAAATTACTGGATTGCTCATCCAGTTCTACTTGGTAAAAACCCTCCTTAAAATCTAGAACTGTAAAAAATGACTTACCCTGTAACATTGAACGAATCTCATCAACAGTAGGTATTACACAAAATTCCCGTTCCAATGCCTTGTTCAGTCACGAGGATCTAGGCAGATACGTAATGATTTATCAGTTTTCTTAACAATTACCAGGTTACTAAGCCACTGCGTAGGACCATCAACCTTTGCTATGATTCCTCGCTTTTCAAGATCGATTAGTTGATTCTTAAGTTTAGGCTTGATTGTAAGTGGGACTCTATGAGGTGGCCTAGCCACTGGCACTGCATTTTCTTTAAGCTTTAAACTACATTTTTTCTGAAATTTACCTAAACCTAAAAAAACATCTTTATTCATTTCTACAAATTTTTCTTTTGAATGCAGTGTTATGTTATCAATTTTATTAATTAAATCAAGCTCTATGGTAGAACATAAAC
>OU898276.1:120400364-120657864 GCA_918026665.1 Diabrotica balteata | reverse complement strand
TTACATGCGATTATTAATTACAAAGAAGAATTAAGAATGATTTATGAGGTTATGAAGAGATTATTAGCTAGAAGAAGGCATTGATTAAGTTAAGTGAATAAAAGAATCAAATACAGTTGGAGATTAATTATTACTATAGTAATATAGTGACAGTTTAAAGTTAATTCATTAAAGTAAGCATTCAATAATACAACCACAAGATCCAGTATATTTGAAAGTACATTATATGGAAATTACAAGGATTTAAATTTATATATATATATGGTGAGTGGAGATAATTAAGAAGGTACATATTAAAATAGTTGGATAACCAAGGCTTAGTAAGAAAATATCGAGTGGTGATAATAACTTTAATGTTGGAAAAACTTTAGGCGTTCAGTGAAAGAAGGTACCAAATTTTGTTAATAATTTAATAATTGTAAGAATTTCAAATTTTAGATAGATTGTTTTAAATTGATATTGCTTATATTAGATAGATAGGTTTCTTTCATAATGGTTATAATAAAGATAATTTAAAAAAGTACTTACAAACTAATTCTTTGAGAACCGCGATAAAAACCCTATACTTACATATTTCATTCAAATTTACTCATAGCTCATACAACAACAACACATCATAACAATATATATATATATATATATATATATATATATATATATATATATATATATATATATATATATATATATAATGTTCGAAAAGATTTCCGCGGTTAGTACAATAAAAACTAGAGCTAAGATTAATATTATTACTAAAATTAATATCAAACTCACCAGTCTTCCGGGTTGAACCGCGTTGATGTCCATTTTGCCAAGCTTTCGGCATCCTCTCTGATGCCTTCCTCAGGGCTTCCGAGGTCTCAGTCTCCCGAGCCCCCAGACACTACTACACTGTTCACTATTCACGGCAGTAGTGACAGTGCCGTAGTGACTGCTCGCAGAAAAGGTACAAATAATAAAATGGTAATAAAACTGTTTTTGTGTTTTTTACGGGGAGACCGATTCCTTGCGTACAGTCAGTTCATAATATTGTAAATAAATTTAAAAAATTTGAGAATTGTCATTGTCTCAAGAATTGCACAAAATGTCACGCTCAACAAGTGTCACCAGAAAAACTTGAGGAAAGAGAATACCGGGATACAAAATCTTTTGTTTCGTTGGTAGGAAGATACAATATTTCTATTACGAGATATTAAGCGCGGGAAAACCAGCACATAAGGGTTGTCTACCGAACTCAACGTCCTCAAAAAATTAACCTCTTGACTGGCATTTTAGGAGATTACATAATAGATCCATTTTTATTGAGAACAACTTAAATAGTAGAGCATACCTCGATGTGCTACAGAATCATGTTCTTGCTATTCTCAATTTTCACGATGTAAATCTGGAGAATGTTTGGTTCCATCAAGATGTCTTTCTGCACTAAGTATTTTAAGTAACGATTTTTAAATTTATTTAAATAAGAATAATTCTTCACAATCTAGGCAACCAAAGCCAAATTTTCAAAATAATTGTAATCCAAGACCAAATCTTAACTTTCAACAAAAATTACCTCAAACGAACAGACCTTTACATTCAACGAACCCCGACAAAGATTTCAAGCCCCAACTCCAATGAGTACCACTAGTCAAAATACTTTAAGACCAACAAATTTTTGAAATCAAAGACGCTTCAATAATACATTTTCAAGTCAACCACAAAATATCATACCTGAAGAGCTACATAATATTGGCGATACCGAGAAAGTGAAACCTAATGAGAATTATTTTTTAGAGAACAAAGCCTCGGAAAAAAATTTATAATTACTCAAGTTGAACTTTTAAATCTGATAAATAACGAAAGTGAATTGCCGTACATTGTATTTCCTGAGCATAATCTTAAAGTACTAATAGACACTGGGAGCACCAAATCGTTTGTAACCCCAGAAGTCGCTGAAAAATATTTTAAAAATTCAATTTTTCGTAAAACCTTTCAAATTTCAACAGCACTTGGAGCAAAACAGGAAAATTACTGTACTGTATTCCCCTTATTAAAAATTTTTAATACTAAAAATAAATTAAATGTCAATTATTGTGTTTTTAAATTCCATGACTATTTTCACTGCTTATTAGGTCTCGATAATTTAAACAAATTAAATGCAAAAATTGATTTGGCCAATAACGTTTTAATTACTTCGCATAGTAAGATAAAATTAAATTATTATAAAGCCGGGAATAGTGTCAACACGAATTATATAGTAGTGCCGCCACGAACCGAGCAAGTTATCAGTTTAAATGTTGGAAATATAAAAAATGGCGATGTAATTATACCATAATATACACAAATCTGTAAATTAGAAATTCCGGAATGCCTTACGATAGAAGAAAACAATAAGGCAATTTGCACGATTTTTAATTCTTTTTAATCTTATTTTAAATTGGATGTAACTTCCCCAATCATGGTGGAAAAGTTCGCTAAATACGAACAAATTTCAAATCCAAACTTTAATTCCATACATGCTGAAAAATTTAAATTCGATATTTCTAAAGTTCGAACAGATCATATGAATTTTGAGGAAAGAAATTCAATATTAAAGTTAACCAAAGAATATTCCGATATCTTCCATGTCGAAGAAAACCAATTAACTTTAACTAATAACATTAAACATACAATAAAAACAACAAACGATATACCAGTATATTCAAAATCCTATAGATACCCAGAAATTTATAGGAAGGAAGTGCAAAATCAAATCCAGAATCTGCTGGATAAAGATGTTGTTAGACCTTCGGATTCCCATTGGTCCTCTCCTATATGGGTGGTCCCAAAAAAAAAATGGACGCCTCCAAGAAACCTAAGTTTAAAGTCATAATAGATTATCGACGTCTTAATGCTATCACACTTGGTGATAGATTCCCTTTACCTAATATTAGTGACCTACTGGATAAACTTGGACGGTGTCAATACTTTACGACACTCGACCTCGCTTTAGGGTTCCATCAAATCGAGATGGATGAATGCAACATTCAAAAAACTGCATTCAATACAGAAAATGGTCACTACGAATTTTTGCGAATGCCTTTCGGACTCCGTAATGCCCCAGCAACATACCAACGGGTTATGGATAATATCCTAAGAGGTATATAAAATGAAAACTGTTTGGTTTATCTTGACGATATAATTATATTTAGTATAAGTCTTTAGGAGCATCTAGTTAATTTTAAATGTGAAGTATTTAAAAGATTAGGAAAATCAAATTTTAATATTTAAATAAATAAATCTGAGTTTTTAAAAAAATAAGTAGCATATTTAGGTCATATCGTAACGCCAGAAGGTGTTAAGCCGAACCCAAATAAAATACACGCTATAAAAATTTTTCCAATACCCAAAAATACTAAACAATTAAAAGAATTTTTAGGACTTTTAGGTTATTATAGAAAATTTATCAAAGATTTTTTTTAAACTTACTAAACCACTAACTACTCGCCTAAATAAAAATGCTGAAATTAATGTAAGCGATTCAGATTACATCCAATGTTTTGAAACTTGTAAACAACTTCTCATCAATGAACCCATATTACAGTATTCTGACTTCTCCCGTCCTTTCAATCTTACTACAGATGCTAGTAATTTTGCGCTAGGAGCCGTACTTAGTCAAGGAGAGATTGGATCCGACTTGTCAATTGCTTATGCAAGCAGAACTTTGAACAACTCAGAAACCAATTACTCAACAATTAAGAAAGGGTTACTGGCAATAGTATGGGCTTGTCAAATATTTTCGGCCGTATTTATTTGGATGACGCTTTACTATTATTAGTGATCATAAATCACTACAGTGGTTATTTTCATCCCAGGATCCCAACTCCAAACTAGTAAGATGGCGCTTAAAACTAAAAGAATATGATTATGAAATCATTTATAAAAAAAGGATCTTTAAATACAAATTGTGATACATTATCCAGAATAGAACTAAACGTCAATGAAACAAAAAATTTGGAAAACACAAAAAATATTTTTGAATATAAAGAAACACTTAATGAACAAGCTTAACAAGATCTTAATAATGAACCAGATACAGAATCGCTGATTGTTGAAATTTATAAAGATAATAGACATTAAGAAAACCCTGATGACGGTGAGACGATACACATCAATGTAGAAAATCCTACCCCCTGAATTTCTATTTCCGAAAACCCTGTAAACACGGGAAATAACCAATTTTTTATCTCTGAAGTTAATTTTATTCCTGCTAGTCCCACCATAATCAAATTATTTAATAAAAGACAAAGATTTCTTTTCCAGTTCTCAAAAAACCATTTTGAGAGCGATTTTATTGATTTTATTAAAGAATATACCATACCCAAAGTAAAATATCACCTTTGTTTTGAAGACCCAGTATATGAGAAATTTAGCGTTGTTATCCAAAAATATTTTAAAAATTCTCAAATATCATTTATTAATTTCACTAAGAAACTTATCGATGTTCCTATAAACGAAATTAAAGAAATAATTCAAAACTATTATGAAGGCAAGCAAAATCATAGAGGTTTAGATAACCGGATAACCGAATTAAATCATTATATTATTGGCCCAATCAACGAGCTTCTATACAAACTTATACCAATGAATACGAAATATGCCAAATAACAAAATATGATATGAATCCCATAAAGCCAATATTTAGCATTACTCCTACAGCAATTAAGACATTTCAGATCTTACATTTAGATTCCATAACACTTGAAAATACCAAATTTCTAACGAGAGTCAATTCGTTCTCTAAATATGCTCAACTTTATAAACTTAATTCTGCTCAAGGTATCGAAGTAGCAAACGCTTTGAATACATTCTTTACTCACCATAGTATTCCAAATCAAATCATTTCAGACAATGGTACAGAAATAAAAAATTCAGTCATTAAAGACCTATTAGCATTACACAAGGTAAAAATCCACTTTATCTCCTCCCAGCATCCAGAATCAAATTGTATAGCTGAACGATTTCATTTAACTATTATAGAACATATCAGGTTACTAAACAATCAAAATGAGTATAATTTCGACCCAATGAACAAAAAGTAAACTATGCATTATTAGCTTACAACAGTACTATCCACGCCGTAACTAAAATGAAACCCCATGAACTAGTTACGGGACATTTAGACACCAACTCCCCATTTAACATTGACCTCGAGCAACAATTAATTAATAATTATATTTCTAATCATGAGAATAAAATATAATTACTATATTCTAATATTAACAAAAAACTCCAAGAAAATAAAGCAAAAGTTATAAATAAAGCAAATGAAACACGCGTGGAATTACTAAAAGAAATTCCTACCGAAGTATTTGTGCGAAACAGACAAATAAAAGCAAAAACTAAAAGTAAATGTCAAAAAGACAATAGTAAATCCAATAATCAATTTAAAAAAAAAGCAAAACTCATTAAGCGACATAAAAATTCTACCGAAACCATTCACGTGTCAAATGTTGAACGACCTAAAAGGAAAACTTATATTTTTCCAGGTTCGTCACAATCGGACATACAACAGTCGAAATAAAGGATATCACCCACAACCTAGTCGTACATTTGTACACTTTTATAATTATTTAAAACCACTTGTAACTGAATATGGCAACCTGAACAAGCAATTTGAGTATCTTAAAAATAACAATTCTAACAGCAAATTCTTTAGATCAGAGAAGTACAACTACGTTAATATTATTCAATATACTTATCAAAAATTGCATACAAGAAAAATTTGGTGGTCTAAATATTTATATAAATTTAACAAGAAGGAAAAGAGGCTTGATTAATGGCTTTGGTTAATAGTAAAAGGAATCACAGGAAATTTAGACGCCGAAGATGGCGAGAAAATAAATTTAATACTAGAACATTTGAAAACTAACCAACTAAAATTAGAACATCAGATACTTATATTGCCTCAGTCAACAAATCATAGATAACATAATAACAATAAAACCATGCAAGATAATCATATAATTGAAATAATCCTTAAAACAAAGATGTTTCAAATAAAAGACATTGTCGATTTTCAAACCAAATTTGAGAACGTTATTTATCTAAAAGACATGTTCAATGAATTCATTATCACATATAATTTTATACTTGATGTAATGGATACTGTAGACAATTCTATTACTTTTTGTAAGCTCAAAACCTTACACCCTATTATTATCAAATCTAGTGACCTATTTCGAGAGTTACATAGAATCTCCGTATTTTACAAAACACAATTTTGTATTTTTAATCCATTCTGGAAATCACCTGTAAAATAGAGGAAAACCAAATTCAATATTTTCTGACAATTCCTATCGATTTTGAGAACATTTTTGATCTCTACTATTTATTATCTATATTCACACAAATTTAGTAAGAATTTGCAATAATAATACCTAATACAAAATATTTGTTAAAAAAATAAAAATACAATAATACCTCTCAACGACATCTGAACCAACGGTAAAATTTTCCAATGTCCAAGCCGTCTACAAAATAACCAAAAACACCTATGCGAGAAAGAAATAATCTTACAAGAAAACTCCAATAATTGTCAATTATATTAAGGCAGAGTAATCACATCGAAATCATGAGATGAACTAGTTTTTGGCAATATTTCCTATGGAAGAAAAAATTAACTTTCAAATGCTCTGAAGGAAGTCAAATTAAAACACTGACAGGCATCTTTCTGATCGAAAATACACGGTGTAGAATCCTTTTCAGAAACCAAGAATTATTGTTCCAAAATCGAACCTTTGGACAACCAATTTTAATCACCGATCCAAAATTAAAGTTCAAAGAATTAAGCGTTTCACCTACGAAAATAACTTTAAAGAATTTAAAATTAAAAAAAAAATCCCACAAACAGAATCACACCCATCATGGAACAAAGAGAAAATTGCCACACTCCCAGTATTTGGGGGTGTAGAGTTGTGTTATAGAGGTAGCACCTTTTATCGGAACGACCACATCGAGCGTCATAGACGGGAGATGGTTCTTGATAACTGGTCCTCATAAGACAGCTAACTCTCACTTATGGCTCCACGTGCCACACCCCGGGCAACTGCATTGGTCTGCAGGCTAAACTAAGTGAGGGTAGCCAGATATGGCGAAAATTCCACCGAACGATTGCCGGTATAAGCAATCCCCCACTTACTGACCAACGGCTTCGGACGGATGAGTTGGTAAGTGGTAGGGCACTCTTTTGTCCTTGGGCTGAGAAATCGACCCTAAAGGCGGATGAGCCAAGTATACGGTCAACGGCATAAGGATGCAGAAGGCAAGGGGAAACCATTGCATTAAAGGTTCAAAAGAACATCCTTAGTAAGTCAACATGGCTAGTAAAGTCCTACTCAAAAATGTTACTGATCATGGAATACGGATAACAAGATCCGGCAGGAGAGGGCAATCGCAAGACTATGGGGCCTCTCCGGTCGTCAACATGCAAAATCCCTGTAAAAACATGAACAAGTCGAACAAAACTAGACTAGGTATTAGAGTTGGGACATGGAATGTTAGAAGTCTCTTTATGGCTGGAAAACTAGACAATGCCATCTTAGAAATGGAACGTTTGAATGTAAATGTATTAGGAATTAGCGATGTGAGATGGCAAGGAACAGGTAAATGTATAACAAACAACGGAATGCTATACTACTCAGGAAACGATGACCCATCACATTTGTATGGCGTAGGAATTCTCGTTGATTACAAAATTAATAGAACAGTAATAAGCTTTACTCCAATATCAGACAGAGTCGCGATTCTGCAACTTAATTCAAAGACTGTTCCAATAAACATAGTACAGGTGTATGCTCCAACAGCCGACAAAGATGAGGAGGAAATTGAAATATTCTATAATCAACTCAATGCCGCTCTAAAATTGACAAAAAAATGTGAGATAACAATCATCCTAGGGGATTTTAATGCCAATATTGGTAAAGGAGCAGTGGCACCATGGATTGGTGAGTTTGGATTGGGCGTTAGAAATGAACGTGGAGATAGACTCTTAGAATTTTGCCAAAATCAAGATCTGGTTATAGTAAATACCTTATTTGATCTACCTAAACGTAGACTATACACGTGGAAATCACCAGCAGACCGAGAATCACACATCGTCAGAAACCAAATAGACTTTGTCTTGATCAGAAATAGGTTTAAAAATTTAATAAAATCAGCAAAAACTTATCCAGGTGCCGATATATACTCGGATCACGTCCCTATTATTGTCGAAATGGAAGCAAAATTAAAAAAGTTAAAAAACAAAAAGATTAGAAAAGAATTCGATGTGACAAGATTAAAAGATACTCAGATAGAACAAAGAGTTAGACAGAAAATCAATGATAATCTTAAACCCATCAAGTCAAAAAACACCAACTCTAAAGACGTAAATGAAAATTGGAGAGAGGTTCAACAAGCTTTAAAAGAAGCGGGAGAAGAAATACGTGGACCAATACCAAAGAAAAGACATATGTGGATGACAGACGAAATACTAACTCTCATGAATGAAAGAAGAAAATATAAAAACATAAACACTAGCAAATACAAATCCTTAAACAGCAGGATTAGAAAAGACATAATAACAGCAAAAGAAAGATGGCTAACTGAACAGTGTCACGAAATAGAAGAATATGAAAAGAAATATGATAGTTTTAATATTCATCGGAAAGTGAAGGAAATGACGTCGGGAAAACAAAATAATATACATGTTATAAAAGACTCGAATGGTAACATTCTCACAGATACAAAACAACAACTAAACAGATGGACAGAATACATAAAAGAACTATTCGGGGATGACAGACAACAAATCATAGATGAGGACTCTGGTGAATCGGGACCAAAAATTTTAAAACAGGAAGTTCAATACGCATTAAAACAGACAAAAGGGAAAAAGGCCACAGGTCCGGATGAAATCCCGATTGAGTTTCTTAAACTGATCGATGATGAAATGATAGACATTCTAGTAGAACTTTATGATCATATTTATCAAACAGGTATTTTACCAAAGGAGTGGTTAGTATCCACATTCGTAATTATTCCCAAAAAGCAAAATGCAAAAGAATGCTCAGAACACCGTACAATTGCATTAATGAGCCATGTTTTGAAAGCATTTCTACGAATAGTCCACAACAGAATTTACAGAAAGCTGGATGATGAAATTAGTGATAGTCAGTTAGGCATTAGAAACGGCACGGGAACCAGGGAAGCATTGTTCGGTATAAATGTGCTCATGCAAAGAAATCTGGATATGAACCAAGACATGTATACATGTTTTATTGATTTTGAAAAAGCATTTGACAAGGTACAGCACAATAAACTAATTAATATTTTAAAAATGAAAAACATCGATAGCCGCGACATCAGAGTAATCTCGAACCTCTACTGGAACCAGAAAGTCAAAATAAGAATTGAAAATCAAATGTCGGAAGAAATAGAAATTCTTCGGGGTGTGAGACGGGGCTGTGTATTGTCACCACTGCTATTTAATATATATAGCGAAGCCATTTTCCAAGAAGCTTTAGGAGAGTGTAACGATGGAATGATAATAAATGGTGAAATTATTAATAATATAAGATATGCCGATGATACTGTCATATTTACTTCAACCCTGCAAAGTCTAACAAACATACTGGAACGGCTAAATGAAAAGTGTACCATATATGGTATTAAAATGAACTTAAAGAAAACAAAATTCATGGTCATTACAAAACATCCAAAAGACAACGAGACACTCCATATTAATAATATCCAGATAGAAAGGGTAGATAAATACAAATATCTAGGAACATTGGTTAGTCAAAACGCAGAACAAACGCAAGAGATTAAAAGCCGTATAGAAATAGCAAGGGCAAAATTT
Source organism: Diabrotica balteata (assembly GCA_918026665.1). NCBI lineage: Eukaryota > Metazoa > Arthropoda > Insecta > Coleoptera > Chrysomelidae > Diabrotica > Diabrotica balteata. The sequence goes on along the minus strand of OU898276.1, from coordinate 120,648,005 downwards.
GTAAAAATGAAACATCTATTGTGTAGTAGAGACCTAAGAATGGATCTAAGGATAAGGTTATTGCGCTGCTACATTTTTACAACTTTGCTCTACGGATCTTTGTCATGGACATTGAAACAAATGGAGATCAAGAAATTGGAAGCTTTTGAGCGTTGGTGTTATCGAAGGATGCTACGAATAGCATGGGTAGACAAAATTACCAATATTGAAGTCCTTGATAGGGTTAATAAGAGGGAAGAAATTGTACAGACAATTAAGAGGCGGAAACTTGAATATTTCGGTCATATATTAAGAGGTCCTCGTTATGGGCTACTACGTTTGATTATAGAGGGCAAAATAAAAGGTAAAAGAGATGTAGGAAGAAGACGAACCTCCTGGCTACGAAATCTAAGGGAATGGTTTAGTCTGAGCTCTAGCCAACTATTTAGAGCTGCTGTAAGTAAAATAAGAATTGCCATGTTGATATCCAACCTTCGTTAGAAGATGGAACCTTAAGAAGAAGTATTTGGACGATCATATTATATTTTGACATCGTTGTAATAATCATCTACATTATCTATAAGAAAATAACGACAAGAACAAGAAAAGAAACCAAAGAAAGGAAAACATAAAAATGTCAAACATACAGGACCCAGACGATTCCAGTTCTAAAATTCACCTCACACAAGGAGCTTCAATCTAGGGTAAGAGGATTTATAGAACGACTCCTATGGGTTTATTCAGGCCATGGACTTAAGAGTGCTGACATGGTCAAAGCATTGAACTCTAGAGTGCTAACGCTACTATGTTTTTTTAATATTGTGTAATTTACTAACAATATAATTAATAAAAATCACAACAAAAATTTATAAATAAATATCTCAGGGGTAATTAATAATTTTAGTACTTACTTTATTTCGTAGGTTTAAAAAAGATTGCTTAGTGGCTTCCTAATAAAAGGTTAGGTAAAAACGGCATAAATAATACACAGGAATTTCAAAGTTAAAATAACAAAATTCGTTTATTTTCATAATTTGTATTAAATGTTCAACATGTAAGTTTTATGAATGACTCTTTTGCCTTTTATTGTATGTAACCAATGTTAAAACTCTTAATCTTGTTTTCTTTTGTGACCCAAATTAGTTTGACATGAAAAAATTTGTATTATTAATATTACGGATAAAATAAATTATAATGATGTCTAAATAATAACTTTTTCTTGAGATTTAAAAAAAATATAATACTTAAATGTTTATTTAAATATGCACTGTGGTATTTAATACGCAAAACCATTCACTTCTGTCATAACAAATTAAGACTGACCTTTTCACTGTAGCTTCTTCGAAAATGTCGTCATACCAAAAACAATTCTCCGTAGTTGCTTCTGTTGCGATCCAAGGAAACTTGTCCACGTTTCCCAAATATGCTTGCTGTCACCTCGTTTTCCTATTGCTGCTATGCCTCGTACCTGCTCTCTTTCCGGCTTTCTCTTGCTGTAGTATTCCCGCCTTTTACAGTAATTAACGATTCCTGTATACTTTAGATTCAAGAAGTTGAATTATCTCTCAACTTGGCCTAATTCTTCGTTCCAATTTTCTCATACTGGTCACTTTTGGATAAACAAACTAAATATACCAGCTGTTATGGAGTTACTAACACTTTGCACAGACAACCTTTATTTTCACCTATCTCATCACGGAATCTATGACAAAAGGACGCGGAAAACAGGACGCGAGACCAAAGGACGCGGAAAAAAGGACGCGCGAAAAAAGGACGCACGAAAAAAGGACGCGTGGAAAAAAGGACGCATATTATTAATGAATTACTATAAATAGTTTATTTTAATTGACATTAGCCATTACCCCCTTTTTATCCCCATATGTTATTACAGAAAATGATTCTACCTAACATAAAATCGGTTACGGTAAGAGTAAAAAGTAAAAAATAATTATATGAAAAAAACTTGCTCTCACATTTTATCGAGGCTTAGGACTAAAATGTCTTAAGTAAAATAATAAATACTAATATAATATTGATTCAAGATTTCTGGTATTGAAACAGGTTAGATTCCATATTATCAGAATTATATATGGGATTAGAAAAACCCAAGTACCAGCCCAGTAAGGGGTCTAATGAGGGTTTAACGCGATTTTTTATAAAATATAAATTTTTTCACTTTTTACTTTTACCGTAACCGATTTTAGGTTAGGTAGAATCATTTTCTGTAATTATATATAGGGGTTAAACGGGGGTAATTGCTATTGTCAATTAAAATAAACTATTTATAGTATTTCATTAATAATATGCGTCCTTTTTTCCACGCGTCCTTTTTTCCACGCGTCCTTTTTTCGCGCGTCCTTTTTTCCGCGTCCTTTTTTATGCGTACTTTTTTCCGCGTCCTTTTGTCGGTATACCCTCATCACGTGCTTATCCTTATCTCCATTACTAGCAGATATTTTTATGGAGAAATTCGAAAAAAATATAGAGGACAAATGAGAGTTCTGGCCGCACCGTTCGTATACCTCGCACCATCACCCACCGCTACACTTAGTAGACACCGAACCCCCTTTTGTATACCAACTGCAATGGTTAGGTAAGAGGTGAGAGCTTTGGCTGCACAATCCCCACCACTTTGTATACCCCCACCACTACCTATAAAGGAGTGTTCTGGCCGCACAACCTCTAACCACGTGTTGTGAATGACCTCTCATGGGTCAATGACCGGTCACGGGATCAATGACCGTTCAAGAGGTCAACAACCGGTGAAAGTCGTAGAATCAAAAATCGGTCAAAGTAGTAGGGTCAATGACCGGGTATTACTCCAACACACCACACGAACGATTAAAATATACATCACAGTGGAAGTCGTAGACACAGTCGAATTTCTCGAAGAAGTAGGTAAACAGAGGTTTGTGCCTCTTCTTGCAGCACATAGTCTCTGATATAGAAAGCTTGCTTAAAATTCTTAAAATTCTATGATAATGTATGATCTCTTAACAGTTCTAATAATGCTCTTAGCAGATCTTGTTTATCGATTTGGAAGGCCAAGATTAATTCGTCCAGCCTTACCATTAAGTATACTGCGCCCAAGTACTTTATATTAAAATGTATATTCCACTTCCAGACTTAGTTTATTATCATTGAATGCGACAATTGTCTTGATATTGTTTTCAATGGTCATCTAAAGATTGTAATTTCCTGAGCTAGTATGCCAGGTTTAGATTCTTTGGAAGGGTTGACTTTTGAGATCATTACTGTCAGTTCTCCGCGATCTTTTACGCAACTGTAGTGATAACGGCTACTGAGTATGTGTTTGTCGTTGCTCGGGTGCTGATTTGTGATAGGTAGCTCTATTAAACACCAGAGTTAGTAAAACGCAGGTTTCATCTAAATAAAAATATATTAAAAATTAATATCAGATTATATTTAACATTTATAAAATATGTACAGTAAAACAAAAACAAAAATTCTCAAGCTTCAGATGGAATACGAATAGTCCATCTTCATCGCGCATTGATGGTAGTGTCGGCTTGTCGGGGGGAGTAAAGACATGCGGAGAGATGGCAAACCGGCGCTTAGCGTTGGCGCTGGCCATCGTTACAAAGTGAAACTAACTTATTTTGCGTACGTGATAAGGCAAATATGAATGTTCATGACGAAATTAATACAAGCAATACATTGGAACTGAAAAACATAAAATTATTTTTACAAAGGGCTGTCGAATATGTTGACGAGGATGGTTGCCAGTATGATAGATAACTTCCACTAAGCGGTTACAATACTGTAAAAAAATGATCAAGTATTTATTTGTCTTAATTATTTTTATGACTCAATTCTAAACTATTTTGAAACATCTAAAGATACCATTTAGACATCAGAAAAATTATTTACGAGTATACTATCCAACTTACTGTAGTTTATAAATTCTGGTCAAACTTTTATGACTAAGACAAATATATCTCTCATTTATCTAATCCTATGGCAATTTCTTATATCTTTTTTATTATTTGAGATATTTTACTTTTTAAATAATACTATTGAGATATTTTTAGTGCATATAAATGTATTAAATAAGTTCATATTATATGTCTACCTAACGTTTTGATTTAGTAATATTCATTCTCGCAATAAGTCTTATGCCACTTCTACTGTATTTGTATTTACCTCTTCTCATATTATAATATTCTTGATATTCTCTCTTAAGTTTTGACTAGTTTATAGATTAAATATTGATTTTTCTTTTTTATAAAATTTTAGCTTATTTTTCGAATACCAGATATTTAATATTATTAAGATAATGTATTTTGTGTATCTCGTCTATTTAGTTAAAAATAGCTTCTGTTAAAATTACAACTGAATTTATGTTATTTTAAAACCAGCAGATGCAAAACGGCACATGAGGCAGAAAAACACCGCTGGGTTTCAGATCACATTTCTCGTTTTGGGGATATTTGTAAAATAAAATTCTCTAGATACAGCAAAGAATATAAATTTCGTACCAAAAAATATGGAAATAAGAATAATAAAATTTTTATTTTTCAGCGGAACTTGACAGGGTTTAGGTCAAGTCTCTTTTATCTAAAGATAAAAAATATACTTGTAGAACTTTGATATTAAAAGGAATATTTTATAATTCTTATAAAACTACGTATATTTATATATATATATATATATATATATATATATATATATATATATATATATATATATTTATATATATATACAATATATATATATATATTTATATATATATATATATATATATATATATATATATATATATATATATATATATATATATGAAGATACGTCGATAGCAATTAAAGTAAACTGTATATCCAAGCTTAATCAAGCCGTTTAGAGCGGTGCTGGTAATAATTTATTTCACTATGCACCAACAATTTACCCATATAAATTACCATAATTCTTGTACCCATTACGTCGAGTAAGGACGATAAATATACTAAGAAGTTTCTTCGTATATTTACTGTCGTTCCGTCGTCATGTCCTGAAAGCAGCAGAGGAAATGTCAAGAGTTTTTTGCTACAATTTGTAACAATGGTACTTGTTTCTTTTTGAAATATTTCGTACAGTTCTAGCACTAATAACATTTTTTCTTGAAATTAGGCTGCTGTTACAAGAAAAATTGATTTTCGCTAGACTATATACGGCAATTTTATGCTGTTTCCGTTTTTCATCAATTGCATGATCTGGTTAATTTTTATCTTTATCGCTATGCGTTCTATTTTCTTAAATTTTTGACATAACCAGTTTTTTCATATTTAAAAATAATGTTGTAAATTGTAGATTTTGTCGGTACAGGGCCTTGTATAGGGTTGGAAAGAAAATGAAAATCCACCGACTATATCGTCGGCACTACTTCAATAATAATGCCATTTAATAATTTACATTTTATGTTCATTTGTAAAGGTTACCACTTACCTTACTTGAAATATCAATTTCTTTCTTTTGTCTTCTTATGAATAAATCTAGACTTATTACTAATCAAAAGATAAACGTATATTCGACGATTACGTTATCAAAACTGAATGTGACTTTGACAAAACTACAATTTAATCTAATGGGTATTAAAAATAAGCTTGAAAATTTATATCTAGAAGAGGTAGAAATTAACACTATGGCATGGCCAGCACATAGTCCGGATATAAATCCGATTGAAAATTCTCTGAGAGAACTAGACAAAAATGGGTAATAAAAATAAGCTTGTATGACCTTACTTATTTCATACTATATTATGTCTCTCTGTTAGCAGAACAACCTCATACTGTTATGCGTGTTGAATGCAATTTTCACATTACCACATAATACGCTTCTCCAAGAAATTAACGCACCACTTTGAAATATTAAAATATTTTATTAGCGTTAGTAAAAATTTCCATTGTAAGGTTATATTTTGCAAGTCTCTTGTATATGCTATTTGTACACTCTATATTCATTGACGGCGTAATATCACTATAGTTTTTTTTTACAACAAAACAAAAATAAGCAAAAAATATACTAATTTTATAAATATACTAATTTCCAAGTATTCACGAATTTTATTCGGCTACTGTTTAATTGTTGATTATTATTTGTGTTTATTATGGAGCGTCAATCACGTAATTTAACCCGAGATGAATGTGCCCAAGCAGTGATACTATCAAAAGAAGGTTGGAGTTACCGAAGAATTGGTCATCGTTTTAATGTGTCCCCCACATCCGTCTCACAGGTGTTAACAGGGCATCATACTCGCAGACCAGGGCAAGGACGGAACCGGGTAACTACCTCTATTCAAGATCTGGTTTTTAAAAATTTCTGCTCTTCGACAACATTTTATAATACATCGAAGTCTACAAATTCAGCTTCGAGACGTGCAATATATACAAATTAGTACTTAACTGTTTGCCAGCGAGTTAGGGATTACAACTTAACACCTAGGATTGCCGCCTGAGGTCCTCTATTAACTTCAGAGCATCGAAGGGGGAGACTAAATTTTACCAGAGAACACGTTAATTGGTTAGAGGATGACTGTGAACGAGTGCTATTTACTGATATATCCCAATTTTGTTTGTACAATAACGACGAACGTCTTCGTGTGTTGCGATGACTCAACGAACGATATGCTCAGTGTAATTTCTCACACATCACATTTTTTGGTGGAGAATCCATAATGGTGTGGAGTGATATTACTTTGACCGCACGTACGGACCTAGTGATCATACAAAATGGAACTGTTACAGCTGAAAGGTATATATTGGAGATCCTAGAGCAACATGTAGTACCATTCGCTCATTATATGGGTAACAATTTCTTACCAATGCAAGATAATGACCTCACGCTGCACAGATCGTCAGAAATTATCTAGAAGAGGTAGAAATTAACACTATGGCGTGGCCAGCACATAGTCCGGATATAAATCCGATTAAAAATTCTCTGAGAGAACTAGACCAAAATGAAATACGGCAATTAATTTTAAGTATGGGCCAACGATGTGAGGCTGTTATATGTAGAAGAGGTGGAAACACTCGTTATTAAGACTTTTTTTTTATATTTTAGTTTACTTTTTTCTCCTGTATTTCAAATTTTTTGATTACCAGACAAATTGATATAATTACTAATAAAATGGTGAATAAATTTGGTAAAGAATTGTTTTTTATTCTTTGCCTGTTTACAAATAAAATTGATTTGTTGCAGTGGTGTCCTAATTGCTTGGAGAATATGCTATATATATATATATATATATATATATATATATATATATATATATATATATATGCTATACATATATATATATATATATATATATATATATATATATATATATAGAGAGAGAGAGAGAGAGAGAGAGAAAGAGAGTGTGTATAACGACGCTAAGAATACAATTCTTTGGAGGGTAACTTTCGGGAAAGCGTCAAAACAAGGATCAGCTAGAGATGGTATAAGCCAGTTTGGTGTAGAACTTTATTCTAAATGTGAAATTTTCGGTGATATGTTGTCACCTTCATCAGCACCTAAATGGAAAACCTATTATGGTACAAGTGGTGGAAATCAACATTTAAAAACCTACAATGAAAATGTTCAGTTGGTCCTAGTGGTGAAGAACACTGTCACAAACATGTTAAAAATATTAAAAAATACATTTAAAATTTTGAATAAAAACATTACAACATAACAGGGTATTTTTTCAAATACAAACACAACAAAAAAGTCTAAAATTTACAACCTACAAAAACTGCAACTTCATGTTACAGGTAGAAAAGAAGAATTAATCTTCTTTTTTGATGGCATATTTCTGTCAAAATCCGGGTCTCATATGTAATGAGGTTATAATTTTCACTTTTGCCCCTCACTCTACATGGATATGAAAAGAAAGAGCTCTAGGCAACATAATCAGCAAGGAAATGAAGTCTTTTTCCCAAGTACAGGTAGGTAATCTATGCATGTTATGATAAGTTCCCTACATTTTCCAGTTTGTTACTTCTTGTCAAGTCCTGTTGAAGTAGAAAGGAATAAATACAACTTAAGTTTTCAACATCTTTCTTACAGTTCATAGGAGAGCTGCAGTTATGGATGTAGCACATTTCTATGAAGTTTCTCTTAAATTGGTTGTCAACTCTCTTTAGTACTTGCACATTTTCATAGTTAGCAGTGTATCCAGTATTCTTAATATGTTGGCTAAAGGCTGTGCTGGTGGGCTTCCTCACTACGTCACTCCTGTGCAAAGCTATTCTTTTTGAGAGTTTCTGGCTGGTTTGACCGACATACACTTCTGAACAAGAACCACATGGAATAGAATACACTACATTGAAGTTATCCAGTTTTTTAACTCTTTCTGTCAGGTGAGTAAAGTATGTCCCTAATCTTTTGTACACAGAGTTTGCTATCACTATGTTGAACTGTCTGAAAATGTTTGTGATCTGCGGTGATAAACCTTTGATGTAAGGCAATCTCCCATAGAAAACTTCTACTGTTTCTCCTTCTTATGTTTGTCTTTGATGTGTTCTAACTGTTGGCATATCTTGAAATAGCAGTTTATTAAGAAGCATCTTAGGGTAGTGATTTTTTCTAAGAATCTCATACAATAACTTGATGTTCTTATTGTAGTTAGAAGGGTGACAAATTCTTTTTATTCTGTTTTTCAGACCTTTGATGATGTTAATCTTCTGCTCGTCTGGATGATACGAGTGAAAAGGCACATGTCTACCTGAGAATGTTTTTTTTCTGTACCAATCTAACCTTACTGTATTGTCCTCATGTCTGGTTACATAGGTGTCTAAGAATGGAACACTATTATTTTCTTCTGTTTCAACTGTGAATTGTAGGTGAGTGTTATATGAGTTGAAAATGTCAAGAGTGTAGTTGATTTTGTCTGCAGGGACTGCACATATGAGGTCGTCTACATATTGGTAAATGAAGGGGAACTGGAAATCAACTTCTTGAGTACAGTAGTGAAGTAGGGAGTTCATTACAATTTCTGCCAAAGTTGGGGATATAGCTCCACCCATGGGTGCTCCTTTTATTTGGACATAGAATTCATTTTGAAAAGTGAAATATGTATTGTTGTATAAAAAGGTAATCAGTTTCAGGAACAAAACTTTGGAAATTGTACAATTCTGTTCAATAGGATGGTAATTAGTTGTCAGAATAGAAACTACCAGTTCAAGAGGGATGTTGATAAACAAAGAAGTAACATCAAAAGTCACCAAGACTTATCCTGAAGGTAGTAAAAACCCATTAATTTTTTGAATTTGCAAATAAGATCAATGGGTTTATTGGCTTTATTCTTGCATCTAAATGGCATTTTAATCCAAAACAAAATAATGAATTTTCTTAGTGAAGAAAGACACATAAATGTTAAGAAGCAGTAAAAACTATGTTAGAAACTAACTAAGAACCCCAATCTACGAACAAAGAACAGAGACACCTACCAGACAGCCTTTAAATGCTATGTCTTGTGATTAGTTTCTGGTTATTTTTAAATACCTTGATTTTAGTGATAATATTAACAACAAAACTAATACACAAGATAAATGCAAAAAAGTAAGACCCCTAATGAAGGATACATTTCAAGTATACATACAAGTACAAGTTAAGTTGTTTTTATTCCTTTCTACTTCAGCAGGACTTGACAAGATGTAACAAACTGGAGAATGTAGGGAACTTATCATAACATGCATAGATTGCCTACCTATACTTGAGAAAAGACTTCATTTCCCTGCTGATTGTGTTTCCTGGGGTTCTTTCTTTCCATATCCATGATTATAACCTCCAAAATTCCATTATTCCATATCCAAAATTATAACCTCGTTGCATATGACACCCGGATATTGACAGAAGTCAGAAATATGTCATCGAAAAAAAAGAATAATTCTTCTTTTCTACCTTTAACATGAAGTTGCAGTTCTTGTAGGTTGTAATTTTTAGATTTTTGTTGTGTTTGTATTTTAAATAATACCATGTTGTGTTGTAATGTTTTTATTCAAAATTTTAAATGTATTTTTTAATATTTTTAACATGTTTGTGACAGTGTTCTTCATCTCTAGGACCAACTGAACATTTTCAATGTAGGTTTTAAATGTTAATTTCCACCACTTGTACTAAAATAGGTTTTCCATTTAGGTGCTGATGAAGGTGACAACATATCACCGAAAATTTCACATTTAGAATAAAGTTCTACACCAAACTGGCTTATACCATCTCTAGCTGATCCTTGTTTTGACGCTTTCCCGAAAGTTACCCTCCAAAGAATTATATATATATATATATATATATATATATATATATATATATATATATATATATATATATATATATAAATATATATATATATATTTATATATATATATATATATATAAATATATATATTAAAAATCAGTAAAACAAGGGAAGGGGGGTGTAAATCCCTTTTATACTGTACTTCTTGAAGATCACAGTGTTACTATTCCATATATTAACGGAAATATTTAGTTTCGTACTTACAAAACAGCATTAGTTTAAATCTGCAAAAGTGATACTCTTTTATAAGGATTAGTGAAGTAAAATGATATTCACGTTAAAAAATGTAAAGGAATTGGAAAACACCCGCTTCATCTATCATCCAATGAAAATAGTAAAATTTTTAATGTATATATATTTTATATATATACATTAAAAATATGTAGTAGTATATATAGTTTATATATTTTATATATAAATGCAATCAAACCAGTGATTACGTAGAATTACTAGAAAGTTTGCAAGTTGAAGATCGTGATACATACACCGTGACATAATAACTACCTTATACTAATAGAGTATACTAAGAACTAATAGTAAGAGCTCTGAGATGTTACGTCTTTTCGATACTACAATATGGACTTGAAAGTTTATCATAATATGTACTAGTAGGGTTCCACCGCCACATTCAGAAACCATACAGTATGTAACGAGTTTATTTGCATACAATTGAAATGTATCCTTCATTAGGGGTCTTACTTTTTTGCATTTATCTTGTGTATTAGTTTTGTTGTTAATATTATCACTAAAATCAAGGTATTTAAAAATAACCAGAAACTAATCACAAGACATAGCATTTAAAGGTTGTCTGGTGGGTGTCTCTGTTCTTTGTTCGTAGATTGGGGTTCTTAGTTTCTAACATAGTTTTTACTGCTTCTTAACATTTATGTGTCTTTCTTCACTAAGAAAATTCATTATTTTGTTTTGGATTAAAATGCCATTTAGATGCAAGAATAAAGCTACATTATGTAAGTCGTGGGGTTGAAACGGCTTTTTTGATTTATTTTTTTTTTTGTATACTTAATTCGTCAAACAAACCTGAATCTTCAGGTTTCACTTGACAGTGCGTGTTTAAGGTGTAATTTAAATCTAAACAATAGTCAGAATCTTCTCTAAGCAGATCTAATAACTTTATTAAAGATTTTAGTATAACAAGTTTTAAACGACCTAGTCTACTGATTTTGTCCCTCTCAATAATTCTGAATGTCTGAATATATTGGTATTATAAATAATAACTAACATTGTATATTATATTAAATTTTATCTGTGTATTCAGACGTACATACTCTTTGAAATATTTGAAGACTCTGTGTCACTTAATTAAAAAAAAGCTCACCGGTTGACTTTGTTCATTTGTTACTACTGCTAGTTCTGGAATTATATAGTTCCTTTATAAAACATAACTCGAACATAACAATAGTCGAACATAACTAAATTTAAATTATGACGGGCATGTGACAATCTCATGTAAGCCTGAATAGAAATGCTAGAACTGCATTGTCTGTAACAAATATACCTAGTTTATCTTTAGCTTTATCTCCATAATGTTCTATCTATATGCCAGGACTAAATTTGTTTATATTAATAGCGGATTTTCTTTCTCAAAACTTACGAATAACAGGTATATATTTTTTTAAATAAAAAACGAGCCGAAATATTCAAACAAGTACATTGTCTGTATTCCTCTATCTACAAATCCGTGCTAAAAAAACTTCAAAAGTTTTAAAAAAGTGATTGTAAATTAAATTTCATTCAAAGTCTCCAACTAAATGGATAAACTCTTGGGCACATTTTATGAAACCTCAGTTAAACAGTAAGGAAAGTGTGTAAAATAGGTTATAAAAAATATAAATAAAAATTCGTCTGTAATATTCAGTAGACCAAGATCATTTGAAATAAAATTTAATTGTTGATTAATAATCATTTAATTTCTTGAGATATGTAAGATAAGAGTAAAGAGAATATTTAGTCTTAAGGGACTAGACGATTTTGGAGATACAGGAAACATAATATCGTAGTATCTTTGTTTGTATGGTGCACTATGCAAAATCTTAAATAACTCCTTTAAACTGTATTTATTAAAAATTATCTTTCATGCAACTTTTTGCATTTTTATATTTAGAAAACGTATATCTTTCGTCACAAAGATTATTTCACAATTATTCATCTATTTTTTAGAATATAATAACAAAGCAGTCTGTCTAAGGTCCCTTAACATAAACTACTGCAACTGATGCTGTGGGGGGACATCTTATCGCAAATTGTCGTGAGTCACGCTCATACTCCATAACTCTACCGTTCATATACGGTCATGATAACGTTAAAAAAGGTTACTTACGTTCACGACCGGTCATATCGTGATTGCGTTATTTCACATTACGCGTCCAACACTACTACATACTAAATTTTAAGACTATTTTCTTTGCGGTGTTATCTAGAACTTCGGTTACCTTGGTCTATGGATTCAGCATGATTTAGCAAAAATATTTTGCTAAATCATGTAAGTAATTTGATTTTTAAATATATTCTTTTAGATTAAAGTATTTGTGATACCTTCAACCTACAAACAAAACTGACTCTAAAAAAGCTGTAACTTTGAAACCACAATTTAAACATTTATTGCTTCATGTAATTATTTCATAAATAAATTATTTTATTCGGTTCTAGTAGCGCATTGGGCGCCCGTCCGCTGAAGTCCACTTTCTCTTTTAAAGATGTAGATGTCAATTGCGATTAACAAACGCATTCGATAGAATGAAGCACAAAGGAGTAATAAACATACTGGAATAAAATTGGACTACTATGAAAAATTTGCAACAATTAGGGTGGGAGATCAATTGAACAATCTACAGTACAAAAACGATATTGTCATCTTCACCCATAGTGTAGAAGTGTTGCAGACAATTATTACAGGAATAGCAGAGAAAAGTAAAAGAATCGATTTAGGATTTATTATTAAAAATACTTTACTGATAATCAACCAACAACTAATGAAACTGGCCACCAATATCTGTTATTTGAGCCCATATTTATATAATGGATGAAAACACTCGTCGAAGATAAAACAAAAGAATTGAAAAGCAGGATCAGTTTTTATCAAATGGAAAATATTTTTAGTAGTCACAATCTGCAACTCACAGTTAAGGTCCTGTTGCTGATATGTTATATTTTCTCAATTTTTTAGTATTAATTGAAATCGTGTACCTTGTTCAGGGCATCCACAAAGTGCACTGAAGCATTTAAAGCATAACGGTGCAGACGCATACTCAGAATATCTTCGATGGTCAGAGTTACTAATATTCAGAACCTGCAAAGAATGAAGAAGAACCGCAAAATAAGCATAGGTATAAAACGACGAAAAATGAAATATATGAGCTATGTAATACGTAACAAGCATCAGTACAGCCTGCTCCAAAACATTCTGCAGGGTAAAGTGCACGGCACATTAAGTAGACTAGGTCTTTTCCGTCAAGGGTTATCGTAGAAACTAGAACAACTACGCAATTTTAAGAATGTCTATTTGAATCCTTATTTTAATTTCGTACTAGTACTACTGTCAGAAGTTTAAGCTATGTAATGTACATATCATGTAAAATAGGTGGTACAAACATCTGATATATTCTGCTAAAATACGAATATAAAAAATTTTTGGATTATGGATAAATACTATAAAGGACTATTTCACAACCAACTTAAAAATGTTAGATAATACACACTTAAAAATACTTAAAATTATGATTAGGTACTATAACGTCATTCTCCAATCATTTCATTTTAGACGAAACTCAATAACTTTTGATGAAGGTTAATAAACTATGAAGAAGTCGTTCTGTTCCTAGATAATATAGAAAAACCCAGGCTAACTACTCATGCACCATGACAAGCTTGATATTTAAATGAATAGACTGGGCTCTAGGTATCCTTTATTGCTAAAGGCCAACTCTTTCAATTTCATTTCAATCTTACCAATGCCTGGAAAAGACAATGGAATAGCTACTCACCACAAGAAGTACAACAAATGGTCTCTATCGACCAGAAACCACCAGACTTTGAACTGCTTCGCAATACATCATCATCAATCAGCCAATCGCGTCCACTGCTGGACATAGGCCTCCATCAGTTCTTTCCAGTGTTCTCTACACTGGGCCGCTTGTATCCAGTTTCCCGCTATACATTTAATGTCATCGGTCCATCTAGTCGGTGGTCGTCCTCGGCTTCTTTTATAATTTCTGGGCCTCCATTCCATAATACGTCTTGTCCACCGTCCATCTTGTGTTCTGACTAAGTGCCCTGCCCAGTTCCACTTAAGCGTCGTGGTTCTTTCGATGACGTCTTGAACTCCTGATCTTCGCCTGATTTGTTGGTTTGTTATTGTGTTCTCGAAGGCTCACGTCCAGCATTGCACGTTCCATGGCTCGTTGTGTAACTCGTTGTGTAACGTTGTGTTATTCGCAGATTTTTGCGTGAGTGTTAAAGTCTCTGCTCCATAAGTTTGTACAGGTTAAACACATTGGTTATAAACCTTTCGCTTGAGACACATGGGAATTGAACTTTTTAGAATATGGCTTAATTTGCCAAATGCTGCCCATGTTAGACCTATTCGCCTCTGTATTTTATGTGTTTGATTGTCTCTGCTTATTTTGATTTCGTGTCCCAGATATTTGTAAGTGTCTGTTTGTTGTATGGTATTATTGTCAATAGTTATTTTCCACTCGAGCCTTGATTCTCTCTCAACTCCTGTGGAGAGAAATCATGTCCTAACCCCATTCCTACCCAATACCTACTATCCTACCAATTTCCCAAACCAACTCACCAACCCGCCTGGCAAGCGTGGTGTTTAAATGCCAAAACCCCCCCGCAATACATGGACAATGCTAAAAACAAGTTGTGGTACATAGTGTGTGTACATATGTGAAAATACATGGATAAGAGAATCTGTTACTCCTGAGTGTGACTGTGGTTCACAAGACAGACTGCCAGTCACCTTGCATGCTATATAAAAATAAATATATAAATAAATAACAAATCTAATAATAAATACAGTCTGTGAAAGAAAAACATATCTCCTCCATTAACTGAGGCTTTTGTTAAGACCGAAGAATACAAATCTTATATTGTTTACCAATAATATCCATTTTGTTATTTTAGTTAGAATGAATTACTTAAAATAAACTTTTATTTTTATCTTAAAAAGTTGAAAGGAGACAAAAGTGAGATTGCAATTTACACCATGGATCTATGAGTCTATGAGCCACAGAGTTTTCAAGTTTTTTCTTGCATACTTACACCTTAGCGCTGAAAAGACCATTATAATACTGTGTAGAAATTTTAGTTTGGAAAACTTGTATAGTTTTATACAAGACAGTAGTAATAATGGCTTGTTTTGTCTAAGTAAAACGGCACTCCGTTATAACTGGAAATAAGATCGTTGACACTGCTCCCAAAGAATCTTGCTTTATTGTTAGAGATGTGAATATTGTAGTAGCTACTGATATCTTAAATATATGTAGAAACATAACTAGAATACATAGAGCAAGTATATAGTGCTAATAAGTCAGATAATATTTACAATTATTGTATATATATATATATATATATATATATATATATATATATATAAATACCTATATAAATACCTATCCAAGTACTGTCCATCTTTAATACCCAGTTAACAAATACTATAAGTCTATAATTATATGACTAGTTTGTAGACAATTCAAATGATACGATCACTTGAGAGTTCATGTAATAAAACGATTGCAGATCAAAGTTCTATATTCTTTGAGGATCCGAAATGTAATGTGGAAATGATTATTTTTTAAAATATTTGTTAAATAAACTAAAATTTTTTCTACGGGCCAATAGTCAAATATTTGTCTCTACTTTTATTAGAACCGTCTGTAATTTATTGGCCAACTGTGTAGTAAAAGTGAAATGCGAACTTGTAATAATGTGTAGCACATAAGTCTGACATCAATACAGATAACACATTCACATACAACTTTTTATTTTCTATTCTATTGCTAATTCTAATAGCAAATTGTTAGCTATTCTATTTAGTGATTAGTCAAAATTTGAATTCAAAATACGTTTATCGTTCTTAATACAAATTTAAAATTTTTATTTTGAGGTTGATATCAGAAGGAGAAATCAAGAAGTCAAATATAACGCATTTTCAAATTATGTTATGGGCAATATTTACTTAATATAGTAGATCACTTAGAAATACTACAAGGAAATGGTTGCAGAACTCAATTAAACTGCCTAAGATACCAAATAAGTTTGTACCTACGTTACATAATATATACTCACTTAATATATACCCACTTATCACAAATTAAGGCAAAAAATTAGATCGATTTATGACGCTAAAATTTGCATACTCTAATCCGATTGATACCCTGCGATTTTGGATTGATAACGGCTAATACGGATGGCTCAAAAATGTTAAAATTTACGGAACATTTGCCAGCACTTTATTCGACGTAATTGATTTCTGAACTGGTAGGTTCGCCCTGCTTTATTTGATTTTTTAGTCAAGTAAAATTAAATAAAAAAATGGTCGAATGCTGAAAAATTCCTAAAATATATAGATTGTTGTATTACTTTTCTTCTTTTTTTCAATATGGACAAAGGTTTCGCTAAAGGTCCTTCAATTGTATTTGTTACGGTCTTTGTGTATTTTGTTTTTAATCAATTTTTCTCTGCCCACTTCTAGGAACATATCTATTCTCAAATTAATATGCTATATTATTGGCCCAATGCTATTTCGAAATCTATAACATACAGAAATTCTCAGAGTTTTTCTCTCATAAATTATAGTCTTTAGTCCATATGTCTATACATGCAAATTATACGTGTAGATCAATCCTAAATTCTTTTAATTCTACAGAACCTTGTCAGTATAATATGTCTAATCTCCAAAAGAACAAACAAATATTACAATACAAATTCTTACCATAGAAAATGTTGGACATTATGTATATCTAGGTCATGTTATCAAACTAGGAAAACCAAATCAAGATGCTGAAATTAAAAGAAGAACACCACTGGCATAAGGCGCTTTCGGCAAATTAGCATCCCAAACCATTATCGGAGATTTTTCAACCACGAGATACGATGGCGTCCCGGTCCTCTTCTGCCAAATACTTTACCCTGCATAACGAGTTGAAAAATTCGATATTTTTCTTCGTTCCGCATCACGTGGCTGAGGTACTCAAGCTTACGTTGTTTAATTAAATTAAGTACTTCTTTTTTTGTTATTCGCTGTAGGACCTCAACGTTGGTGACATGGTCCACATAAGATATTTTTAGTATCCTTCTGTAGATCCACATCTCGAAGGCTTCGATTCGTTTTTCAGTGGCTTGCGTCAGTGTCCAGGCTTCAACTCCATATAGTAACACTGGAAGAACGTAGCACCTCACTATCCGCATCTTGGTTCCCAAACTGAGATCACTGAGGTAAGTGAATCTGTCGACTCTCTGGATCTCTTCGCTACCTCCCATTAGTGCCCCGGGATCTAAATTTGTACGGCTGACAACCATGAATTTAGTTTTCCTAATATTAAGGTTCAGTCCGTATGTTACGCGCATAGTTTGCACTCGGTCTAGTAAGGCCTGTAGATCGTTTAGGGTGGTTGCTAGTAACACAGTGTCATCGGCGTAGCGGATATTATTGATGTATTCACCGTTCAATCGGATTCCCATCTCTAGGTTTGTGAAGGCTTCAGTAAAAATCTCCTCAGAGTATATATTGAAAAGAGTCGGCGATAGCATACAACCTTGCCTCACTCCTCGCATAATCTTCACTTGGTCGGTCAACTGGTCTTCGATCTTGACTTGAACACGCTGGTTCCAGTATAAATTCATAATGATCCGAATGTCCTTCTCACCCAGTCCTACTCTTTTTAGGGCGGTGACCATCTTCTGATGCTGACAACGGTCAAAGGCCTTGGCGTAGTCAATAAAACAAATATAGACATCACAACTGACATCGCGGCATTTCTGAAGTAGGACTTGTAAGGTGAAAAGTGCTTCACGTGTACCCATGGAATTGCGGAATCCGAATTGCATTTCACCGACATTTTCTTCGCATTTCTTGTAAATTCTGGCATGTATGATTTTAAGAAAAATTTTAAGTGCATGACTCATAAGACTGATAGTTCGGAAATCTTCGCAAGTTTTCGCAGATCGTTTTTTTGGTAGCGTTACAAATGTTGATAATAGCCATTCCTCGGGGATATTACCTGAATTGTATATGGCGTTGAATAGTTCAGTTAACTCCTTCGTGCTCACTTCACTCATCACCTTAATAAGTTCAACGGGTATTTCGTCCGGACCTGTAGCCTTACCATTCTTAGACTGTTTTAAAGCAGCCTTTACCTCGCTTTCTAGAATTAACGGCCCTGTCATGCAATTTATTTCCGGAAGGTTGCCTCGGTCGTCCCAGAAAAGTTTCCAGGTAACCAACTTCCTATTTACTGTCGTCGCCAGATTATCGTCTTTATTTATGAGGAGCTGTGTGTTTCTCCTCTTGTATTGACCAGTAGTTTCACGAATTTTTCGGTGGATATTTATATGATCGTCTTTCTCTTGAAGCTCCTCGATTAGTTTACATTTTTCTTGCATCCATGGCTCCTTGGCTCTTCGTATTTCTTTTTTAATTGTCTGGTTGGTTTCTTGGTATTTCTTCGCGTCCCTGTTTTTCATTAATCTTCTTTGTTCCATCATTTGCAGAATGTCATCAGTCATCCATTCTTTATTTTTTATTTTTTTTTTCTTTCCCAGATGTTCTTTTCCCGCATTCAGCATGACGTCTTTGATATGACTCCATTTTTGTTCTACACTCTGTTCTTGTTGTTGAGCCGTTTCTAGTTTTTGTCTCATTGCATCTTCCACATTCTGACGAACTACGATGTCATTTAGAGTATCATAATCCAGGTTATGTTTGGGTTTATTTTTGATGAGTTCCTTTCTTTAGTTTGAGTTCTATCTGGCCCACTAATGGGTTGTGGTCCGATGAGACGTCTGCTCCTGGAAAGGTCTTCGCCGAAGTCAAGCTGTTCTTGAATCTTCTGTTAATGAGAATAAAGTCTATCTGGTTTCTGATGATACTGCTAATGAAATTAGCATATATATTTAAAAATACCTCCAGTCCTGTAAACTAAAAGAAATAGGTGTATCACACACATGCATACTACCAGTTTGTACCTACGGATTGGAGAGAGTAGCCCTTACCAAAAAATCTGCTAAAAAATTAGAAACAACGCAAAGAGCAATGGAACGAATCATGCTTGGAATATCACTGAAAGACAAGATTAGAAACACCGAGATAAGACGTAGATCGAAGATTAGGGATATTGTGTGAGAAATTACAAAAATGAAATGGCGCTGGGTAGGTCACGTAGCCCGACATAATGACAACAGTTGGACACGAAAAATTATAGAATAGAGACCAAGAACGACAACAAGAAGCATGGAAAGACCTCAAAAGAGATGGGTAGATGACATAAAAGCAGTGGCAGGCAAACAGTGGATTAGATTGGCGCAAGATAGAGAAAGATGGAAGCCATTGGGATAGACCTACATTCAGGAGTGGATGGAAAATGGTTGACAAAGAGAGAGAGAGACAGAGAGAGAAAATTTCCAAAAAGTTTTCCATGGTAATCGAGTACTCATAGGTAAAAACGCAGTTTTATAAGCACTACTTTTTGAGCAATCAAAGTTATAATCGCAGAAGGATATTTAAATTAAAGAGGTTATATTCTAAATTATATCTCATTTCTCGAACTAGCATCTTGATTTACTTTTTAAGTTACTCTTTGTTAGTCTATTATTAGTACTACATCTTATACTATTTTTCTACGATATGTAAAATATGCCACATATCGTGGTTTTGATGTCAGTCACAAGACCAAGTATTTTAATATTACTACGCAAATATTACAGTAACATGAACTGTTCTGTTTTTGCTTGCACTACTTAAAGTTTTATATTTAATAAAGTCAATATAAATAGTGAATAAAAAATGATGTAATCATAATTTAAAGAAGTGAAAATATATTGAACTACTTTTATTTATCCATTAGCTAACAGGTTCTTTAATCAAATCTTTTTTCTTTTGATTTGTTTCTAGATTTTCGTCAATAATTTTAACAAAATAATCTTCACGTTGTGTATATCTCGCACTACTTAGTAATCCAGTACAAATTAGCAAATAATTATTGTAAAGGAAGTTACATGAAGTGAATGTATCAGAAAAATAACAAAATAAAAAATACCATTTCAACAATATTGGGAATGGCCATTTTTAAACATACTTTCTTTCGGGGTACTTCAAACAGCTTTATGGCTCACATTTGTCTGTCAGGTCAATCATTTTTATGATGCCGGTTTGTAAATCTTCAAATTGTTAAAGTGTCATACTAAGTGGTCTAATACTATTTCTTAGTTTATCAAAAATTAAATATTAACAATATGCAATGTAGTTGACCAGTATAGTACACAAACGTCTTACTTTAAGATTTTAGTATGTGTTCAGATATTTTTGTATTATGCTGCTTCCTAGATTTTTTACTGGATTTATATATTATGTTTATATAAGGTTATGTCACAAATAATTGTAATGAAAATTATATTTTCAAATAATATTTGACGTTCCGATTTCCACTCCGGAAATCGTTCTCAATAAAGATATTTAAAAAATTATATGAAAGGTATAAGCAACAAGTTGTTAAGTTAGGTTGCATTTTGTAAAACTGTTGAAATTAATAAAATAAAAGGTTGAATCCGCGAGCAAACAGTTTAAGAACCTGGTATTTTTTATTTATATACTATGTTGTATTATGTGTGATTATGGATGATTTTGTTATCTCATTTGATCCTTTTTCTTTTGAATTTGATTTGATGCTTCTTTTTTCTTTATTCTTATTGTCTGTTGATTTGAGTATTCGACGAAAAATTTATTCGATATTTTAAAGAGTCTTCCTAGTAGGCTATTTATTTAATTGAAATAATTAATAATTGAATAAAATACCAAAATGTAATTGGAAAATACGGCAAACACTTGGCGTAACTCATAAATTTATTGTCAGTTCAGGAAAAAGTCACTTCCCTTTGTATATCATATGACATGATATAGACATGGAAGGCAGACTTTGGTCAAAGTTTCGCTGTCGCCACGCTGTAAGAAGAAGATGCTTGCTGTAGACGCGTTCAACAAGGAGAAGTGACATCTTAGACTCTAGACCGGCCTCACCATTTTAAATACTTGTTAGCTACTGCTTTTTGCCAGGTTTTGTTTGTGAAGGTAAAGATCTTTCTACCTCAGTGGTCCAGAAATACTTCTCGACCGAATGCAGGACACCGTAGTAAATTAAGGTTATTGTATGTCGTGTCGTTCTTACGGAATGTAATAATTTAGATAAGTGGTTCAAATTTGATATTTTAAAAGCGTTTATGCTTTTGGCATAAATACTTGAAGGAGCATAAATGAATTGAGGCAAATGGTTTCTCGGAACTTGACAACCATGTATGTTAGTTAGTTTTAAAATGAGAATTTGACTGAGGATAATGAAAATATATATTAATGAGTAAGTGAACTATGCAATTAAATAATATCACACTTTAATGTGAGATTACATTATAATGGAGTAACATTAAAAATTATAAGCAAAATATATAAATAAATAAATACCAAATAAAGCAACTTTGGAGAAAAATTAAGGTTTATATTGTCTACAATTGTCGAAGAGCATTTGTAAAAGCTGTTTAATAAATGCGTTCCTATTATCCATATTGTTGTTTAAAAGGCGTATCCTTGATGTTTAAAAGGCGTTTTATCTCACACAGCGTATTAAAATAAACAGATAGAGTATTCAAGAAGACTACAAAGAAACTAAACCAATCGCCAAATTTTACTGGAAGCATTATTAACAACCACTACTAACACAGACAATAGAGAATCGAATCCAATTAACGGGCCTTAAGACATAGGGTAACGTGTACAGTAATTGGCCACTTAAGGAATTGCCAATTGTATTAAAATTGTAAATTAGTATCTTTTAAAGTGAAATATTTTGTAATGGTTTTTTAATAGCAAGTAAACATCAGATTTTATAAAAACTCAGGTTATTTTAATCAGAAATAATAATGTATATTAAAAATTAAAACAAATTTGAAAACTTACAGAACTACACAGTTATTTGCCATACAAACATAGTTATTGGCATATAGAATTACAGTCATTGGCCATTCATAAAATTCCTAATTTTTTTTTTGTTTGTGCAGGTAAAACACAAAAAACCATTTAAGTATTCAATTTCTTGTTGTTCCTTTGCACAAGTACCAATATGATAGCGAATAAACATTTTATTCCAACTTTTGATTTAGATATAGGAACAAGAATAACACAGTCCTGTATACAAAAGGTTATTTACAGGTGGGTTGGTATCGTCTAATTGTTTCACCGTTATACCTGAGAGAATTTGTATTCTTTCATGTTCTGGATATTCCTCAGTTTCAAAAAATGATTTTCTTTTAGCCGACTCACCAGCGCGTTTCTCTTTGCTGGTTTCCAAATTTGTACATTTGCTTTGGGATGTATGCTTCAAATTTGATGAATTCATATTGTTGCAGACATCAAAAAATATGTTATCAATTATGGGCAGATTATGGTTTCTTTTAAAGAATCAAGAAACTGGTTTCGTGATAATTCTTGTTTTTCTTTGAGGAACAATAACATCTGGTATATGTACTCTAACTCTATTTTTCAAAGTAGTGCTTTTAATTGTATGATCAATCAAGTCGTCGGGCTAGTACTTATTTGTTCCATATGCCAAATTCTCATTTTGAGATATTTACATTTAAATATTTTGGTAGTATTTACTCGTTTATTTTAAAACTCAGGAAAATTATTTTAATTCTAAAAAAATATTTAAAATGGTGTGCTGGATTATGACTTCAAATTTTTACTGACTCTTCTTAAATTTGAGAAAAAAAATAAAAACCTTTGCTTATGGAACAAAAACTAAAACTAGTACAGGAATTTGCACATTTGTTCCATATGCAATGAAGTACAAAACTGAATTATATAATAATATTTTAAGTAAAATAGTTTAGTTTGCGTTTCTATATATCTTATGTATCATTCTACAGTTAGATCACAGTTTATTACAATATTTCTGATCTTATATTACTGAACCTTTGAAAAAATACAAGGGTACATCAAAAAGAAAACTGCTTTTTGTTTTCAAAATTTAATAAGAATTAAAACATATTTATGTGAAACAAAAAGTAAAAGATTCTTCGCCGTAGGTACACGTCATGTAACTGAAATAAATGAATAATATTGTAATTAAAAGAATGAACCTTATATTAAAGCACCTTTTTTTTATACAAGGATACATCAAAAAGGAAACTCCTTTTTGCTTTTAAAATTTATTAATAATCAAAATATGTGTATGTGAAACAAACAGTAAATAAATGTTAAATATTCTTCGCAGTAGAAAAACTAGAACTACTATTCTTCCTACTCATAACGTAATTGAAACAAATACTTGTTTTTTGTTTTCTTTTTGCTTTTAAAATTTTTTTATGCAACTCCTTTTTGCTTTTAAAATTTATTAATAATCAAAATATGTGTATGTGAAACAAACAGTAAATAAATGTTAAATATTCTTCGCAGTAGAAAAACTAGAACTACTATTCTTCCTACTCATAACGTAATTGAAACAAATACTTGCAGTTAGAAGAAATAAAATTATTTATTTTGTGAAGAAAATATTGTTCTGTACATTTTACTAACGTCACTTTCTAGGTATAGTCGATACGTTTTTTCAATAGAGAGACACAGATCTAAATACAATCTACGAATAACACGATCTGATCGACAGTAATCAGACTCTATACGGGGGAACGACTCAATATGTTTCCGTACCCCATCTAGAGCTTCTAATGGTAAGACTTTCTTTACGTATTTTCCTTTCAAAGGGGTCTAAGCAATCCCTGAGTAATCCTTATAGTGTTTTTTAAAGAAATAATAAATTCTCTGTTTACTAATGTTTAGAGTAGTTAAAAAAAATCCCTACATACTCTGATTTGCTTATTTAAAACCTCAAGGTTATATTAAAACGAATTTTGTTTCTGGCAGTCCGAAATATTTTCTGTTTTCACATACCTTCGTTTTGGTGAACTTTTTTTACAAATTTTGAATAAAATGCGCGTTTTTTGCTACACTTAGCTGCCAAAAGTTTTTAAATATAACTTCCCTTTCGTGCGTATTAATTTTTTTAATACATTGATAGGTACAAGATTTCACACACTTGTATTGACATTGTCTTGGAGCATGGACAACTCCTTTTTCGTTCTTATATTGAAGCTACTGTTCTCGCTGAACTTTTTTACATTTCTAGTCCAGTTCGAAGGATTTCTCAATCGCATTCTTGTTTTTTTAGAAGTCTTCTTGCTGCTTGCTGAGACATCTTGATTTTCCATGTTATTTTCTGCTGAGCTTTCTTTTGTACATTTTTCGGCACATTCTGACACCATTTTTGTAGAACTCTCTGTATTTTGTCTGTTTTCATTAGAATAAGTTGAACTTGAATCACTGTTATAGTCAAAATTTTTTCTGAGTGGTTCTGCACTATAATCAGGATTCCAGACTTAATCGTCACTATCAAACTTATTCTCGACATCAGTAGGTAATGACGGCGCAGGGGACGAACATTCAGACATTGCAATATTGTCGAATCATCAAAATATCGGGACTTAGAAGCATCGGGAATCGTCTCAAATAGATTTCTTTTTATAGCGGTAATTTGTTTACGATCCATATCCACTCTGTAACAAAAAATTACATGAGTTTTTACGCTCTCGTGGCAGAAATATTGTCAAATTAGTGCTTATTTGTTCCACATGCCAAATTCTTATTCTGAGACATCGATATTATTAAATTTGGTAATATAGTGAAGAACACATCATTAAATAGATAATATGTATACATTTTTACACATGTTAATAAATAATATATGCATTTACTTACCCATTTTATACTTTTATTTATCACATCCAGTCGCCACCATACAAGAAGTAAGACACGTTAACCTCAACTCACTGCATAACACTGGCATGGCACAAACAAGCACCGAAGCACCGAATGCGCGTGTGAAATACTGGCTTCCTATTGGCCTTTGCATATGGAACACTTGTTTTCGTTCTTCATTTTTTCTTGTTCTGCTTTTTCTTTAATTTTACGCCTCTCTGAATTTTGACAATCTGAAGAAGTGATCACGAAGGGCAACCTTTCTGTTCTAAAGGCAATTTCTAAATTCTAAAGGCAAGGTTTCTTCTAAAGACAAATTATTGGATGTCGATTGAATGTCTTCTGTCATTGTGTCTTCTGTGTAATTTTTTGTATTAAATGTAATATCAACGTTTTCTGGAAGTTAAAATCGAAAATCCTAAAGCAGATTTTCTTCTGTAGTAACAGAAATATCTTCTAAGTTGCATGATTTTATTGCTACCTACAGGGTTAAGTGTAATATCTGAAGATATATGAATTTCTGTGATGATAGAGGTATCTCTTATATCATTTGTGATTCCATCTGTCTCTGTAGTCTGAATCGTGGGTAGATCTTTGGTATTTTAAAATAAATGAAATATATTAAAGAGCAATTTTGAATCTTTATTTAGTTCTTCGCAATTATCCAAACTTTAAAATTTTCATATAGTCGAAACAGTGGAAACAGCATTATGAGGTCTTATTGACAGAGGATAGACGTAAATTCCAAGATATCGAAATGGAAGAAATATCTGAACATACACAAATGATTGAGATAACAACCGGAGAGTTAAGCGATGCCCTCAAAAGATCGAAAAACGGTAAAGCAGCAGGACCTGGAGACATCGCAATTGAGTTGGTAAAGTATGGACCAAAAATATTACACGAGATGATGGTTAAACTATTTAATAAATGCTTAAAAGGACAAAATATCCCTGATGATTGGAATGTTGGATACATCAGCTCAATATACAAAAAAGGGGATAAACGCAATTGCTCTAATTATAGAGGAATAACTGTTACTAGCTCAGTTGGGAGGTTGTACGGTCGAATAATAAAAAAAACGAATTGAATCAGAATATGAAGACATAGAGGAACAAAATGGATTTCGGGCAGGAAGATCGTGCATTGATAATATATTCGTTCTGCAGCAGGTAATCGAAAAACGGAAGGCAAGGAATCTATCTACCCACCTATTTTTTGTAGATTTAGAGAAGGCCTATGATACGGTATTTTTGAGAAAACTATTTTATACATTGACGAAAGTAGGTCTCAGTAGAGAGTATGTGGATGCTATCGCAAATATATACAAAAATGCAAGAAGTGTCGTTAAAGAAGGAAACTTTATATCTGAATCATTTCCAATAACCAAGGGGCTTAAACAAGGATGTTGTCTGTCTCCGACCCTGTTTAAAATATATATTCAATCATCGCTAGAGCAGTGGAGAAAACAAGTATCCGGAATGGAAATAGACATAGGCGGTGGTGAATGTCTAACAGCTTTATTTTTCGCAGATGATCAGGTAGTCGTAGCGAATGACGAGGAAGACATGGACTACATGTTTAGAAAACTAAAGAAAGAATATGAAAAATGGGGCCTCAATATGAATATGGCAAAGACAGAGTACCTTAAAATAGGAGATGGTGAAGAAGATCCAGAGTTAGAAATTAGAAACACAAAAACATGCAATGAATATAAATATCTCGGATCTATAATATCTAAAGAAGGCACTACCAAAAGAGACATCGAAAACAGAACACAGCAGGGAAAAAATGGTAAACATTCTAAACTCTCTACTTTGGTCTAAAGATATTAGACAAGAAACGAAATTGACAATCTATCGAACCTTGGTAGAGCCTATTATGACTTATGGGCTGAGGTTTGGCAGATAACGCAGAAGGATAGAAAAAGAATAGAAGTAGTAGAAATAGATTTTCTAAGGAGAGCGTGTGGTATATCCAAAAAAGATCACATCAGGAATGAAGATATTAGAAGGAGGACAAATACTGTATATTCCAGTGTAGATAGAATTGAAACGAGACAACTAGTGTGGTATGGTCACGTGAAACGAACGAATAAAGATAGATGGCCAAAGAAAGCTTTAAATTACATACCACAACAAAGAAGAAGAAGGGGAAGGCCTTCAGTTGCCTGGGAAGAAAATGTACGGCACATAATGAGAGATAGAGCCATCAGAGAAGACGAATGGATGGACAGAAAACTATGGCGGTCGAAATGCGAGAAACGGCAGAGGCTGTAGGAACCTCGCTTATATATATATATATATATATATATATATATATATATATATATATATATATATATATATTTGCGGCTCTAACTGTGTCTACAAAATCTTCATATGTTATTGATTTTGTCATAGAAATAGTGTGATTAATACTTTTACGAGGGTTTTTGATCTTTCCTAAACATTTAGAATAGTCTATTGCTTCAGGGTTCTATGGATAAAATTTACATACTTTAAAGCCAATAATTATGGAATCTGATTTTAATTGACTAGTGGCTGTGTTTAGCATAGCCAATTTGACCAATGCAAAATTGTCTTTGGTAATTGTCTTTGGTGGTTTTTGCACCTAAACTTTAATACTGCCCTGTTTCAATCTGCCTTCAATGGTTTAAATGCAGCAATATCTGCCGGTTGGATAATTTTGGTCGCATTGGGATGTAAGGCTACTAAAATAATTTGTAACTTTAAATGTAATTTACTGGTTTAAATGGTTAAGTAAGTTTAATGTTTATCAACGAAAAATATGACTGGAAAATTAGTGATTTTTGCAACTGGGTACTTATGTAAGACGTTTCCTATGTATTCATAGAAGTTTCCATTCTTTATCCATCCCGTATTTCTACATCCTGTGCCATATTCTCATAGAAAGAAATTTAAAATATTGCTAGGAATTCGTTTATAATGGTTAATAATTATTGGTGTTGTTATTTCTCTAGATGCTACAAAAGTAAACATAACCTTCAAATTAACTTTGGAGTGATGCTTTATTTGATGTACATTTTTGCTTCCCTTTACAGCCAACACTTGTTTACTTTTGCGACACAAGAGAAAGTAGGTTTCCTCGCCATTTAAAACACGTGAAGGTTCTTGAAGAATATCAATGTAACCTTTACGATGCAAGTATTCTTGAACACCGGTGAACCATTTTTTCACATCTTTTTCAGACACAACTGGGTGTCGCTATAAAACGGATCTATAACAACCTCTTTTAGGCTAATTTTCAGTAAAAGTATTGGCATGTAGATTTGCTTTAAGAAAACTTTTAACCAAGTCTTGTATATCTTCCACTCTTATTGGAAAACCTTTGTCTTGGTATGTTATGATCCAATGCTTTAAACGAATCTCTTCCTTTAAACAAAGAATAGGATTGGGACCAAGAGTAGTTTTTTCATTAAATTTTTCACTTGCTTTAAACTGCAACGTTGGTCTCGGCACAATAAATTTTGCAGCGGATTTTCGTTGGCTTATGCCATTTTCTATGGCCTGAAAAGCAGACTGAAGATCTTGTTCTGTATATTGTTTGTAATACGTTTGATCTTTCCGGATATTTGGCATTTTTAATTCTAAAAATAAAAATCATTTACTAGTTATAATGTTAACTATAATACGGACGTTTCAAATTTGATTCAATATGCCTACATTAGCACTAATTTTATAACAACTAAAACAATTGTAATTTTATAAATACGAATCTGGACAAAAAATATATATTTATTACATATAATATGAGCTGAGAGAGATGATAGCTAGACTAAATATACACCAATGTTGCCAAATTTAAATGCAAATAAATTTATTTCCTTACAGTTTCTGAAAATCTTAATACTTCGGATTTTTGTGAAAGTGGCCAATCACTAGTGACCGGCCCACGACTGTATCCGTTGGACCCATTACCCTACCCATTAGACTATATTATACTATCTCCCACCCTTTTTAATGTGTATTCTGAGAAAGTATTTGGAGAGGAGCTATTATTTTTAAAAGATCAAATAAGTAGAAAATAACAACAAAAATCAATGTACGATACTGTGATTCTAGCTGGAAAGATCAACGATCTGCAAAAATTAATAAGTAGAGTTAATATAGAATGCAGAAATTGGGGACTGTCGGTAAACATTTATATGACTAAATAAATAGTGACCAGCAAATACATGTAGGCTTAACCCAACTAGAATGGGTTGCCAGATTATCCACAATTTTTTCCATTCTTTAAAATCACAAATTTTAAAAATCCTCTATTAGTGAATCACGTATTGAATTTGAAACGGCTTCAAGACATTATGTATAACTTTACTTTTAAATTGATGTGAAACACGGACATTTAACGCTGATTTACTGAAAAAAAATCGACGTGTTTGATTCGATTCTGCTGCTTCTGTAAGTTAATAATGTCTCCATTGTAAATTTGGCTTATGTGAGATATCTATTTTTTAAATTGTATTTAGATTTTTATATTCATTAATTCTTTTCAGTAGGTTTTTTTCTTTCTATAAGGATTTTTCGAACAATTTTTTTGCGATCCATATAGTTCGTGTTCTTACTAGACTCTTTGTATGCGTCTTATCTTATAGTTAATGTAATTTTTATCTCTTTATATTGCTGATAATTTTTATCTTTCCCCTTCTTGTAAGTTGAGTCTCAAATATTGATATTAAATCATGGCTTTGATCTTTTTTTTGTTAAGTTGTTAATTTTTCCAACTAACCAATAAACTTCTTAACAAACACAGAATGGAAGTCTAAAGTTTGGGAATAACTAAAATTACTCAAAAAAGAGAATACAAAGATATAATGTAATTAAATATTGCATAGAAATTCGAAAACGACTTTACATGATGGAGAAGAAAGCTCTGAATAAAAACAAATTCCTGGGATGTGATTTAACAAAGAAAGAAGCCAAAGCGGAACAATACCAAGAATACAACCAAAAAAGTAAACTTATCAAAATAATGCCCTAGAGTGATGAAGAAAGTTACATAAAAAAACCGAGAACCACAACCAAAGAAATAAGTCAAGAGATCTATTCACGAAAATTAAGCAAATTGCTTCAGAACTCAAGTCACTGGCACTTGCGATTAAAGATAAACAGGGACAAATACTAACAAAGAAGACCAAGGTCCCTAACACATGGAAAGAATACTTTCAATCTCTATGAAATCTAAAGCTTAAAAATCTAAAGTAATAAAGAAGAATACATCTCAAATTATAGTCGCGAACACACATATGACAGGCATTCTATATATATATTATGTAATAAAGTCTGAAATTGGTTACATATTTTGTCGTATCAATTTACTAAAAAGTGTAAAAAATAAAGTGTTAAAACTGCAAAACATTAGTTATTGTCCTCATCCTTGAAATATATTAGTTCGTATAATTCACGACATACTCAATTACCTACTACATTTATCCAGAATTGCCTCAAGAAGAAGTAAGATTCATGCCTAGACGAGGCACACGAGTACAGATACCGAACAGACGACAACTTATAGGAGAGACAAGAGAATTCAACAAAGTAGGTATGACGTAGGGTTGTCTACGCTGATGACACCACCTTCTTATGTAACACGGAAGATTAGTTCAATATGCAATGAAGTGGGTTAGTAAATCAACATCTTAAAGACTAAGGTTAATCGTAATTAGTAGAGTAAAATAAAGATATTCTAGCCCTAGCAAATGTTGGTGATATTAAGATCGTAAAGGAGTTTTTATGCCTAGGTTTAAAATTCACCAATAAAGGTAATTGTGAGGAAAACAAAAAAGAAAAAGAATTGCTTTATGTAAGATACTCATATTTTTATTTTCATTTATTGAACATTGCCGTTGACGAATTTTCTATATTCTTTTTTGTTCTTTACCATTTGTTTTGATTTTTAAAAAGATTTTCCCTTATTTTGTAATATCTTTGCTATTTCGTTGTTTCACTCTTTAATAGGTATGCCTCTTTGGTTTTTCCTATTTGTTGAGATTTTCACACTTTTTTCACTTGGTAGCTACTGTCCATTAATGTTTCATGACAAAACCATGCTAAAATTTTTTGTTCCATTGTCTTATGTAATGGTCTAATTTTAAGTATGTTTCGTATTTCTTCATGTTTGAGTTTGACTGTCGTTCTTGCCTGTATCGTTTTACTAAACCATATTTCATTTCTGCTACTTATATTCTACTCTTGTGTCTTGTGTTAAAAATCCAGTTTTTTGTTTCGTATATAAAAGCTGGCCTGCATGTTGTTTCATATATTGTCATCTCCTTTTTCCTTCATATTTCTTTGTTACTAAGGTATATTGTTTAAAATAGTTTTTCTGTACTTTGTAGTTTGTTGTTGATATCGTACTCGATATGTTTTGGTATACAGATATATAGTTATGTATATATCGATATAATATATACTGATTTTAATTTTTGTTTCAGGTTGAAATGCTCTACCAAAGATATTTTCTTAAGATGAACCAAAGCAACATGACCAATCTGATTACTCTTCTCCTTATGATTTGTGTTGTAATGCTGGTAATCTCCCTAACAGACTTTGCCATGCCCCGTCAATTAGCTACAAATGAAACAGAAGTACAAGCGATACAGTATGATAAACTCTTAGTACTTGTTTGTACATCAGCGTGTTGTATAGCCATATACGGAAGTAAGTTTGAATATATAAATCTATAAATTTATTAGTTTTTTTGAGAATGAAACACCTTGTAACAATATTTTGTTTAGCATTTTGGTTTTTAAATTTCGTGTGCAAAAATATTATTACCTACTTGACAGAGAGTCTAATATGATTATTATATGACAGTTGATTGTCCTAAAAGTTAACTGTCACAAGTATTGCCTCAGTTGTATGACAGTGCATCAGGTGGATACTTTGGTATTACCAAAGCAAAATATGCAAAAGGTTCGAAAACGGTTCTATTGTGTAAACTGTCAAGATGATGTAAGAAGATGATGCCGGAAATTTGAACTATGTGTATCCAATAATGGCCCAGTTAATTAAAAGAGAGAACCCATGAAACAGTATAATGTTGGTAGTTCTATGGAAATATTAGCAATCAACTTTGCAAGTCCATTTGCAGAAGTGAATAATGAAAATAAATATATCCTGATAGCTATGCACTATTTTACAAAATAAACTAAGGCCTATGCCATACCAAATTAAGAAGCTACTACTGTTGCAGAGGTAATTGTTAAAGAGTTCTTCAGCAGATTTAGTGTTACCTTGCAGATCCGCTACGGACAAGGGCGAAACTTAAAGACAAACCTCTTCTAAAACGTTCATAAATTTATTGGTGAATAGTCGAAAACATGAACCAAATGATAAGTATAAACACCTGACATTAAACTTTGAAGAGATTGGGACCAGCACATTTATTTATTCCTAATGGCTTACCGCTCGGCCGTGAATGACACTACAGGCCAGACTCCAACTTGCCTGATATTGTGAAGATTGTTTGAATTGTGCCCAGAATATTACTGCAAAACTTCCGAAGAACATGTTGTAAGAGAAAAATATGCCGATCGTCTAGGAATAAGAATAAACATTCATCAATTTGTCCGACAACATATCCAGTTAGCTAGTGACAGAATAAAAGATTAATATGATTCTCGATGAAAAAGTGTAAGCTTTGTAGTTAATCTTACCTGGCTTTTTAATCCACAACGTCCTTGAGGCTTGTCTCCTAAACTGCAAAGATAATGGGAAGGTCCACATGAAATTAAAAAGTGAATAAATGACGTCATATGCCAAAATAAAAAGTTGTCAAAAGGTAAACCAAAAGTTATACATAATGTAATTAATTCAATTAAAATAGAAGAAGTACGAACCGTTCAATATGAGATAAAAGATGACTGATGACCATACTTTAAGAAATGTATGTCAAATTACAAAGAAAGGAAGAGTGATAGATTCGGAATGACCACAGAAGTTCAACAGGATCTTTTTAGTATTTTGGAAAACATCCCTCTAGCCCACTGTCCTGCTCAAGACCTCAAAAATACTAAAGAAATCTCGTCTGTACTCAAGAAGACGTTGGATCGCTCGGAGGAGTTGAAAAATTATCAGCCTAAAGTTGATGGTTCTCAGGTCCTCTATCTTTGCTGTGGATGGTCATCAATAAGTCTTATATAGACAGGGTAAGCTACAAGGACGTATGGTGTACTTTACCTAATTGAAAGAAAATCGTGTTCAAATATTACATCAAGAATTTGACCTTACCTTAAGTTAGGCTATGCACTAGGAAATCTGGATTGAAAGAAGTATGCTTAAAATGATCTTCCGAGAAACCGGCGTATAAATTACTGTGTGTTGAATTAACCCGAAAAGATCGTGTCCTTTAAAGACAGTAGACTCTTATTATTTCTTGAGGGGTTTGTGTAGAACTGATGAAAGTACTGATCAGATCTAAAAGGGGAGGTGTAACAAAATAGCATCGATGACTTAGATAATTCTAGCATAGCGTATTCTTTTTATAAATGTAGCGCTCTTATGAGTAAGATATTTCATAATATATTATCGTACAGTAAGTTTAAACATTGGTATAAAAATAAACAGTAAATATATTAAAAATATCAGTAAAGTATTAAATGATAGTATACTAGACAGAGTTAATCATGCAAGTGAAGGATTGGTACTGACAATAAATCTCTAAAAACTAAAGTAAAGGTAGTTAGCAAAACTGATGAAAATTGTCATGTTGACCTAAATAACATTTAATAAGAATAAACTAACAATTTCACATACTTAGTAGTAAACTAAAATTGATAAGTAAGATCCAGATATAGAATAGAACAGGCTGGGAACATATACAAGAAATGGAAACAAATTAAATATAATCGAAAACTAAGCTTAGACATCCAAATTAGAGTTATTAAATGCTGCTTTTGGTCAGTCTTTCTGTATGAAGATAAAGCCTGGACATTAAAATTAAATACCATGAGGCGACTAGAAGGCTTTGAAATGTGACTTTATTGCAGAATGCTCAGAATATCATGGACGGAACACTTTACGAATCAATCAGTACAATACCATAAATAGAGTGTTACAACTTATAACAACGGTTAAAAAATGAAAGAACTCATACCTAGGATACATAATAAGAAATAATGAATATAACCTGCTAATATTAATAATTTAAGAACTAGTACAGCCATGAACGTTCGATAATAAATTACAAAAAGTGGCGCGGAATATAAAACATTTTGATGTACTGATCGCAAATCTCTAGTAATGGTGCACCAGAAGAATAAAAAGACAAAAAATATATATTAGATATATTAAAACCGCTCGCTTTTTTAAATAAGTTGCAATAGGTAGAAGTCTGAAAAGCATTCGGCATTAGCGCAGAAAATTTATATAAGGGAGGAAAACATAAACTGCGACTATAGATCCAAAAGTAAATCCATTCGTCATCTGGTGGAGGAATATGAACTAGAAGCATGGACAGGGCAGGGCGTCTTATTTGATTCAACCTCCGTATGTCTTGGGTAAAAACATATATCCAATTTTAATAGATACTATAAAATTACGTACACTATATATATATATATATATATATATATATATATATATATATATATACATTATCGCCTCAAAGCAACAGTAGGATAGGATATGTAAAAAAAAAGACTTTTGTGATAATCATGTCAAATGATTCGAAATAAACCCTTCTGTTGAGTGTAACACTAGGATAAATAAAAAGTGATATACTTTTTTCGTAATCTTACACATCCTTGTATAGCTTAATTCCTTTTACCCCAAATTTTGTAATGCAACACTAAGACAACATACATATCATACCATTATATTTTGTCGTTTACCCATTTTGGTCATCAATATTAATGCAATACTAAGTTATCTTACGCACATATCCTACTGTTGCCATGTACTTATTGCTAAGTTGCGAGTATGTATTTGTTTATACTATCCAGCTTGCGGCCACAATTTTATCTTCAGTATTCTTAAACAATAGTTTTATTACATTGATGTTAAAAGATGTATGTTAAAGAGTAAAAACGAACGGGAATGCGGCAATTCCAAAATGTCAATTCGTTCACTCTTACGAACATGTCATATGACATGTTTGCCATGATCACATATTGTATTGCACAATATTTCTTTCCAAATCGTACCATTATTCGTATGCCTTCATCTATCGTTGACAATGTCCGTTTATTTGCGCTTACTAAATTTACCCTAGGTATTTTGTAAAATAAATTTGTAAAAATACCTTCTATTACCTTTCTGTTGACGATATTGCCGTTCCAGTGTCTATCATAATTTTAATTGGTTTCTCGTTGATAAATCCATCTACAAATTTTAAATTTATTCCATTTCTTTAATTATTATTTCCTGCAAGTTCTATAAATTCCTTTGGGGGTAACAAAAAATTCCTGTTTGATTTTGTGTTTCTAGTGAGCGCCTTTCTGAGGTGCAAAGCCTGTTGCTCTTTAGTGCTTTTTCTTTCGTTGCTTTGTCTTCCTTCCTCTTATTCTATCTGGATATTATTGATATCTCTTATGTTTTCTCTTGGTCTGTCGGATTTGTATCGGTTGTCGCGATACTCTCGTCCATTTCGTCCATTTCGTCCATTATTATTTCTGTTCTCGTGGTATGTGCACGTGGTGTTTCGATTCTGGTTTTCTCGACATATGTCCTTGTTCCGTTTCCGATTTCTTTGTTTCTAATTTCTTTGTCTTTTTTGTTTATTTTCGTTTTTTCTCCTGGGAATGAATTCTCTTTTGATACAGTCTCTCCTATAATTTTGTGCTCTATCTCTGTATTCTCATGTGTTTCTCTGGGTTTTTAATTTTCGTGCAATCTTTTGGCTTTATTTCTCTCAAGTACCATTCTCTTATTTGTAGGAATTGGCACAAGCCATCTATATCCCTGTCATTTTGTAGAGTGGTATGTGTTGCATTCAGTTCAACTAATTGTTGTAATAAATAATTATATTATAAATTCGTTCTATTATTAAACACTTGCGTATGTTTTTTCTGAGATACTCATCTTATAATTGTATCTTTGTAATTCTTTGTCGATTTCTAATTGCTAGATTCTTCCCCAGAAATACCTTAGGAGTATTTTTTATCTGTCTCCGAAACTTTCTTAATGTTTGTTCTCTGTAAACTGTTTTTCTATTTGTTTGATTCTTTTATAATATAATAATAATATCTCACGACATGACCAAAAAATATGACTACCATGAACAATCCTACACTCAGGAAAGTTGTATTTAAGTATGGTCTCACTGCCCTCTCCCTATAATGTGGTGGTATACCATCTTGCATAAAGCACATATTTAGCCTTAAGTTTGATGACAATTCTTCCAATAAAATAATAAAATCATTTTATAAAAAATGTTAATAAATTTCACAATTCAAATTACAAGGTAATTCGCATGTCCGTAAAAAATAATTACTGTATAAAATAATTTTAATTAATAATTAAAAATATATTTATAATTATGTTTAAAATGCATATCGTATAGTTTGGTAAAATTTGTAACTATTTTTTACGGACATGCGAATTACTCGTGTTTGATCCTTACGGAAATATCACAAGTCAGTGAGTTTGAATACGTTCAAAATAGCTAATATACAGAGAATAAACAGATTTATGGCCCTTATATGAGAAAAGGATATCAATAATAGCATAAAAATTGAAAGAATTCAAACAAACAGAAGATTGTGTGCACCAATCGAAAAATCACGCATATATAAATGTTATGCAACAATTAAAAGGCATATGGTGGTATTTCTTAACTTACGGAAGAAATACCGATACGTGTCTTGTTTCTCCTTGACCTCCGGAAGGATAACAAGAAAAAAGAAATGATAAATCAAAAGCAATAATAAAATAGCAATGATAACAACAAATAAATGGGTATGTTTGAGACGCTATGCCTCAGAGAGGTTTCCGTAAAAAATATACAAATAAATCAAAAAGTGAAGGATTGTCAAGCATTTAGCTTACACAAGAATATATTCTCCGACGAAAAATATAGCACAATGAAATGACAATGGTAAACAACAAATTAATGCGTTGTTTCAGACGCTATGCCTCAGAGAGGTTTCCGTAAGAAATATACAAAAACACAAGTAAAATATCAATAATAATATGCACACAAATATAGAAATCAATAAACAATAGCAAACAATAAATATGGTACAGAGGAGACTGTCTTAATGAAGACAGTCAATTTCTTACATGAACAAAGTACCAGATGGTATTTTCTCTGTGTATGATCGGAGAAATATCACAGCAGCAAATACGACAAAATACATAAAATGCACAAAAATCAATAATAAATCAATATAAAAATACAGGAAAATATTACGGCAGATTCTAGATGGATGTAATACACCGTACCTCGAGTCTTCTATTACGAGGGTAAGCTCGAACTGGCCGACTCACAAGCAAGCAATTTGATTGAACCCAGCCTATGAGACATGTTCACCCAGGTAGTACGATCGGGTGTAACAATTCATTGGAGCAAGGTGTTTTAATTCGTGTTTAAAAACAGGAATCACCCCACCGTGCTCCAATGCTCTAGACCATCCCTTTCCCCCCTATAGCAATCTGATTCGCTATAGAGGCACAACAATCAGCCAAGTGCTCTTCATGTGGAGGTCCTGGGTAATTGAACCCCAACATGGTTTCCTAACCGTATGTGAAAACTCAGGACAGCGCATCTCCGCTTTATTCCTGTTTATCTTAATGTAGCTTATCCGCGAACTAAAATTGCTTACTTGGGCCTCAAGTCTCCGCTCTGAGTCCCGGCTCAGCTCGGCGACTTGGTGCTCAAGGGGGTTGGGCCCTACGTGCCCGGGTTTTTGGGGTTTTTGTTAGTTTTTTTGGTGGTCGAAGCCGGTTTTTGTTAGTGTTTTTTAATTTTTTTGGTGGCCGAGGCCGTTTTTTGTGTTTTTTATGATTTTTTTTGTAGGTTGCCTGTGAAAAGAAAAGTCATAATTAGTACATAGTCTACACCATAATAAAGAAAATATTTAAATATTATACATTACCACAATGTAGACTGCATCCTAGTGTGAGCAACAGGGCCCACTGTGAATGAGGCGATTTGCGATATTCTGGGTGATTTGAGCTACGAACTGTCTTCTTTATGTGTGTGTGTTTTGATTAGATTTTCTTCTCACTCTGGGCTTTTTGTAATATTTTGTCCCTATTGGTGGGTTTTTTATTTTTCCCTCTGGTTTTGCGTTAGTCTAATATTTGTTGTTTTGGTCTTTTGTGCTTCCATCTGTGGAAAGCGTCATACCTCATTATCTCTCGTAGGATGTGACTAGGGTGGTTCTCTAGTTCTGCGAATTTTATCCTAGCTTTTTCTTTCATTGTATCAGTCACTCTGATTTGCTGTAACTCTCTGAACAGGAATCTTTCAGCTACGTATCTTGGTACGTTTACCGCTTCTCTTAGGCTTTTGTTGTGTTGTGCCTGTATTTTCTTTTTCGTTGTGTTGCATATATGTCCCCATGCAAGTGATGCGTATGTTAGTATAGGAAGGACTATACTGTTTATTAGCCTTATTTTGGTTTTTATGCGTAATTTGCTTTTCCTTCCCGCTAGGCCTCTTATTGCGGCCCTTGCCATGTTGGCTTTTTGTACTGTGGCTTCTACGTGTTTATTGAAGGTTAGTCCTTTGTCCATTATTACTCCGAGGTATTTCGCTTCGCTTTTCCACTCAATGGGATTTTCTTGCACTGTGACCTGTTCTTCTGGTTGTTCTCGCCTCTTTTGGAAGAGTACAGCTTGTGTCTTGTCTGAGTTGATTTTAATTTTCCACTTTAGACTCCATTCTTCAATGTCGTCTAACGCTGTCTGTAGATTGGTGACTGCTATGTCTACATTTCGGTGTTTGGCCGCTATCGCTGTGTCGTCAGCATAGAGACTTAATAATGTACCTGGTGTTCTAGGTATATCTGCTGTGTATATCGTGTACAGCAGAGGTGACAGTACCGCTCCCTGTGGTACTCCAGCTTCCGGGTTCCCGAGTTCGGATAGGACTTGTCCTATCCGGACTCTGAAACTGCGGTTGCTCAAGTAAGAAGAGATCAGCCTTGTCATTGCTCCGCTGTACCCGTAGTCTCTCATTTTGTATAGTAGTCCCTTATGCCAGACTCTGTCGAAAGCTTTACTTACGTCCAGGAATGCAGCTCCTGTATATTGTCTGTCGTTAAATCCTGCTGCTATGTACTCTGTTAGTCTGAGTACTTGTAGCTCGCTAGAGTGTTCTGATCTGAAGCCAAATTGGGCTTCTGGTATGATGTTTAGTCTTTCTGTTTCAGCTTGGAGTCTGCTGAGTATCACTCTTTCTACTATTTTGCTGATTGCTGGTAGTAAGCTTATCGGCCTGTAGTTTTGTGGGAATGTGCTGTCTTTTCCGGGCTTCGGTAACATTATGACATGGGCCTCTTTCCATCTATTTGGGAATTTTTTGAACCTTAGCATTGCGTTTATGATGTTTGTTAGATAAACAATGGCTTTTGCTGGTAGATATTTTAGAGCTCTGTTCGTAATTTGGTCTGGACCGGGAGCCTTTTTTGGTGAGCTGTTCTTGATTAGCTCATTTATCTCCTCCGGTGTTGTTGGAGGGATAATTTCGTTTGGGTTTTCCGGTCTTTCTCTTTGTCTTTCGACTTCTTCTATGAAGTCGATGTCTTCGTCTGGGTGGTAATTTAATGTACACTCTCTCTCGAGAGTACTCCTCATTACCTCTGCTTTTTCCTCTGTGCTATATACTATACCATTTTCTCCGTGTAGTGGGGGAATTGGTTTTCTGTCACTTCGTAGGATTTTTTGCAGTTTCCAAATATTTTGCATATTTGGACTTTGTTCTTCCATGTCCCTTATGTGGTTTTCCCAGCTTTCACTACGGTGTTGTTGTAGTGCTGTTTTGACCTCTCTGTTTAATCGATTTGCTCTGTTTTTGTCTGCTTGGTTTCTTGTTCTTCTTGCTGTCTGTTTAGCTCTGTTTTTTTCCCTTATCAAGTCTTTTATTACTTGAGGTATATCCTTGAATCTTCCCGTTTGCATTACTACTTCCTGTTCAGTAGTGCTATTCCTGATTGCTTGTTGGATGATGTTTTCCAACTCTAGGACCTTATCTTCTATTTCTCGTGGATTGTTTATCACTGGGACAATGTTTATTCCGGTGCTCACGAGTCTCTTGAAGTTTGTCCACTTTGTTTTCTTTTTGATCTTTTTGGTTGTACTTTCTTCCTCCCACGTTCCTAGTTCTAATAGGATGGGGTTGTGGTCAGTTGTACCTTCATTTAGTGTTTGTAGTTCTGTTTGTAGTCCTAGGTTTTTTGCAACTACTATGTCTATATGCGTTGGAAGTGCGTTACCTGGGTAATGCGTTGGGTCTGTGGGGCCCATTGCCATGACTTCTTCGTTATTTTCTATGTACGCGTTTAGTAGTCTTCCATTTCTGTTCGTAGCTCTATCATTCCAGTTAGGGGATCTTGCGTTTAGGTCTCCTATTATGATTGAAGGTTCGTCGTTTAGGAACATATTTAGATCGTCGTCGATCAGCGGATCTTGCGGTCTTACATAGGCGGAGGTAATTCTGACTTCTCCTTGCCTCATTTCTAGTCTTATTGTTGTGGCTTGCATGGTTACTAGTTGCGGTGTTAATAGTCTAGTATGTTTTATGCCTTTTTTCACGAGTATTGCTGTGCCACCTGCTCTCGCTGTGTTATCGTTCCTGTATACGTCGTATCCTGGGAATTTGATGTTAACGTTGTTCGTGAGTTTTGTCTCTTGAATGGCTACGACGTCCATTTCGTATCTATTGACCAGTTCGTCCAGAATATTCTGGTTGGTCCTTATACCCCCTGGATTCCAGGAGCCTATCCTCAAGTATCCCCTATTTGTTTGCATTAGTTCAGTGCTAACTTGAAATCTTTTATCGCCTCATTTACTACCCTAGTGAGTAGTTCCTTTACGGAGTTCACTAGGCCGTCTTGGTGCTGTCTTGAGATGAGGATGGTTTTCTCACTCTCTTGTGGTTTCGCTGCCTGGGCGTAGGATAGCCCAGTGGGAGCTGTTTGTGGCCTGCTTTGTGTTACTGGCCTTTGTCTCTGTTGTTGCTGTCTGCCCCAGGTTGGACATCTGGGACAACCTCTGAAGTTGGCCGGGTGTTGGCCTTTGCAGTTGGCACATTTTGCCTTCTGCTCTTTTGGCATCGTGCAGCTCCTTGTTTCGTGCTCTTCGCCGCACTTTACACATCGAGGTGCTTTGAAGCACGCCCTCTGTGCGTGGTGGTAGCCCTGACAGTTGAAACATTGAGTGGGCCCTGTTGCTTTTCTTAATTCCTCAATTCTGATTTTCATGTGCAACAGGTTGGTGATGCACTTTAGCTTCTCGACGTCCTCTCTCTCCACTGTCATGACAAACATCGGTAGACTTCTTTTATCTGATTTTCTAGAAATCATGTTTTTTACTGACAGGACGTTGATGTTGTGTTCCTCCAGTATTTCATCGTGGATGCCCTTTGGGCTTGTTGAAGAGGGTAGCCCTCTTAAAACCATCCTAGGTTTTATATCTTCCTCCAGTGGGAATGCAATCCATTGGATTTTGGTGTCCTCATTGAATTTCTCAATGATTTTCACCATTTTCCTGTAGTCTTCGGGGCTTTTGGCCTGGATGAGCGTTTCTCGGCCGCTTCTTGATAATTTGTTATTCGTAATAACTTGCTCTTTTTGAGCGATGTTTAGGATGGCCCCGGTATAGTTGACGCTCTGTAATTTTATTACAGGCGGCTTTGGTACCCAAGTTTTCTTGGGTACTTCCTCGATGTCCATCTGAGTAGGAGTCGGAGAACGTCGGTCCACCTGTGCATCGTCAACCTGTGCCTCTTCTGCGGGTTTGTTGGAGGGAAGTGCAGGGAAATCTTCTCTCTTCTTTGTCTTCGGTGCCTCTTTGGGCTTTTCCTCATTTGGTTTTTTATTCTTTGCTACCTGGGTTTTTGGTATTGCACCCGTAGCTTTCCTCTTGGTTGTGGCCTGGTTTTCCAGGGTTTCCTCTTTTTTCTTCTGCTCCTGTTTTTCCAGGGTTGCCTCTTTTGTTTTGTTTGTTTCGAGACTTTCGAACTTCTTATCCATGTGGTCCATGATTGTCTTTTGAGAGTTCAAGATGTGTTCTTGTAACTCATCAATTTTCTTCTTGAGAGTCTCTATCTCTTTGTCCTTCTCTTGGAGAAGTTTCCTCATTGATTGCAACTCGGACTTTTCGTCCTCGCTGCTTTTCTTTCTGGACCTCTTGATAGCTGCTTTTGGGGCGTCGTCGTCGGTGGTTTCTTCTATGCGGCTTCCCTCCGCATGGACTTTTGTCCTCTTCTTCTTGTTCTTGGGGCGTTTGAATTCCCCTGTTGCATGGTCTTCCCAGTCATCTACTGGGAGCTCCTTGAAGATCTCGTAGTTTGTCGTCTCTCCGTCGGTGGCATCTAGGGATAACGCGGTGTAGATGTTACCGTGGAGTTTCCTCTCACGGCAACCATCGGGAGTAGAGGGGTTTGCCTTACGAGTCGGCGGAGACCGTGAACGGTCCATTGTGGGGGCGGGGCCTAATCAAAAAATTTGAAAGAAGGCTTTTTTGTTGTCCGTCTGGCCCGTTGCCAGCACGGATTCTGGGTGCCACCCAGTGACCTAACGCGGTTGTTCACGCTCTAGATTCGCGAAGATCTGATTTAAAAAACAAATCTCCCCGGCTAACCTAGTTGCAACGTAAGGTTTTGCCTCTGTTTTTCAGGCCTAGGCGCTGTTAACGCCAAGTCACCGCTGCCGTGCTTACATTCACGGCTTGAACTAACAAGTTCAGCTCGGACTTGGTCGTTGCAGCTCCTCGGCGGTGTCGCTCTTCTCGCTGTGGCACGTCTGCACTGTTCGACTGCTGGAGTCGAACTAACTGGCCGACTACAGAAATCCACCTTTTATATCCGAAAATCCTTTGTTCGGAGGCATTATGACGTAGGAAAGTGGACTTTCCTACGTCATAATGTGTGTTCCTAATGTCATAATAGTGGTCAGGAGGTGTTCCTCGTACGCTGATTGGTGCGTTAATGATCGCTCCAGAGGACAATCTCCACTAATAACCCTGAACGGTTGATGTAGTTTAAAAAGTACTTTTTTCTTATAAATATATCTTACTGACATTTCAGTAGGTTAATAATAACCGTACTAAAAAATGCAAAAATTCATATTTATTGTGATAGAATTTTAAATTAAATTAATACTAACTGGAGCTATTCACATACTTCTCTATTTATAACGCATAAATTTTCGGAATTGTTTTATGTTTTTCTTGAATTAACTTTTTGACTATCTGCAGATCTGT
The DNA here is from genome assembly GCA_918026665.1 of Diabrotica balteata. NCBI lineage: Eukaryota > Metazoa > Arthropoda > Insecta > Coleoptera > Chrysomelidae > Diabrotica > Diabrotica balteata. Next base: position 120,604,318 of record OU898276.1, on the reverse strand, counting down.
TTGTTTAGAATTAAAAAAAAGAATTGCACATTTTTGCTTTTTTGTGCATCGGGCACTAAATATTCTGATCCATATTTTTATAATTTATCTAACCAGCTTTAATAATAAACTACATTTTATTTTTTAATTTGTAATTAATTTGTAACACTCAGTGTGGGAGTGTGGTACTTTCAACGAGAACCAATGTAACAAGAAATGGAAACTATGAAAGTACTGAAATGAAGCAATGTAATAAAAATAAGTAAATATGAGCAAATACTAATATAGAAATAAAACAGTATTGAAGATTGTCTAGAAGGCTATGCTGGAGGATGACCACTTGAAACTCAAGGAAGGATTAGGCCAATTTGCATGTCCGACAAACATAGTTAAATGAGAATATAGGTGGTAAATAGATAAAAATGATAAAAATATAAATAATGTAGTTAGGAAGTTGCTCTAATGAATGTATGAGCGCCAGGAAATATCAACCAACACTTCCTAAAATATATTATACTGCTAAGGGTCTTTCAGTGTCTGAAGCAAGAAGGGTACTAATAAAACAGATATTATATATAGCTTAATTTAATCTCTACTCAATTTTACTATTTACAGATACAAAGTGAAATTAGCCTATGTTACCCTTGACCTTTATGTACAGTTAAACTAGCTTAATGAAATCCCTAAATTTATATACCTACAATACTTAATTTTCCTCAATAATGAATACCCCAACTTTAAATAGTAATGCTTATAGGAATGAAAAACAAAAACACTAACAATAAATATAATATAGTCTACTAACTTACTAGATACCGGTGATGAAACGAATAGAATAATCCGAAATCAAAGTGACTTTAACCTTATTAGAAAAAGATTTCGTAACTCTATACTGTCTGCCAAAACTTAACCTGGAGCCGACATCGGTTCAGACCATAACCCCATAGTAGTTACATTATAAACCAAATTGGAACTGGGTAAAAAACCCACACAAAGTAAAATTGATATTAAGAGATTAAGAGAACCACAAACAAAGGAACAAACTGTTATTATTGTTTGAGATTATAAACTCAAAGAAATCGTAGGCTTCCACGGCCAGAGTCAGAATTATAGTTTATTCGTCTTCCGGGTTTGGACCGTGTCATTTGTGAGTGACCCAAAAGTGGGTTCATCTCGACGTTTCGCTACAATTATATGTAGCTTCTTCAGGAGAAACAAAGAAAAAGAAAAAAGAAAACAAAAGAACAGGAAGATGGGTAGTTAGCAACGGTAACTCAGTTACTCAACGCAACCAGAGGCGAATACTAACTACCAAGATGGGCATTTGGTCACAGTAACTCAACTACTCAACGCAGCCAGAGGTGAAAACCAAATGCCAGGACAGGGATTCACGTCCAACAGCTCAGAACACTAACGCGTCGAGAGGCGGGGAGTGAATCCGACGATTACTCCGCTACCGCTCTATTTATAGTCGCGGTGCCTGTCGTGTCGGGACGTATCGGCACACTTCGTGGCGCGAACGTCAAGAAGCGCGCGCTGGCCAATCATGTGGTGGCGGGACCGGATGGTGGCTCTAGACTGAGATTCCAGATGGGAGACAAGTAGTATCCTTCCTCTCGATTGATATTATGGGGATTTTTTCGGATCTCTAGAGATTCGCGGATTTTCCTGGAATAAAAGAAGGGGCTCTTAGAAATAATATGGGTTTTTTCGAACAATATGGAATGACGGTTTCTTGGCAGTGTTCGGCAACTGCAGAATGGGAGAAAAGACCTGATCGAATGCATCTTTGATTCTCTTGAATCCGAGTTTTGACGGAACGACCAGTTTCGCCAATATACACATGTCCACATGAACAAGGAATAGAATAGACACCACAGGAAGATAGGGGCGGTAATGGGTCCTTAGGAGAGGGTAGATATTGTGAGATTTTCTTGGGTGGTCGAAAAGTAGTCCTGATACCTTCTTTGCGAAGAATTTTGCCAATCCTATCAGTGACATTTCGAATATACGGAAGAAAAGCCACAGGAGTATTACCCGAAGATTCTGAATTTGTTGTCCTAGGGTGTAAAGGGGGATGTAGATGTCGGTGTGTAATATTTTGAATTGTGGACTTGGAGTAACCATTGGCGACAAGGGTTTTTTGCAGATGGCCAAGTTCTTCTCTAAGGTTGTCGGGTTCAGAAATCGAAATGGCCCGATGGATGAGAGAGTTGATCACAGAATTCTTTTGGGCAGGATGGTGGTGTGATGAAGCATGTAGGTAACGATTCGTGTGAGTCTTTTTTCTATAAACAGAGTGACCCAATCGGCCATTGGGCTTGGAGGTGACTAACACATCGAGAAAGGGAAGGGACCGATTATTTTCTACTTCCATTGTGAATTTTATACTCGGATGTTGTGAGTTAAGATGATCTAGGAAGGAAGAAAGGGTATGCTGACCATGGGGCCAGATGATAAATGTATCATCAACGTAGCGGAACCAGACTTTTGGTTTTAAGGGGTAAGATTCTAGGGCTAAAGACTCAAAGGCTTCCATGAAAATGTCAGCAATGACAGGGGAAAGGGGAGAACCCATTGGTGTTCCAGATATTTGTTTATAGAAATTGCCTCTAAAAGAAAAATATGTTGAAAGGAGGCATTTTTCGGCAAGATCTGCCAAAACCAAAGACTTGTTATCATTGGTCAAGTGATCTCGCAGAACAACTAGAGAGTCATGTATGGGAATATTGGTAAATAGGGATGATACATCGAAACTGACGAGAATATCTTGGGGATCGACTGTGAGAGAGGAGATTAAGGTGATGAAATGTGTGGAATTTCGGACATAAGAAGAGGTACGACCAGTATAGGTCTTAAATTGATTGGACAAGTACTTTGCGAGTTTGTAGTTAGGAGAGTTAATCGTAGTCCCAATGGGACGAAGAGGTACGTTATCTTTATGGATTTTCGGAAGACCGTAAATTCTGGGGCAGATGGAGTTTTTTGGAACTAAGGACTTCTTAACATCATCGGAAAGATCGGATTGTTTGATGGCATGGGAAATTTCGCGTTCGACTCTAGGAGTGGGGTCTCGAGAAATTGTATTATAACAGGATGTATCCTAAGTAAGTCGTTTACTTTCTCTATGTAGGAAGGAGTATCCAGGATGACTGTGGCATTACCTTTGTCTGCAGGAAGGATTATTATCTCAGAAAGAGAACGGAGATTTTTGAGAGCTATGAATTCCTCACGAGATATATTGGAAGTAGGGATTTTGGCTGTATCAAGACATTTAGTGACGTCAAAGCGGATACGGTCGGCTGGAATTTTGGGAATTGTGCGGAGTGCCGCTTCCACATTTGAAACTATTTCTTCGGTAGGAATTCTGGAAGGAGTGATAGCAAAATTAAGACCTTTAGATAGAAGACTGCTTTCTGCACTTGTTAATTGGTGAGAAGAAAGATTAACGACGGTGTTAATGAGAGGTGAATGAGAAGTAGAAGTGGTGGAATGTGATTTTTTCTTAGATACAAGGGATTGGAATTTCTTTTTGTGAGTTTCGTTGCTTAGAAGAAGGATTTTATCGGCTTGATGATCCACCATCCGGTCCCGCCACCACATGATTGGCCAGCGCGCGCTTCTTGACGTTCGCGCCACGAAGTGTGCCGATACGTCCCGACACGACAGGCACCGCGACTATAAATAGAGCGGTAGCGGAGTAATCGTCGGATTCACTCCCCGCCTCTCGACGCGTTAGTGTTCTGAGCTGTTGGACGTGAATCCCTGTCCTGGCATTTGGTTTTTACCTCTGGCTGCGTTGAGTAGTTGAGTTACTGTGACCAAATGCCCATCTTGGTAGTTAGTATTCGCCTCTGGTTGCGTTGAGTAACTGAGTTACCGTTGCTAACTACCCATCTTCCTGTTCTTTTGTTTTCTTTTTTCTTTTTCTTTGTTTCTCCTGAAGAAGCTACATATAATTGTAGCGAAACGTCGAGATGAACCCACTTTTGGGTCACTCACAAATGACACGGTCCAAACCCGGAAGACGAATAAACTATAATTCTGACTCTGGCCGTGGAAGCCTACGATTTCATTTGACCAACCTCTACGGGGAGGTTATATTCCGCAAAACCTCAGAGTTCTCCACTCTTCGCTCTAAAGTTTCATCTCTACTTTCTTCGCTCACCTTCCTCTCTAGATGTCGTGATAATAACTTGGTTCCCAATTTTCTTGTTCTAAAACATCACATTTCCTCTTCATCTTCTTCCCGAATTCTACATCGAGCCAGCCTATCTCTACTTCGTGAACGGATTCAACATATTCGAAAAACCCTTAATTTTCAATCCCAAAAACTTTTTAAGCTGCATCTTGAACTCTCCAGTATTCTTAGTGTCGATGATTGGTCACTTTTAGACCGCATTTCCTATCATCAAGCCGATAAAATCCTTCTTCTAAGCAACGAAACTCACAAAAAGAAATTCCAATCCCTTGTATCTAAGAAAAAATCACATTCCACCACTTCTACTTCTCATTCACCTCTCATTAACACCGTCGTTAATCTTTCTTCTCACCAATTAACAAGTGCAGAAAGCAGTCTTCTATCTAAAGGTCTTAATTTTGCTATCACTCCTTCCAGAATTCCTACCGAAGAAATAGTTTCAAATGTGGAAGCGGCACTCCGCACAATTCCCAAAATTCCAGCCGACCGTATCCGCTTTGACGTCACTAAATGTCTTGATACAGCCAAAATCCCTACTTCCAATATATCTCGTGAGGAATTCATAGCTCTCAAAAATCTCCGTTCTCTTTCTGAGATAATAATCCTTCCTGCAGACAAAGGTAATGCCACAGTCATCCTGGATACTCCTTCCTACATAGAGAAAGTAAACGACTTACTTAGGGATACATCCTGTTATAATACAATTTCTCGAGACCCCACTCCTAGAGTCGAACGCGAAATTTCCCATGCCATCAAACAATCCGATCTTTCCGATGATGTTAAGAAGTCCTTAGTTCCAAAAAACTCCATCTGCCCCAGAATTTACGGTCTTCCGAAAATCCATAAAGATAACGTACCTCTTCGTCCCATTGTGACTACGATTAACTCTCCTACCTACAAACTCGCAAAGTACTTGTCCAATCAGTTTAAGACCTATACTGGTCGTACCTCTTCTTATGTCCGAAATTCCACACATTTCATCACCTTAATCTCCTCTCTCACAGTCGATCCCCAAGATATTCTCGTCAGTTTCGATGTATCATCCCTATTTACCAATATTCCCATACATGACTCTCTAGTTGTTCTGCGAGATCACATGACCAATGATAACAAGTCTTTGGTTTTGGCAGATCTTGCCGAAAAATGCCTCCTTTTAACATATTTTTCTTTTAGAGGCAATTTCTATAAACAAATATCTGGAACACCAATGGGTTCTCCCCTTTCCCCTGTCATTGCTGACATTTTCATGGAAGCCTTTGAGTCTTTAGCCCTAGAATCTTACCCCTTAAAACCAAAAGTCTGGTTCCGCTACGTTGATGATACATTTATCATCTGGCCCCATGGTCAGCATACCCTTTCTTCCTTCCTAGATCATCTTAACTCACAACATCCGAGTATAAAATTCACAATGGAAGTAGAAAATAATCGGTCCCTTCCCTTTCTCGATGTGTTAGTCACCTCCAAGCCCAATGGCCGATTGGGTCACTCTGTTTATAGAAAAAAGACTCACACGAATCGTTACCTACATGCTTCATCACACCACCATCCTGCCCAAAAGAATTCTGTGATCAACTCTCTCATCCATCGGGCCATTTCGATTTCTGAACCCGACAACCTTAGAGAAGAACTTGGCCATCTGCAAAAAACCCTTGTCGCCAATGGTTACTCCAAGTCCACAATTCAAAATATTACACACCGACATCTACATCCCCCTTTACACCCTAGGACAACAAATTCTGAATCTTCGGGTAATACTCCTGTGGCTTTTCTTCCGTATATTCGAAATGTCACTGATAGGATTGGCAAAATTCTTCGCAAAGAAGGTATCAGGACTACTTTTCGACCACCCAAGAAAATCTCACAATATCTACCCTCTCCTAAGGACCCATTACCGCCCCTATCTTCCTGTGGTGTCTATTCTATTCCTTGTTCATGTGGACATGTGTATATTGGCGAAACTGGTCGTTCCGTCAAAACTCGGATTCAAGAGCATCAAAGATGCATTCGATCAGGTCTTTTCTCCCATTCTGCAGTTGCCGAACACTGCCAAGAAACGGTCATTCCATATTGTTCGAAAAAACCCATATTATTTCTAAGAGCCCCTTCTTTTATTCCAGGAAAATCCGCGAATCTCTAGAGATCCGAAAAAATCCCCATAATATCAATCGAGAGGAAGGATACTACTTGTCTCCCATCTGGAATCTCAGTCTAGAGCCACCATCCGGTCCCGCCACCACATGATTGGCCAGCGCGCGCTTCTTGACGTTCGCGCCACGAAGTGTGCCGAATACGTCCCGACACGACAGGCACCGCGACTATAAATAGAGCGGTAGCGGAGTAATCGTCGGATTCACTCCCCGCCTCTCGACGCGTTAGTGTTCTGAGCTGTTGGACGTGAATCCCTGTCCTGGCATTTGGTTTTCACCTCTGGCTGCGTTGAGTAGTTGAGTTACTGTGACCAAATGCCCATCTTGGTAGTTAGTATTCGCCTCTGGTTGCGTTGAGTAACTGAGTTACCGTTGCTAACTACCCATCTTCCTGTTCTTTTGTTTTCTTTTTTCTTTTTCTTTGTTTCTCCTGAAGAAGCTACATATAATTGTAGCGAAACGTCGAGATGAACCCACTTTTGGGTCACTCACAAATGACACGGTCCAAACCCGGAAGACGAATAAACTATAAACTCAAAGAGTTCAACTCTTACTGAAAATATACGTAATGCCCAAAAACCGAATAAAAGTATCTATAACATTAATTAGACATGGGAAAATATAAAAGTAGGAATAATTAAAAGAGCAAATGAAAACTTAAAACCAAAGAATAAAAAACATAAAGACTGGATGACTAAAGATATACTACTATTAATGAATGAAAGAAAATCATCCAAAACAAAAAATCCAATTAAATATAATGAAACTGATCGATTAATTAAAAATAGTATAAAAGAAGCTAAGGAGAGAATGTTACATCTGCAATGCCAAGAACTAGAAGAAATTGAGAAAATATGACTTTTTTAACATGCATAAAAGAATTAGATAACTAACAGGAATGAAAAAACCTTTCAAACTAGGCAACTAAGAGATGAAAGTGGTGCACTTATAACATAATATATAAACCAAAAATGCAGAGATGGACACAATATATAGCACAACTTTTAAAAGACAAGGAGAGAACAGAAGTACCAAAAAGAATGTAAGGAATCATCCTTATACTGGGCCTGACATTATACGAGAAGAAATTGAATATGCAATGAAACAAGCTAAAGGTGGTAAATCTCCCGGGCCTGATGAAGTTCCTATCGAATTACTTAAAATTACCAATACTGAATATATTGATCTTCTTTTGGATCTATTCAGTACCATATATATAGAACAGGTATAATACGTAAAGAATGGCTTAAATCAACATTCATACTGCTTCCAAAAAAAAAGCCAATGCAAAGGAGTGCAATGAATATCGCACCTTAGCCTTAATGAGTCATGTTTTGAAATTCTTTTTGTCTACAAAATAGATTGTTCTAAATATTTTTGTAAAATATCCATAGTATTTCATAATAAAAAGAAACAAAATGTGATAATAAATCATTATAAATATGTAAAAATGAAAATTCTGTTAATCCCAACTAAGATGGAATCCAAAATTAACAAACAAAAACAATCAAAATTCCAAAAACAAAAACCCATAATTAAATTCCAACTTAACTAAACCTGTTGAAAAAACTAAACTTTATCTCCATATTTTACATCACTTGAGACTCACGTGGAATGCTCGACCAAAACTGAATAGATTCACGTCGCGTGGATGCAGCTTTCAGAATCTCACCGGTTTAGGTCACTGTTTAATACCATCTTAGAAGTCAAAAGTAACTATTCAGATATTTAATGAATTTTATGGATTTAAAGATCCAAAGAGAATACAGCCCTGACCTTGGTTTAACAAACCACATTTAGGTTAGCTCCGATAATATCGTTTAAATCTAATAGATTAAAGTGATGAAAAATAAATAAAAGTGTTTACTACAAAAATCTACAGTGCTTTTTATCGATTGGTCTGCAATTGCAGTGAATAAAATTAATATTGTCAATAATACATAATACAGCATTCTGAAAGTCAACTAAATTATCAGAAAGGCCGTTCCGACCGGTTTCAGAGCGGGTTTTGTTTAAAAGTCTGCTAATAATACAGAGCCGAACTGGCACAGGTAAAAAATTGACTATGATAAATAAATTTAAATACAAAAATTATTAACCAAAAATGAATCCAAAAGAAAATAATCCTTCACAAAACACCACACCGTCTACATACTCAAACATACTAACAAAGAACATAGTTTTCGCCTCGAAAATTGCATTTGCATTTATTTATCTTCTAAAAGAATAGTAGACCAACTCATTGATTCACACAAACACGTTAAAATCAGCAACGTGCAAGTAGAAGTCCACATATTAATAACTCCAGCATTAAGATTAGTCATCTCGAATGTTTGTCCAACCATTTCAAACGAAGTTATAGAAGAAGAACTCAAGAAAATGGGAATTTTAGCCATATCAAAAATGACATTTTTTCGAGTAGGTATATCTGAGACAGAATATAACCATGTTCTAAGTTTTCAGAACGGCAAAACGGCAAAAATTTTCAAGCGGCAAATCTACATCAATCCATTAGAAAAGTTATTCATAATAGACTCTTTCAACATTTCTTTTGATTCCACAACATATCGAATATATTGTTCTGAAGCTATTTTCTTGTGACATTTTAAATTAGTTACTATTTAACTATTTAAACATACATCATTTATGTTTTTTAAATAATGAAACATACAAAATCAGAATTTTGGTGTTTATTGAAGGTAAACTAAATGCACAAACAAATACTTACCATGTCAGGATAGTATTATGAGGTTTTTTTTCTGGTTTTTCCCTCATAATTTACTATGGAATCACTAACAGGAGAATTTTACTGTCATCGTGTCATATGTTTGTCTTTATAAAGATGAATTACATGCTATGATTTTTCTGACCGATATTCTCAAGTTAAAGTTGATTTCAAGTAATCGAATAAACTATCTTATAAGTAAAGTCGTCCCAGGAGCTCAAATTAACAATATTGGCAATATCATTTTAAAGTCGTCTACTTTAAAATGCATAATGTATGTCTGAATTGTCAATATAAATGAGTCAGATAAAATTAAATTATTAGAAGAATTTTTCACTATGTAACAAAAAACAAAATTTGTTTAATTTACTGTTTGTATTTTGAGAACGATTTCCGAAGTGGAAATTGAAACGCCAATAAACGTATTTTTATCTTTAATTGTGGCTTATTTCCAGTTAAATAGTAATTAATATCGAATATACCTTTCTGTAGAAGAATTTAATTGTTCTAAATGTCGAACAATAGGACACCGAGAAGTTGACTGCATTCATAAAACGGATTCGCCCAGTGAACAAATGGAAACATAAGTACCTGAAAATCCTAATTCAAATAACCAAACCAATATACAGCTAACTGAAACCACCAATAAAACTCCTTCTAAAGTAAACATTCCCTATAACCCTCGAGCTCATATCCTATCTATAAGTAGCAATGATAACCCACCTTTAAATAAAAATAAGACCAAAAGACAATTATCAAATTCTCCAGATATTTCTGATATTCCCACATCACAAGACGTCTTCTCTGTTCCCAAAACATCTAAACCGAAAAAAAGAGCCAAGTCTACTGAAAACACATTTGCTGTCCTCGAATCTATTAAAAACTTAATAGAACAAAAAAATCCGTCCTTTCCTATAATTCATTCAGAAATATGCCTATTTTTAGAAAATGCCAGTAACTCTAGAAACGCTGAACTTATAGCAAAAGAATACACCAATGAAATATCCGAAATTATTGACATTCTCACTTTTATCCACGGAAATATTTAAAATCCCTCTTTAAAAAGAACAATTACAACTATTAAGAAGAAATTATCCTCAAATTATTATTCATCTACAGAAGAATCTGACAACGACACAATTAGTCGGGATAAATAATGTCTCATACATTTTTAATTCAATTTAACCTAAAAGGATTCTACACTCACCTCGAGCAATTAAAACTTCTTGTAAATGATTTCTCTCCCATTGTAGTTCGTCTGAAAGAATCTCACTTTAAAAACAATTCTGTAACACCTAGAATTTATGTGCCATTTCTGAAAAACAGAAATGGAATGCATGCTAATGGTGAAGTAGCTACTTTCATTCGAAATGACACTGAAGCAAAAATCATTCCACTTACTACAAACCTTGAAGCTGTGGTTGTGTCAATACTTACTGTATCCTAACCAAGACGACATAAATAAACTAACAGCACTCATAGTGCTGTTAGTTTAATGAAAAATTACTCCATCCCAAAGTAATTCTAGGTGATTTTAACTGCCAGCACCCAGCGTGGGGTAGCCAAAAAATCGATAAATGTGGCAACCGTCGACAAAATCTGATAAATAAATCAAATTTAATCTTACTAAACAATGGAAAGGCAACAAGATTCAATTCATATAACGGATCATTGTCTGCAATTAACCTGACTCTGTGTAGCCCATCACTAGCACACATGTTTCAATGGAACACAGCAAAAACTATGCACGACAGTGACCACTTCCCCTTACTTATTTCAATCGAGACAAACCAACATCTTAATCCGAATGCATATAAAAGATGGAAAATAAAATAAGAAAACTGGGAACATTTTCAAAAAGACTTGGAAGACAAGATGGAAAATTATGAGATATCAAATGACAATCACAAAACCGTCACGGACTTTAACAGCATTATCTTAGATTGTGCATCTACACCTGTAGGAAAAACTAAACCGTGTAAAAGGCAACCGGTACCTTGATGGAATCAAGAAATGTCTCGGGCCTTGGCTGCTAGCAAGCTCGCCTTTAACGTTCTTAGGAGACACAAAACAGAAGAAAACATAATAAAATTTAAGAGATTGAGAGCTAGTACACAATTCTTAATGAAAAAGAGTAAGAAGGAGACCTGGATTGAATATGTTAGAAGCATTAACACATCTACCCTAGCATATATAATCTGGAACAAAATAAAGTAAGATAAAAGTATCAAGTTTACCTTACTCAATAAATGCACTTTCATATAATAACCAAATCATATCTTGTAGAAATGAAATTTCTAAAATTCTAGTAGACTTATTTCAAAAAAAAAACTCCAGCGATTCTGTACTAGATCCGATCTTTTCTAGACACAAGATTACCACAGAATCTGTAGACATCAAAACTCGCAACCAGATCTCTCCCATAAATGCACCCATAACTTTGCAAGAATTAGATTTTTCTCTTTTAAACTTAAAAACCACATCCCCAGGTCCTGATGATATTCCATCAATATTTTTAAAAAATCTACCCCAAAAATGCAAAAAGATACTTTTAGACATCTTTAGTCACATATTTTTAAATCATTACTTTCCTGATAATTGGAACAAGGCTATTATAATTCAAATTTATAAACAACACAATCCAAAAGATTGTCCCACATCTTACCGTCCTATTTCCCTCAACTGCATCATGTGTAAACTTCTCGAGAAGATTGTAAATTGGTATGTAAAAAATAAAAATCTCCTGACCACAGTCCAAAGTGATTTTCGACGAGGTAGATCTGCTAACGACAACTTAGTGGCACTTGAGTCAACCATTCATGATGCATTCTTACTAGATCAGAAAGTTATAGCAGTCTTTTTTTATGTGGATAAAGCTTTTGACACATTATAGAGATACCTCATATTAAATAAACTTGATAAATGGGGAATTTAAGGGCATATGCTTGCGTTTATAAAAAACTTTCTGAAGAAAAGGGAAATACAAATAAGAGAAAATGGAAACACCTCTACCACAAGAATACTCGACAACGGTGTTCCACAAGATTCAATTTTAAGCTCAACTGTATTTTTAATTACATTTAATGATGTAATAAATACAATTAAGCCTCCTATAAAAGCAAACTTATACGCTGATGATTTAGTTGTGTATATTAAATGCAAAAATATTACATCTGTGGCTAAAATACTGCAGAACCTTCTATCCAAAATCTAAGAATGGTCTTCCAAAATAGGCTTCCTCTTTTTAACTAATAAGACACATTACACAGTTTTCAGCAAACTCAAGAATACCATTTAGTTTCGTTAATATTTAACGGTCAAAATATATATATCATTCAGAGGAATCGAATTTTTTGAGCCTAACGTTTGATTACAAATTAAACTGGAAAACACACATTACGACTTTACAATTAACTGGTCAAAATAGAATAAACTTGCTGAAAATTCTATCCAATAATATATGGGGAGCTGATTCTAGTATTCTGCTAAACCTCTACATATCAATTATTCGCAGTAAACTAGACTACGGTGCAATATGCCACAGCATATTGCAATATGATACAGCAAATAAAACGTTCCTAAAAAGCTTAACACAATTCAAACAACAGCTCTAAGATTAGCCGTCGGTTCCTTCAGAACCAGTCCTGTAAGCAGCTTACAACTAATATCAAGAGAACCCCCTCTATATCTAAGACGACATCTACTTAGTTTAAATTATGCTGCAAGAATATCTTCCAATAAAAAGCACCCATAATATTCTGAGATTATTAACGCACCTACATCCAATTTGTATAGAAACAAACATTATAAAGACAAACCCTTTAGGAAAAGAATCAATCAAAAAGGATTTAATTGCAATGAATTTAAATTATCCATAACCACAAACTTAGATTTCTCAGTGCATCATCACAGATTCACTCAGTGCCTTTCATGGAATTAATCAACTTTACCCTAACCATCCTATTGCACAAAATATAAGAAATGAACTTAATGCAGTACACCATATAAATAAAAAGGTTACGTATTTCGATATCTTTAGATCTAAAGAGAACGAAATACGTATATGCGGCTTGTTGCTGCTCTGTACCAAATCAAAATCTAATATTTGGAGTACCAGAAATCGAATTTACTACGAATATAGGCCATGATAAACGGCATTTGGAGTGCAATTTTTAGACTCCCTTGCCGATTCATTCATCAAGCTGTTTGCTTCGCAAGTTTTAGGGAGCACGGTGGCTTATATTTGAATTCGATTTCGCCAGGTAAAAATCGTATGATTTCTCTTTTTTTTTAAAGGTTACATTTATCTGGATATCTTCACACATTGGCATTAAAGGCAACGAGGAAGTTGATCAATTGGAATTAAAATCCATCAAAAATGAAAATGTTCCAGAAATTACTAAATATCCCCCACACCGACCATAAACGACATATCATGAATCATAATAAATTTATGGCAAGCAACCTAGGATGCAACCGACTTTAAGTTGAAAACAATAAATCCTCGAATAGACGCCAGCTTATCACAACAAGGAAAAAAAGAGATCAAGTAATCGTAAATCGTCTTCGAATCCGCCACACAATACTAACACACCAACACCTTCTAAATAAAGAACCAGCTCCGATTTGTACCTACTGCTCTACTCAACTCACAGTGAAGCATCTGATAGTCGACTGTCCGCAGTTCTAACCTCAGAGAACATGCCGAAGAGTTAGTGAAAACCTGATAAGTGCGCTTACGACAAATATCTTACGTACTGCCAATAAATCTCGGATTTATTACAGTTTCTAAAAGGCATCAACATTTATAATAAACTTTAATGTATCAAACTGTACTACTGTGTATGCCCCCCCACTAATAACCCTTGGTAGTTGATGTGGGTTTTGTATGTTTAATTAAAAAAGACAAAGATCTGACGATCTTATTAATTATGTTTGATTTTTTCTCAAGTTTTCGTTCATCATACTGTTAACTTAAGTAAATTTTTATACCCTTTTCGCAGGCTTACTATATTATTTCTATTAAAAGTTCATCATCAATTTTGATTAAAATATTTAGACTTCCTTACTGTTATTTTTGTCCCGGTTTAGGTTAGCACAAGCTTGCCGTTTTGGTTTTACTAGTAGTATTCTGCATGTATTTTGGTAGCTTTAGAATTGTAAAAATATTAAATAGTCTATAGCTTATTTGGTCCTTTTTATATATTTTTACTTTATTTTTATTTTTTTTACTTTGACCACTAATTAGTAAACATATTTGTGCAAGAAGTTAATGTACGTACCCTTATAATAATGTCAAATTTTATTTTCAGTTTTACTCAACGTGGTATCTCGACCAGCCATGAATGAAGTTTACCTGATCATAATTTCCTATTTTATACTAGTTACTTTCGTTACTCTTGAGGTAAGTCACAAATATGTATTTATGAATATATAATGAATATGTAATATATATATATATATATATATATATATATATATATATATATATAGGAAAGGAAAAGGAAAAGAAGTCTTTGATGACAACGTTAGAAAACGGAGCTTTGAGGTTTATTGGGATTTATTCAGCGGTGAAATAAGTGTACTCTTTTAACTAAGTTTCAAGCTTTCGAAAATGTTTATTTTCATCATCAGGAAAAAACTGAAAATAAAGTGCGACTGTTAGTAAAGCATCCTCGAAATTAGTTATAGTGAACGGTTATAAAAATCGAGAAAAAACTTACGTTAGTGAGGTTGGTCTTTCGTGGATGTTTCATTTACAGTGATATCAACTTATCTAAGCATAATTGTGCCCTTGCACAGCATGCTATTAACACTAAACACAAAGTAGCTTACTTTAAATTATCTCAGATTTATGCAACTTACATTTCATGACTTAATGTCAACGTTGCTTTTGAATAATTGTATTAACTGTTTCTATTTAAATAGTTTAATACAACAAGTCGACGAATAGGTGATGGGTTTCAACGTTTCGACAACGTTTTCGACAACGAATAGGCAACGTTTTCGATGGTAGGTGGTCTTTCGTTTGGGTTGAAAGGATTCCAATCATTTCGATTTGCTATGGTGTTATTTGCTTCTTCGATATGATGGCCATTAAATTTTGCATCGAAAAATTCAACCCATCTGTTTAGGATTGAGGCCGTATTATTTAGGATGTTTCCTTCTACATCCTTACAGCTCCTTATTCTTGGCTTAAACTCTTTGTCTTTTTCTTCTTCTATGTAATCGTTTTTCTTCTCTTCTTAGTGTCCGGTATTCTTCCTTTGCTCTTCTTGTGCGTCCAGCTTAATTTGTCTTTAGGTATGCCCTGTTTTTGTTAACTGTTGCTTCTTGACACTCCTTGTCAAACCATTCGTTTTATTTAACTGATCTCAACCGATCACTGGGGGGGAAAATGGAGTTCTCAACCACCTTTTCCTTTCATTTTTTGGTTTATACCAAATTTTGTCATATTAGTTAAATAAACCGCTCTATTGTATTAGAGTTGGTAGTAATACGCCTTGTTGTTCTGTCACGCGTTGACCTCAAGGCATCTGTCTTTTCACGTTGTTAGCGTTATAACACCTGTTGCCTTCATTTCACCGGCAGCAGTCTAGAAGCTTGTAGTGGTAACTTCATTATACTTTTAAATTACTGAATTTTTAATTAATCATTTTAATAATGCTACCTAAAGTCAAAATTAAATCTCAACTATTGATTTATTGTTGGAAGTGCATCTTAGATTTTTTAGTTCTTCTGCACATTAATTGTACGTTTTTATTTAATTTTTTAAGTATTTTTTTATATAATTTATAAGTTTATGAAAATTGTTAACTATATTTAGTTCAATTTGTTGTTTATACAACATAATTATACAATGTCCATTGTCGTAAACTTCTTTACAATTGTTAATATCACTGACTGCTACATATCTTTTTGAGGTAACATACTAAATAACTTTTCATTGGATGTTAGGTTTTTCATATTGTTCTTTTTAGATGAACTGACATGAACATATTCAATGTATACGATATTATATATTACATCATTCGACGTACAAATAAATTACACATTTGTATAATTACATTGTTGTCAACTGCCTCTTCATTATTTTTTATTGTTTATGTTTATATTGTACTCGAATGCTAGGTACCCATTTTATTAGTTTTTGTTACTTTTCTTCTCTTAAAATTTATTTTCATTCCAATGTTCGTTATTTTCCATATTTTAGTTTTCATACATCTTTGTTACGGACACGGAGTATGTCAATTGCAAACCACTGTAAAAGTTGTTATAGGCATTTCCATAAATCTTACCTCATGCCAAACGCAGCCTTTAAGTGTACACAAGGCAAGCTTATTTCCGTTTCGTTTTATAGTTGCCTTTCTGTAATATTTCTTAATATGTGATTATTATTAATATGTATGTTGTTATTTATTTGTTTACCAGTTCTACGTGGCTTCTACAAAACCCTTTTTTTTTTTGAAAAAACCGATTTCGCAAGTTTTTCTTACCTTAATCGTTATATGTGCTTCTTTTAGTTCCTGTGTACTTCAGAGTTGTTATTTCAGATATTATATGTTTTTAATTGGATATGATATACTCGATTTCGTTTTTTGTTTTCCTATCTGGATTTCTTGATGTCTATCTTTTAGTTTGTGGCTTTTTAAAGAAACTATTTACACAATACAGGTCTTCTCTCTGTCGGAAGTTGATTTCAGTCTTTTCCCCCTCATTTAAGTTTACCTAGTTCAAAGTTTCCTCTATTTTTAAAATTGTCGATGTTTTTTTTTCACCTAGTCTAGCATTAAATTCGCCCATAATGATACAGCAGTACGAAATTTCTACTTTTTGTGCCATTATTAGATCTTCATACCCTTTTTCTATTTCTACCTCTTCCGCAGGCTTGTTTGAGTATATACTCAGTGGTAGCGGGTAGTTACTCTTGTTTTGATTATTTGTCCTAAATTCTTATTCTTTTATACCCATATTACGAAGGCTATTATATCTAAATTTACGCATTCTCTAAATTTTCTGTTTTTTTAATTTTTTTCATCGTTTCCTATACGACCATTTTGCTTTTTATTGTATTTATCTATTTGTGCATTTCAGTCACCCATTGTTAAATTCTATTTGCTTTTTCTTTTTGGTCAGTCAATTGTGTTTTAAATTTTTTGTAAAAAACTTCCATATCATTTGTAGTTTGCTCTATTGGGACGTAAGTTTGAAAATACTTTAAATTTTTTAAGCTGCCGTTTATTTAACATAATTTTTGAGATTTTAAATTCTAAAATAAACCTTACTACTGCTACCCATAGTCCTTATTTGGTCCTACCATTTATTGTAAGCCTTAGTATTAAAGGTAATAATGCCCAATCTGCATATCTGCTAGTCCGATAATTTTATTTCGAATATGTCTAAAATATTAATGATACTGGTGATTTCTTACATTAATTCTATCTTTCCTTTAAGGATGTAATATTGCACGTTTAAATTATTAGTATAGATATGTATGTTTTTACCTGTTTTATTTTAATTTCTTTAAAATTTTTTTGTATCTTTAATGAATGAAGGGCACAAAAGAAAACGGAATATGGCAAAGAAGATAGAACTTTGAACTATACAAAATATACCAGGATCAGGATATTACAACATTCATTAAAATAAAACGGCTGCGTTGGATAGGATATGTAGAAAGAATGGAAGAAGGCGAAATACCAAACAAAATATTCAAACAGATGACAGTAGGAAAAAGAACAGGAGGAAGACTAAAGTTGAAACACCTAGAACAAATAGAAAATGATATAACAAGCTTAAAAATAAAAAATAAAACTGGAGAAAAAAGCACGAAACAGATGAGAATGGAGAAGAATCCTGGAACAGGCCAAGACCCAAACAGGATTGTCGAGCTAGTGATGATGATGATGACACTATTATCTTTATTCTTTGATCAAATGATGACACTACCATATGATCTTAATCAAGCATGAAAAAGGAAAAGTAAAAAGATTCACGAACGTGAACACTACCTTTCAATGGATATTAAAAAGAATGGTATATTTAACTTTAAACAGGTGAAGAGATACATTGAAGAAAAAATAGATTGGTAAGAGCAGATAAGTTAATACTAATATAAGACAGAATAATAGAGTTTACTTATGAATAGAATTAATAAAATGTATCACAGGATACAGAATCACAAAACTAGGTATCATATGCTGATACCTAGTTTTGTGATTCTGTATTCTGCTATTTTCCAGAACCTTGGAGTATATTTCAGTTTAAATGAAACAATAATAAGGTATATTAATTCGTTTATGAATTGTGTTAGCAGCTACTTTATTTTCTCAACAGTGATGACATTAAAGCGTGAGATTATTCTTAAATTATTATTATCAATGTTGATTTCATCTATAGCATTCGTGTATATATATTTTGGTACGTGTATACCATTAATGAATTTCTAAACTTAGCGTTTTATGTATAACTAATCAATAGAAGAAATTATATAGTCGCAGGAAATGCACACACGGTTATTCATAACTTGTGAGATATCTCATCAATATATAACACAGTTAGTTCTTCATGCTTAAATTAATTCTTAAATGATTGTTTGTTTATTATGTTTAATAATATATTTATCAGATCATAAAACTACGACTACAAGACACTACAAGACTACAAGATACCAGTACGCTGGAACATAAATATAGAAATGGTTATTATAACAGCATTTAACTGCAAACGTTAACTGTAGTTAGTTAAGTTCTTCGCAGTCCCTCTATTCCTACTTTTTATTTCCTTTGCTACTACTCATTTAAAGAAAATAGAACTTAATTTATTATCTTAGAAGCAAGCACATATTAAAGATTAAATACAGCCTATGAGATTTATTTGAGGGATGAGGATGAATGCTATTTATATTCCGATCGTAAAGCGTTTCAAAAACCAACTGACCCTATTGGCGGTTCTGATCTATCAGATCAACAATGCCGTTGAATTTAGTCCTCTGAAAATTCCATTATAAACCAGGGCACCGAAAGCACTCATGTGGTTTTGACAAATGGAAATATTCATTTACATAATCCGGAGATCTATATCAACTCTATAATAAAAAATTAAGTTAATCAATACCTTTTATGATTTATGATAAATAATACGGTAAAATTTATTCTTTTGGGATTTGGTTATGAGTTACTAAATTACATAACTAAAAATTTTAAGAAAACTAGTACAATATATTACTGAATCTTAATGTAGATTAAGGAGTACAATAAGCACATGAAAAGCATTATCTTGATGAATATACGTCGATAAACGACTCACAGTTTTCTTTGTTAATTACAATAAGACGTTTACCAAGCTTTGTGATAATAATCTCACATGGCTACGTAAAAATAATAAATCATATCTACTTTATTCAATCTGCCAATATTAGAGTGGATTCAGAGATGTACAGCAAGATTGTATATTTTCGCTATTATTATGCAATTTTTATGTTTGAAAGAAATATTTTAAAATTTATTTGAAAATTGTGGGCTATATGTTAGCAATAAAATTAAACAGACACGTAACGTTGCCAAGAACGTTGCCAATATCAGAACGGAAAAAAAAACTAAGCAAGATTGTATAATTTTGCTATTAATATATAATTTATATTTGAAGGAAATATATCAAAATTTAGTTAAATATGGAGGAGTAAATGGTACCTATTTAAAAAAAAAATAAACTAATAATTAACGCTGTCAAGACGAGATTTACCGTTATCAATTACACTTTAATTAAACGAGAATTGCCGGTAAGAAAAAAAATACACAAATATTTTACGTCTTATTAATGACAACACCAATTATACAGAGAAAACAAGAATGCAAATTAAAAACGCTAGAGCGATATTCTATAAAATGCAATAAGTGCTATGCAGTAGTGACCTTGGTTGACAACTTCAAATACAAATATTACGCTCAGTACGGCTTTATTAAATGGAGGCCTGTTCCTTGGGCAAAATAATTGAGGGACTTTTAAACATTTAAGATGGAGATCTATAGAAGGATATTAAATATATAGGAAAAGGGAAGGAGATATACTATATTAGAAATACTAGTAGATATAGGCTATTAGCAAAAATGAAATAGAAGTTAAGAGAACAGGTGTCAATTTTTTTGCAGAATGAACAATTACAAGAATTCCAAGATGGATTTAAATCAATTACCGGTCCAAAGTAAGTGTCAGCTTAAAGAAAGAGATAATTTAACTAAAGGAGTAAGTCCCTGGAGAATTACAGTCAAAAGAAATAAAATAACTTAGAAGTCAAACAAGAATAGCTTAAAGTTTGAGGAAGGCTTAGTTGACAGCAAATAACTAAATACAGTGAAATTTTATAGGCGTACTGGCCTCAAAGGAAATCTTTGTATCTTCCCAATGGTCTATTATGTCAGAAGTGGGAGAGTCTTAATCAAGTCAGTACAGTTTAATAAGTGGTATTGCCAAAAGTACACAATAAAAGTGTGTGACGTGAACTTTATAGCAGCTTTTTAAAATCACATTTTGGAGTTAAAATAACACTTGCCAGAGTTCAAGACTAATTTTACTACATCAATTATCGCCGAGATGTATAAAAATGTTTATGTAAGAAATGCGATTTATGTAATAGTAGAAAAGACTCTAAAACAAGAAGTCGTGGTAAAATGGCAAAATATTTTTCCGCAGAGTGTTACCAATAAAACAAGGGAAAGCTAGGGTAAAGCTAATTGTTGCAAATGAGAAAGGGAAAAGCCTGAAATGGTGAAGCCAATATTAGAAATTATGTAAGATTTATGGTTAAATAAAATTTAAAATGAATTAATAATTATTTAAATAAAAAGTTAAAAAACCGGGAATGTAACCAATTCAAAAGAAAATATAAAATTTACTGGAGGCACTACAATAGAATAGGCTGAGCTCAAGAGAATGAGAGTTCTGTTCAGAGAGCAGGTTGGCACGTTTGCTTGCCTGTAGTAACGTAAGGTTAAATCAGATCAATCCTAAGATGATCTTGAGATGGGCGCCAGGGTGAATTTAGAATGTCACTCCAGTTTGGGATATAAGTAATTATATATATATATATATATATATATATATATATATATATATATATATATATATATATATATATATATATATATCCGGTTTTTTTAGGCGTTACGCCCGTCCGGTAGGGATCTATGGAGGAGTATCACCGAGCCGCAAGCCCTTATCTCTTGCCGTACTGCTCCACCATAGGCCGATCAGATTCCAGCATATTCTAGTCTAAGCCGTAGATTCATCTAGAATTTTAAACTGCTGCGTTAGACTTTTTGTTTTCCGTACACCGAGCTGGGGCTCGATCCCACATCCACTGAACCATTCGACAGTGAAGCGAATGAAAAGCAGCCGCACAGCCCGCTGAGTTATCTGACCGACATGTAATCATATACTAACTGAAAAAAAAAAGATGATAGGAAACAAATAAAAATCTGAAATACTTTATACACTATATTAGATTCTTAATTTACTTTTAACCCCCAAAAACCATAAACTATGTATATATATATATATATATATATATATATATATATATATATATATGTTATATGAGAAAATATTAACCTTGAACTAGCTTAAGTTCGCCGACTTCAGATTTCATCATCTCATTCCCATAGAAACAGCTGACACGCAGTAGAACTTTGTACGAACCGTTGGCCAATATTCATGGGAACAGCGATTCAGCACTTCATACCAAACCTATAAATTACCATTCTCAGATGCCGGGACCACTCTTAGCTGCAACTTCGACCAGTCCAGTTATTGTAGTCATTTTAAATTAATTTAATTTTGTACTATTATTTAATATTTAATTTGTAACAAATAAAGTTCTTTTTTAAAAAGTTAAACTCGTGATCAGTGATCTAACAATTGGCGCAAAGTCAGTAGGATCCGAAAAACGTTGCTAGAACACGTGTATACTCACTGGCAGCGGCGGATTCTCATCCCTTAACGGAACAAAGAATCTACGGAAGTCCTCACTCCTGTGATCTACGGAAGGAACACCTAGTGAAGCCCCTGGTAGCCGAGCAGAGAGAACAAGACGACCCTTAAAGAAGAAGACATCTCCGAACAACCTCACTCCTGTAATCTACGGAAGGAACACCTAGTGAAGCCCCTGGTAGCTGAGCAGAGAGAACAAGGCGTCCCGATGTTCTTCTTTATGTAAGTGGATTTTGAATCATCTCGTTAATAATTTTGTTTTAATAATTTACGAAATTGACTATACTGCAAGTCAATTAATCAAGATACAAAAAAAAATAATACAAGTTGATTATCTAATATTTGAAATTATTGATATTGACATATTTCTTTTATACTATTTTATAATTACTGATATTTTATTTACATATTTTTTTTTACTTGCTATATTTTTGGTATATTTTCTCTTGATATATTTTTATTTGACATATTTGATACATTTTTACTTGATATATTTGATACATTTTTATTGATATATTATTTGATATTTTAAATTGATACATTTTTGTCCTTTACATATACCACTACATTTTTTTTTCTCCCTTATATACTGATATATTTTATACTTCTTCATACTTCTATTTTCATTTTCGTTTCAAAATATCTCGAAAAATGCCCGAGACACGTTCCCAAACTCAACAAGAAATCGAACCATACAAGCTTTCGGAAATATTTTCCATTATCCCAGAATTTGAAGGCGATCCGATTTCTCTTTCTACATTTTTAGATGCGTGCGACTGTGCCTTTAAAATGGCCACAGGCGATCAGCGCGTTCTATTAACGATTCACGTAAAAAATAAACTCAAAGGTAAAGCTGCACAGCTTATTAATTCTAGAAAACCACTTTCTTATACAGAAATAAAACAATTATTAAATCTACATTTCGGAGACAGTAGAGACCTGACCTCCTTAATACAAGACTTACAAAGACTAAGACAACTATCTAACGAATCTCCTCTAACTTTCTTTAACCGCTTACAAGTTCTGAATGCAAAAATGCACGCCTCGATCCAAATAGCAAATTTATCCCCAGATCAAAAAACCGCCCAATGTGACTTAATCGATACCATGGCCCTAAACACACTTTTAACCGGTTTAGAACCCCGTCTAGGACAAATTATTAGGGCTAGTAATCCAAAAGATCTCATTGAAGCAAGCAATCGTATTAGACGCGAACTTCAATTGTCATATTTTGAAAAACAAAAATCTAATTCTAGATCAAATATTCCTAAACCCTCTCAACCAATGAGAAGACCCTCATCTCAGTTTACAAAATGTACAAATTGTGGCCGCATTGGTCATCTAAATACTGAATGCCGCTCTTCACGTTTCGTAAAGCCAAACCAAACTTTTTCTAGGCCACACGGTTACCAAAACCAATATAATAATGGACCTAATAACTATCAAAACAATCAGAACCCTAATAGGAATCAATATTCTTCCAACAATCCAAATTTCAACCAACAGAGACCTTCCTTTTCATCTCAAAATCAAAATCAAAATCGTCCATCTGTTATTCAAAGAAACCCAAACTTTCAACGGGCACATGTCTTAAACGAATACCCTGACGAAATAACGACTAACTATTATACAGATGATTACTACACAGATAATTATTATAATACCGATAACTATGAAAACTATGACACAGATTATTATACAGAAAATAATCCACAAACTGATAACTTTTACGAAACCAATAACACACAAGATTATCAAAATTTTCTTTCACTTCCGAATCAAAATCATCCTCCCAATCATACGAACCACTCGACGGATATTACGAATATCCAAGAACAAATTCAAGCACTCAACTTAAACGACTTTCATCCGGACCTCAATTTTCCCGAACAGACGTTCATGTAACCCCATTTCATACAATGAGTTCCAAAAATTTATATTATATTAACGATGCTACCAACACTTTTAAACTTTTAATCGACACAGGTGCTGGAATCACTGTTTTCAAAGAAAACACAGCACGCAATTATCATAATAGATTTCCTGAAAACGTTACTATTCAAGGTATAACCGATCAAAAATTATTAATAACAGAATCTGTCCTGATTCCTTTCACTGACAATAATCCTCACAAAGTCTTTATTTTCAATTTAGACATTGATTTCGATGGCATAATAGGCCTAGACTTTCTAGATCATTACGAATGCGTAATAGATCTTAAATCCCGACAGTTGCATACAAATTTTAAGACTGTCACCCTTCACAAAGTAGGACACGAGACAAACACACCTCAAGACAAAATACCGACACACCCTACAGAAACAAGACAAAACGAACTTAAAATAAAAATTAAATCAGATCCTAAACAGGAATCAAATTTAAAATACCAAAACCCTATAAATGAAAAATACACTATCATAAAAAACCGAGATCAAGACAAAAATCTTGAAAGACCGGAGAGAAAACGAATAAAAGGAACAAACAGAATTACCATTGACAGCCGGACCGAACAAATATGCAAATTAAAATGCAACTTATCGAATACAGATGCCATATTATCAGCTCAAGAAATTGAAAAAGTAAGATTACCTCATGCATTAGTCCATGTAGACAAAAATGGAGAATTCTTAACTTCCGTCCTAAATGCTAATGCAATGCCGAAGACAATCGAATTTTCAGACATTTCAATCGCACCCTTCAAAAATTCCGAGACAATCCTATCCTACAACGGAAATGATTTTGAAGAACCCGTACTAGACAGAACACGAATAATTAGAGAACAACTAAGAATTGATCATCTAAATTGCGAAGAACAAGAACTAATTCTAGATATATGTACTGAATATGCAGATATATTTTATGTCGAAGGCGACAAACTGACCTTCACAAACGAAATCAAACACAAAATCGAAACAAACAACGCTAAACCTATCTTCACTAAATCTTATAGATATCCTCAAATACATAAGGAAGAGGTAAAGACGCAAATTAATAAAATGTTAGAAGAAGGAATAATCCAGAAAAGCGTCTCGCCCTGGTCGAGTCCAGTCTGGGTCGTACCGAAGAAATTAGATGCGTCAGGAAAACAAAAATGGCGAGTTGTTATTGATTATCGAAAACTTAACGAACTCACAGTACAAGACCGTTATCCTCTACCACAAATATCAGAACTATTGGACCAACTAGGAAGATGCCAATACTTCACAACACTAGATTTAGCGTCTGGATTTCACCAGATCGAAATCGAGCCACAAGACATCCAGAAAACGGCCTTTTCCGTCGAAAATGGACATTACGAATTTGTGCGCATGCCATTCGGACTAATGAATGCTCCATCTACTTTCCAAAGAGTAATGGACAACATCCTTTTAGGAATACAAAACGAAAGATGCTTAGTGTATATGGATGACATAATTATCTACTCACCCACTATTCATGATCACATGTCACGACTAACAGAAGTTTTTAAAAGGTTACGAAAAGCAAACTTAAAAATACAACCAGACAAGTGCGAATTTTTAAGAAAAGAAGTAGCATATTTGGGCCACCTTGTAACAGAAAATGGTGTAAAAACAAATCCAGTTAAAATATCTTGCATCAAAAACTTCCCGGAACCAAAGAACACCAAAGAAATAAAATCATTCTTAGGCCTAGCCGGTTACTACAGAAGATTTATTCCAAACTTTGCCAAAATTTCTAAACCACTTACGAAACTACTTCAGAAAGACGTACCTTATATTTTTAATTCTGATTGCAAAGAATCCTTTAACGAACTGAAAAATATTTTAACTTCAGATCCAATACTTATATATCCCAATTTTGAGGAACCATTTTTACTAACAACTGACGCTAGTGCATTCGCGATTGGAGCCGTTCTATCGCAAGGCCCTATTGGAAAAGATTTACCCATAGCTTATGCCTCCAGAACATTATGCGGTGCCGAAACAAAATATTCGACTATAGAGAGAGAACTTTTAGCTATCGTATGGGCAGTCAAACATTTTAGACCATATCTTTTTGGCCGAAAATTCACCCTTATTACCGATCATCGACCTCTTACATGGCTTTTCTCGATAAAAGATCCCGGAAGCCGATTAGCGCGTTGGCGCCTAAAGCTCGAAGAATACAATTATAAAATAGAACATCGCGCAGGAAAAATAAACAGAAATGCAGATGCCCTCTCAAGGATAAAGATTAACCATTTTAAGGATTGTGCAAACTTTCAATCAAAAATCTCATTACATGCATCGAATCAAGATGACACGGAAACTCAAGAAAACGAAGACGACGATGAAGAAAATATAGAAGAAATGTCCGAAGAACTTGACAAGTTTATCGAACTGTATAGAACTAAATCAATAATCGATTATTCAAAAATTGAAGCATCGAATACGGACTTATTAGACAAATCCAACAAAAATATTGTTACATTTTTTTGGCAAAATAAACTTGAAGAACTCCACGAGAAAATAATGGATGACATATTCGAAGAAAACATGGAATATAGTAACCGAAGAATTAATATTGTACACAGTAAAACTATAAAAGATCGAAAATATTTTATTATACCATTACCGTTTGATCCCGAACGAGTAATATCACATTTATTTCTTATACTTTTTGCAAATAAAGATCAATTCGATGAATCAAAAATATATTGTGTCGAAAATAATCTCGAACTGCCTATCCTAGAAATATTTTCGTATATTTTTGCTGACAAAGAATTAAAATTAAGAATCTGTCAAAATATAATTAAAACAGCCAGCGAAGACGAAATCCCTCAAATTTTAGATCAATACCATTGTGGTAAAAACAATCTACATCGAGGAATAAACGAAACTGTCAGAAGAATAAAGCAGAAATACAATTGGAAGAATTTAACAAAAGATGTAGAGAAATTTGTAAAAGCATGTGAAATTTGCCAAAAAGTTAAGATTTGCAGGAAAAACTTAAGTGGACCATTAGTCATAACAGAAACTCCAAAAACACCATTCGAAAGAATAAATATTGATATATTCGAATACCCTACTAGGAACTACGCTTTAACCATTCGTGACGAATTGACAAAATTCACGCAAGCCTATCCTTTGGAAGACAAAAAGGCAGTAACAGTAGCCAACACACTCCTACTCTTCTTTCAACACTATGGAACACCACTAAGAATTCATTGTGATTGCGGTCGAGAATTCGAGAATGCTATAATCAAAGATCTATGCGAATTATACGACATCAAACTAACATTTTCTAGTGTTAACCATCCACAATCTAATGGGTCTGTGGAAAGATTTCATGCCACACTCTCAGAAATGATTAGAGCAAATCAAGCCGAGAACCCAAACGATCATCCCTTCACTATACTTCCTTATGCAATAATATGCTATAACAACACAAAAAATAAGACCCACGGTTTCACACCATATGAACTTATATTTGGGCACACTGCAGGCCGTCCACCAGAAACTCTATACAATCAAAAAACACTAATGAGCAAGTATATTCGAGACCTGAATAATCGCATGGAATATTATTACAAAGTAGCCAAAGCAAAAACAGAAAGACAGAAAGAAAAGGCGAAAGTAAGATTTGACGAGAATATTTCAGAACGAAGACCTGATTTTAAAATTGGTGACAAAGTTTACGTAAAGGAATCCCAAATTAAATCAAAATCGGATAATCTTTTTAATGGACCTTTCGAAATTCAAGAAGTTTTTACAAATTCCGCAATTATCCTTAACCCCAAAACTAACCAAACTTCTAAGGTAAATTTTGACAGACTGAAACCTTATTTTGAATAATTTTCCTTTACAGATTCTATGGACTCCTTTCTATCGCCCAATCCCAAATTCTCCTCACTCCAATTAATAACACAATTGGAATATTTTTTCATGAAAAAGGAACTATACGAATATCTAACGACAAATGGACTTTACTTGTTTACAAAGAATTATTCCCTATCAAAACTACAATATCCAACAATGACAGAATTTTGGAAAACCTATTAGAAAAATTTATTAACGTTGATACACCGAGAAAACTTGCCTTTCAAGCCGAAGTACAGACACATGTTAGTCTGCTAAAACAAATTTCAAACTCCGTTAACTTAAAATATAAAGAAATAACCTCCGACACAGTACCTTATAATAAACGCCTAAAACGCGGTTTAGTAAATGGTATTGGAACAATCTGGAAATCTATTACTGGAAATTTAGACGCTTCTGACGGCGAATACTTTAATAAATGTATAAATAAGATAAATTCCGATGAAACTCAAATTGAAAATCTCCTAAAAAATCAAATATCTGTTACCACTTCAGTTATCAGAACTTTCAACACTACAATTCAAAAATTGCAAATAGACGAAGAAACTTTTAACAAAGACTTAAAAACTATCGAGACTACACTTCTGGACATTAATAATGACATCTCCTTTTACCAAGCACAATTACAAATACTAGATTTATGTGAATCCTTAATGGAAAGTTACGTATTTTTAGAAAATTATTTAAATGATATACTAAATTCTATCACATTCTCTCGCCTGCAAATTCTACATAGTTCTATAATTTCGCCCATAGACTTATTGGACGCATTAAAAGAAATCTCACAGTCATTACAAAATAACGTATTGCCTCTACCCACTTATATGTCAAATATAGCTCAGTATATTGACATAATAAAACTACAAGCTTATCAGCTTGATTCAAAAATTGTTTTCGTTCTCGAAATTCCGTTAGTTGATCCCGAAATATTCACCTTGTATCAATTATATTCAATACCAATATTAGATAATCAAACTGGTTTTCATCATATACTTTCAACTGTTCATAAATACATTGCGCGAGATGATGATTCAATTTCATATGTCCTACCCATGGACACCGAAAAATGCAAACAAATCAGTCAAAACCAAAGAATGTGTACAGACATTCTTCCGTACCCCATAGACACAGATGCTATATGTGAAGCCCAGCTTTTGAAACCTCTCAGCAACTTACCAAAAACTTGCCAGATGTCCATGCTCTTGGCACAAGGATACAATGTACAGGAAATCGACCGAAATCTATGGTTACTAACCATTTCCGATCCATTACCAGTAACGATCAAATGTGCAAGAAAAGAAGTCACTACACAAATAATCAAAACAAATTCAATCTTAAGATTAATTCCCGAATGTATTGCATTCATCGGCAGTACCAGAATTCATGCTAGAGACCAAATTGAGAAATATACAAATATCACGTATAGAAGTCACCCAGTTAACGTACCCTACAGATGCTGTGACCATTTTGAGACAAAGAATCACCTGTCAAAATTGAAGCCACTAAAACTCAGTAAGATCAACGTAGATGACTTAAATATTGCACAACACAAATTGGACCAATATTCAGAAGAACTGGACCATATTATGAGCCAATCATTCATTGAGGAACATCTACCCTTATTCACTATATCAACTTTATCCCTGATTATTATCCTAGTTATTCTATACCTTTTCTGCAAATACCGAACCAAAATATTCCCAAAAATTGCAATCTCCTTGTCCCAGGATCAGCCTCCAACTTCATTACCACGCAGAAATTCCATTAGACAGAAACTTCAAAGCTTAACCTCCTTCAGAAGAAGACCCAATGTCCAAGAAGAAAGCGAAGCAGAAACACCAATTACTCTGTAAAAGTCAAAGCAATGGCATTGACTTTTCACTAATAAGGGGAGCTGTTATATGAGAAAATATTAACCTTGAACTAGCTTAAGTTCGCCGACTTCAGATTTCATCATCTCATTCCCATAGAAACAGCTGAGCACGCAGTAGAACTTTGTACGAACCGTTGGCCAATATTCATGGGAACAGCGATTCAGCACTTCATACCAAACCTATCAATTACCATTCTCAGATGCCGGGACCACTCTTAGCTGCAACTTCGACCAGTCCAGTTATTGTAGTCATTTTAAATTAATTTAATTTTGTACTATTATTTAATATTTAATTTGTAACAAATAAAGTTCTTTTTTAAAAAGTTAAACTCGTGATCAGTGATCTAACATATATATATATAACACTTACTATAATATATCCCCAAAAATATATATTTACAAAAGAAAAAACAGTTACTAAAAATATGACTATAAAATATAAATATATATGAAAGTTGATCTACACACTCCTCTGACAATGAGGTAAAAGAGTATGCTAATACTGCTTGAATAAGTCACTTGGTGTAAATAGTAATTAAATATCAAAAAAAAAATAGAATAATTATATCAGTTAATAAAGGATAGTTTAAAAAAGATTATAATAGTCAGTTAAGACACTAGAACAATACATACATCAATCTGATATCTAAAGGTACATACAGATTACCATAAAATTGGATAATACATCCTGACACCTTAATATAAATGTTCTATAAAATATTAATAGATAAAGAAATGCAAAGTAAATATGAAATAATAAAATTACGACAAGTAAAAGGATTCAGCAAGGCGAGGGTACTAACAGAGATTGTGCACAACGCTCTTTCGTAAACCCACTTAGGCTGAAGTCCTAAGTATCCAAAAATATAAGTATAGGTTATATAAAAAAAAATTAAATTATTATTAAATGTTACATGAATTGTACTTAATATACCCTATGGGATGGCTGCGAAGGGGTTTTCTTCCTCATCTGCCTGATGTCCAGGTAGAAGGTGGTCTCTGAAATGGCTCAGCCTGTTTGTGGGAGCAGCCTGGCAGACCAATTAGAAAATGGCAAACTAAATATCTTCTTTTTCCCCAACTTAAAGTCCAATTCTTCCCCAAATCCCAAGTACTTCCACAAAATTAAAAATTATTTCTTCCCCAAATCCAAAAAAAAAATAAAAGGTATGTCCAGTACTTCAAGGTTCAGCCAGCAGGCTACAAGAGAATAAAAACCTTTTCATTCAATGTTCTTTTACTTCATAGAGTTTTTGTTTAGTAACAAAAACTCGAATATAGTTGTCATTAAGTGACCTTGGCATAAATATTTAATATTTCCACAATGAAATTTACTTACATATGTATATATAAAAAATAATATTGATTTTTGGATATGTCTAGCAAAGTGAGAAGATTTAAAAGATGGGGAACTGGAAAATTTACATGGAAGATGTAGGTATTTGGAAAAAATTACCAGAATCTTTCTAGGGATTTTCTTCCATTAAACAATATGACTTCTTAAAATTTCACCAAACTAAATAACTTCTTGTAACTAACAGAACCAAAACTCTTTACATTTCCCAAAAAAAAAACTTAAATTTTTTTTCTAGTTTCCCTAAGGTCCTGCCTGCCGTGATAAAATGATCAACTTCCCTTCTTGAAGTTTGGTTCTAAAATGACCATCATGGCCACTGTAGTATTCGTTTTTCCTATAATGACAATGGGAATCGATTTTATTGTAAATCGATATATAAAATGGTGTTATTGGTTGCCTAGTTTGCGGCGCAAATTAGTAGCTATGGTAGGTAACGATCATATCGTTACAATCTCCTCCAACTCAGGAAAAAAAAGAAAGGCTATTTTCTTTTTTTTTTTTCTTTACTGGGAACCCAATGATAAAATACCCGTTAAATGGTCTGTAGATATTGAATTATTGAATGATATGTGAACTGACTTATAAACATACCTCTAATTGCATAATGAAAAGTTAAAGATAAATTTTTCTATTAAATATTGAATTAACATATACTGAGTTGCTTAAACTGTGAAAACCACATTTAAACGAATAAACACCAACTAAATATACTTGACAGTAATCACACACCGTGGGATCCCACACTAGTGTGAATACGAAACCACATAATATAGTGATTCAGATATTACTCTGATCACATATAATTCATTGCTCAGAGTCTTTCATCTGTGACTTACATAATAACTAATAAATCAAAAGTGGTTGAAGTCAATCTAGCGGATTTAATAAAACTCCATATTATAACTGCTTCGACACCCAAACACTCAACTACAACTAAAGGTAGGAGCAAACAAACTATACACTCACTAAAGTCAAATAACTAACAACTTCTATCTTTACATCGGACTCGAACGATTAAAAATAACCACAAATTTAAAAGCCGTGTAAGAAAAGTAGTAACCCTCTACCATCATTAAAAGTAGGAGTGACCAAAATAAATACCAAATAAATAACAACTTCCACTTTTACATCACTTAAACGAATAAAATTAACCACAAATTTAAGAGTCTCGTAAAAGGAGTTGTAACACTCTACCACCAATAAAGATAGGAGTGACCAAAATACATATCAAATATAACCAAATGGCATTACACATACTCAAATAATAATCGCTGAATGGGTAAAGTAAACCAACTTGACTCAACAAGGAACACCAGATTTATATATATTGCATTTCCAAAGTGAGACAATCAGGCAGATTTTATAACCATTCGCCATATACCAACTAAACTTAAATAAAATTGAACATGTCGACCAACACATTAATACGGATGTACCAACGTAATAAAAAAAATGGTAGTAAGAGCAAGAGCCAGATCCAAAATCGATTCTACCCTAGGCAACAGATTTATATTTAATGTATCTAAGGAGAAGAATCAGGCTGATTTAAGGCTTCCTGCTACACAATAACTAACATTAAACTATAGCAAAGGATAAAGTTTACTGAGTACCAGGTGACTACACAATGACTGAAACGACATGACAATTCACCTATCTTCAGTTTACATGCTGTAAGAAGTCAAACCAATATAGAAAATAATCGGTCGTATAGTCCTTAACTAGTATACAGCGATAATCTGGCATTCAATATTGTTCGTTGACTAGGCCGGAAGAATCCCAACTCATCTTCCTAGGACTCACTTGCGTGTCCTTGAAAATTACTAAACTCCAGATTAACGTGCATAACTAGCAAGTTCTACATACCAAGAAGAAGAATGGTTATGACCATTTATATAAACCAATTAATGTATATGCACCAGTATGGAATTATCAAGACAAATGTAACTATCTCATTCTGGAATTCTGTAACTATAGTATAAAGCTAAAATGGATTAATAAGAATAGCCAGAAGAAGAGCACATCAGATGTTGGAGACATCCCTATTAACGTACTAACCATAAAATAGTCGACAACAGAAACACTTACTAAAATAAACAGGACTAGAGTGCGCTTAAACCAATTTTCAATGAAACTGCAGATTGAAGTTGTCTCTAGTCGCTAAACAAAATTTTTGAATTTGTAGAGAAAGTTAGGATTCAACTAAAATATCCATTTGTCCATTATACAAGAACATCATCAGAGGTATCTCTATTATAAAATGTCTAAACTAAGTGAGATAAATAAACTAAACAGTTAACCACAGTGAGAATACCATCACTTATAATCAATAGTATGGATAGAAAAAAAACAGACATCTAAAATGTTTGATATATAATATATAGACTATACCTATTTAACTATACTATCAGGAGATCTAACATCTGGAAAGGTGTGTATATCATAACGACAAAAAAACCATGAGCTATGAAATCCGCCCCTTATCGAGGTACCAATTGATAAGGTTGACAGGTTTCGAACCCACGTTCTACACCGTTAAACAACACAGCCAGCATTTGCCAAATATGAGTAATCTCAACACTGTGTACCTCTATTCATCTCAACAAATATTAAGACAGTATAGTGAATCGACTGGGGTTGACTTTAGTAAATCAAATTGTTTCCGATTTCTTATAAATATAAGTTAACTATATAGTATTCCTCAACTGTATAGTATTAAGGTTCGATAGACCAAATGGAAATAATAACCTTCCAGACTAATACTAAATTTTATACTAACTTTCTCCATACAAATATTAAAATCGTAACCAACATACATAAAACATACTCAAACCGTATGAAAACAACTGTGTACCAAGGATGGCAGTTCTGTACCAGTATTTTTGCTATATAGTTAGGTGAATATTATTATCTAACTAACAATAAAAATTTAATAGTAACAAAACTCAAAATAAATAAATACAGCATAGCATTTATCCGGGGTTTTCAAATCAAAATCCTATCCAAATCCTAATCATGAACTAACCAAGTATTAGCAAAAAAAAATTAGAAGGAGGAATTTAGTTAAGCAAGGTTGTTAAGTTACATCTTCTTCTGATGATGAACACTCCAAGTCATTGACAGTATTATCTGGCAGTAAATCCTTTACGTGGAATTGATCGATACGTTTGTTAGACAAACTATCTTTCAGTTCATAGACTAAAGGAGAAATTACCTTACTGACAATGCAAGGAATGTATTTCTGACAGAACTTGGCAGAAATCTCATTTCCCTTGCTAGACTTAACGAAATTCCGTTTTAATACTCGATCGCCAACAAAGAATCGCACGTCTCTTTTCCTCAAGTTATAGTGACCTCGTGATCAAAGGTAAGAAGATTTCAACTTCTTCCTTATATCGCCAAAGATAGGGGTAGATGCTGAAGATCATCTAACCGATGAAGGTTCTCTGAAATTTGAGGAAGGTTTTTAGAATTGTTTGAAATTAAACCAAAGTAATCACCGGATAAAGGCACGTTTCGGCCAAAATTTAAGTAAGCTGGAGAACATTTAGTAATCTCATGGACAGACGTTGGACGATCTTCGTAAGTATGAGATCTTAAAGCAGTTACGATAATGCGGTTCACACGTACGCTATGGTTCGCCTGTGGATGATATGCAGCGTTATAAAAATATTTTGTACCTTACTTACTGAGAAGGTCTTTAAAGGCCTTAGATACAAACTGAGGACCATTATCACACGATATTATTTGTAGAACACCAAATAACAAGAAGACTTGCTCCTCTAAAAATTTAACAATAGCAGGAACAGGAGCCTTACGAAGAGGAAAAACTAAAGGAAATTTTGTAAAAGAGTCAACGACTACCAAACAATGTATGTTCACATTGTAACTACGGGGGTATGGTCCAATAAGATTCATAGAGATCATTTGCCATGGGAAGTTAATGTTCCTAAAGGAACCCATTAATCCAGCTTGTGGCATATTCCTGGGCTTGCATGTAGCACAAACTTTACATCTGGATATATACCGTTTAATTGCATACCGCATGCCAAGCCAATAGTACAATTCAGCTATTCTACTAAATGATTTATAAAAACCAAAGTAACCTGCTCTCACATTATCATGAAATGAAGTCAAGATTTCATCCCTATTTGCTGTATGGACTACTATTTTCCAATCCGACATATTACTTAGAAATTCTGTGGAACTAACAATATGTTTGTAAAGAACATTATTTTCCACCTTGAAATTAGGATACCGATCCGGTTCTAGAGCAACCCTAACCAACATCTTTTGATACCATGCATCTGGAATTAAAGTAGATAAATCAAGAAGGTTAACATCAAAAGTGCGAGACAAGGCATCAGCAACCACTACACCATTGGCTTTGCGATGTACAATGTTGTAATCAAATGCTGATAGTTTGCAAATCCAACGGGATAAACGTTGTGATGGGTTACGCATGGAATGTAGCCATAATGAAGAGCTATGATCGGTAATGAGTGTATACTGACGACCCTCTAAATAATACCGGAACGCCTCTAAACCATGAATAAGAGCTAGGAGTTCACGCTCTGTAGTCTAATAGTTCTTCTGAGCCTTGTTGAGTTTCTTACTAGTGTAAGCTATAGGGTGTTCCGCTCCGTCTTTCATCTGAAAGAGGACACCACCTGAAGCGATATTGGAACAATCTGTCATGAGATAAAAGTGTTCGTTAAAGTCTGGAGACATCGTGACAGGAGCACTAGTGAGAGCTTCTTTAATAAGCCGGAAAGCATCATCGGCTTCAGAAGTCCAGGTAATAGTCTGGCCATTTTTTCTATTTTTAAGGAGATCAGTAAGTGAAGACAATGAGGTGGAGTAGGAAGGTATAAACCGACGATAATACCCACACATTCCCAAGATCCTACGTAGTTGGGTAGTGGTTTTCGGTATTGGAAAATCCTTGATAGCAGTTACCTTATCAGGATCTGTCTGCACACCTCGACTATCGACAAAATATCACAGAAACTTAAGATTAGGACGACAGAAGTTACATTTTTCTATACTAACTGTTAAATTCGCCTTCTGAAGGCGAGAAAACACTTTCTCTAAAATCTCAATATGTAAATCAAAATCGGGGGTTGCAACTATAATGTCATCTAAGTAATAAAACACATATGGTTCCAATTGTAGACCAATGACTAAGTCCATCAGACGACACATGGTCTGAGGAGCTAATACGAGATCAAAAGGCATAGTGACAAATTGAAAAAGACCTTTGCCACTGACAGCAAAAGCAGTATATTTCTTACTTTCTTCACTTAAGGAATTTGTAGAAATGCTTTGGATAAGTCAATAGAAGAGATATATTTGGCTCTCCGGAGTTTGCTTAAGATGACATCGATTCTGTGGATAGGATAGGCATTCCTGTTAGCAGTGGTACTATTTAACTTGCGACCGTCAAAACAAACTCGGAAGGATCCATCCTTCTTTTTAGTTAACCCAAGTGAACTACAATAAGAAGAAGTCGATGGTTCTATAATATTTAAAGTAAGCATTGAATCAATCTCTTTTCCCAAGTCTGCTTGCCACGCTTGAGGTATAGGATATTGATATTTTCTAAATTGGGTAGACGTATTTACCTCAATAGTGTGCTAGATTAGAGATGTACGGCCTAATTTGTCTTTCGAAGAGATCGATGAAAATTTGGACATAGTGACCTCTAATTGTTTCTGTTCTGAAACTGATAAACTAGAGAAATCATGGATGACAGTTAGAGTGGATACATTTAGAGGAGAAATACGCAATGACACGGCTGAACAATCTAAAGTACTATTAAATATATTTAGAAAATCCATGCCAAGAATATTGGAATTTTGTACAGAAGGTATTATATAGAACGTAATATTTCTCCTGATATTAGCCACTAAAATTTCAGTTTCAAATTTACCTACTATAGATTGGATTGTTCCATCTGCAGTTGAAACTTGCAGGGAGGAAATAAGTGAAATGGTAATGTTAGTTTTATCTAACAATTCCAATGCATGGGAACCTAATAATGAAATATTAGAGCCACTATCCAATAATGTCAAACAAGATTGTCCTAGAATCTCAATTTGGAGATATGGTCGATTATCGTTACATTTCTTAACTAATAAAGAATTTATATCTGAGCCAGAGACTCTAGATATAGAATAGTCATTATAAGGTACTAATATAGAACTATCATTATCATTTTTAACATCAAAACTCGGTACAGATGACAGAAATATTTCCTGGTCCATATTATTAACATAATTACACCTAACATTTAATAAAGAAGAAGATACTTTAAAATTGAGAACATCAGAATGGAGTGCTTTGGGTTGCCAAGTTACTTTTTTGCTTGATTCGACTTGTTGTGGCGTTTGTGCTTTGAATATGGTTTCTCTGATGGGGGACCTGACCTTGAGTTACTCCCTGATGGGATTCTAGATGGAGGAACGCTCAGGGTACGAGCCTCGGGCTGCTCGTTTCCCGAACACTTAAAGCAATTCCTCTTGAGAGTGTTATCTCTCTCATAACCTTGACAAAATGTAAGTGTCTTTGGTTTTCCACACTCATAAAATGTATGTCCAGATTCATGGCAATTCCAACATGATAAATTAGAATTTAAAACCGACATGTTACGCTCCCTAGATTTCTGATGCCATGATCGATTTGAAAATTGATACGGAGTGGACGAAGGACCTAAAGTAGGTCGAGATGAGGTCGGAGAATGTAAAGACCAAGACAGAGTTTCTTTAATTCTCTTACATTTGTCAGTTAAATCTTCGATGTTGTCGATATCCACTAAGGCTAACTGAGCATGATAGAAAGGTAACAAACCTTCTAGAATGATTTTGATTTTTGCAGAGTCAGATAAAGAAGTATCTAACTTACTACACATACCCAAAATATTATTTATGAACATAGTGACTGATTCACCAGGTTTTTGTTTACGGGATTTGATCTCATCCAGTAAATCATCCTGGAATGAATAGGGGAGAAAATCAGACTTCAACTTCTGCATCAAATGAGACCAACAAGACAAACGACCCCTATTATTCATAAACCACGTAAATGCAGAATCTGTGAATAGTTCAACTGGTTTAGAATATGAAAAACTAGGGACTATGTTAATTGGAGCATTCGGAGTGGATGAAGCAATAGGGTTAACTCTAGAGTCAAGTTCACCTTCCAAAGTAAGTATCCTAACCGAGACAGATCTTTTAAAGGAGTGTTGATCCTTATCAATGCAACTCAGCAAGTGGACATGACCTGAAATGTGTGCTAAGCGAGAAGTTAGTCGACCATATTGACTATCATGTACACTTCCTCTAAACTCGCCTTTTTTCTGAGCTAAGTCATCGAGAGTCAGGGATATTCCTTGCTGTTGTTTTTCAAAAGGAATCGCTCCAGCAGAAATTTGAGTAAAACTCCTATTGCCCTCCTCCTGTTTCAAGGCTTCACGCAAGACCTTGCGCTTTGTATCAACGTTAGGTAAATTCTCAATATTAATACCCCTAATTTTGAGTTCATAATCCAACTCACTAACCAATAAATGTTCTACTTTGAATGAAGACATATTGAAAATATTAAAAAAAAAATGAACCTCTACAACACACCACAAGACCACAGTATATACCAAACAAGTCGAATTATAGTAATGTGTAAATTTGTATTAATATTATGAAAAAAATATTAATTCAATATAAAGAATATTAAAATAATCAAAATAGTTACAAATATATTAAAATATTATGTTTAGAAAATATACTCAAATATTGTTTAAATAAGATCAGACCACAATTATTAAAATATACTAAAATTTATCAAATTGATTGTACTCTACTGCCCCAATGTATCTCAAATAACTACAGAGTATGTATGGTGGTATATTAACTGAGTACAAAATTATCTAATATAAGTGTATATTGCCACAGTTACCAAATATCTGAATATTTAAATATAATGAAACTAAAACATAACTTATGTTACGAGTAAGGCCCCACGTTGGGCGCCAATTGTTACCAATAAAATAAGGGAAAGCTAGGGAAAAGCTAATTGTTGCAAATGAGAAAGGGAAAAGCCTGAAATGGTGAAGCCAATATTAGAAATAATGTAAGATTTAAACAATAAGAATATTATTTATGACAAAATAACGTTATATAAATATGTAAATAGCCATTTAAAATTCACCTAATTATTTTAGGCCACTTGTATATTAGCGTACCCAACAATATTTTAGCCATAAGGCCAGGCATAAAATATAGGCGAGACATAAACTAAAAAGCACCAAACATACCAATTTTTCGTAGCGTGATGAATAGCTATGCAACTCTTTTGCAGTCAAGTCGGAGGGGTGTCAGGAAAGTTTGTAAACAAAATTTATGGTGGTAAAATGAAACTTACATTTTGTGTATAAGAAAAATGCTTTTCCAAAGTACATAGAAAATAAAAATTTGTAACTTGACAATATCGACAGGAATAAGTTCAATTTTGTTACTCAGGGTTATCGAAGTCTGTTATGATGTTCCTCGGGCTACCCAGTGGTAAAGATTAACATTCTCTTCTAGAGTGTGTTAATTTCATTTTAAATCAGTCAGCAGTCATTATTTAGGAGTAAATGAACACGTAAAGTGTGAAGTGTTCATTTAACGTAAATGAACGAATATGATAAAGTTGATGGTCCTCGAGCCACCTATTGCTCAGGCGGATCTCGTCTCCTGGAATTTTATATTTTAGTTTATTCGGAATTAGTCGATAGTCATTACTCAGGGTCATTAGAGGTCGCTGATTATTATGACGGTGATGGTTCTCAAGATATCTGGTGTAGGTTGAACCTCGTCTTCTGGAATTTTATTTTATTTTGATTCGAAATTAGTTACAAGTCATTATTCGTGGGATTTTAAAGTCGCTAAATACGAATATTATAACTTTTTCTGATTTATGACTGATTTCGAATAAAAATAGTATAAAACTCTACCAGATGAGGTCACCTTAAGCTCCGGGTAGCTTGACGATTATTGCTGTCAAAATATTTAAACTCATCGACTCCGAAAAGAGCAAGAATATTGATTTTTACTGATTTCAAATCAAAATAACATAAAACCTTAGAAGATAAGGAGCACCAGGTAGTTCTAGGATTATTGTCCTCATACTATTCGTGTTCAGAGACCTTAAAGTCTCTGAAGTAATGACTTTCGACTGATTTCGAATGAATATAACATAAAACTCGAATGAATATATAAAAAATCGTGAAGCTCGATAACCATCGTTATTATTATATTTATATTCAGTGACCGCGAAAACCTACTAATTATGACTGCCACCTGATTTACACCGCAATTAACATATTCCAGGAGATGAGGTCCACCTTGGGCACCAGTTAGCTTGAGGACCATCGCCGTTATCATATTATCTTGCTGCAGAAATTGGTAGGTTTAGTGCTTCATTTACTCGCCTACTATGTACAAAAAATTATTTTGTTTAATTATTTGTTGGCATCATTCAAAGTTTTCGTGAAATGTTTTGTCTAAAGCAAATAGATTTATAAGTACATATTATAAACTTTTCTAACCCCGGCCTTTAATACAAAATTGTGGTTTATTTTCGGTAAGATTCCATCAAAAGACCTCAATTAAAATGCATTCCATAAAGCCCAACTTTCTATTAAACATCGAACTACTCCAGAATTATAAAGTTTTCTGCAAAATATGCTTCGGCAAAATTCAAAACTTGTTTTTGTGTCTGAATGAAATCACTTTTATTTATATTCCAACTGGTCCGTTAGTTTTGCACAGCTAACGGTGCATGAGATGAATACTATTTACGTCTAACTTGTATATATTACTTTTCGAATGAAAAGGTTGCTATGCGAAGGGAAACGCACAATAACAGCTCTGTTTTCAATAAGAATTCTTATGAGACACGAAATATGAGAGGAGTTATATAAGAATTTCAAAGATTTATTTGAAAACACATGTCAACAATAAATTGGGTGTAATATATAAAAAAATTATATAAATTTTACAAACTAAAAGTTAAATTTATAATGTATTTTAAAAAAATATGTTGAAGTTCAACGTACTCTAATTACCACTATCATAATGTTAAAATTTGAACATACATGCCATCCCTTTGACTTTTTCCCCTAGACTTTTTTTTCTCATTTTTTTACTAGACTTAATCCATTAGCCTAAATAAAAAAGCTTACAATCTTAAAGTAAAGTATAGGTCTAATCACAGGCCTATTATAAAATATTAATGATTACCCTCTTACCTTTTTTTTCTTTATTTACCGCATCAACTACTTGGAGTTATTAGCGGGAGGACATGATATACAATTAATTAAATTACAAACAGTCAGGATTTGTACAGTTGCACATTACAATTAAGTGGGTAGGTTTGTAGTACAATATTTAAGTTAAGATTAATTTTACAATATGGTCCTATTAGTAACTAAAGTAAACCTGTGTATATAAATATAAGATACAAAAAAAATTAAATTAATTTACAATTTGTTTAAAATATTAATATCCTTTAGATAATTAAAGAGATTTTTCGGATTTCTGTTTTTCTTTATTTGAGTCATTCTTGTTTAGATTTTCAGGTAATTTTGTCGTTTCTTTTGATAAAATAGTCATTGCAGAAGGTGTTTCAGGAGTTGTGGTGATATTCTGAGGTAAGATCGTATTGGGAAGATTTGGGCAGTTATTAGCAAAATGGCCCCTTAGATTACAAGAAGTGCATTCTTGACTTTCATGTGACATAAAGATACGATAACTTGTATTATCGTATGTCACAATTACATAATCAGGAACGATGGTGCAGGGTGGAGATATATACACTTGACGACGAAAACTTAAGATATGTTTGTATGCTGCATTAGAGGAACCTATTCGTAAGAAGCTCAGAGATTATGTTAGTGTATAGCCAAGTTGTTTTAATTTATGTTCGAGGATTTCGTGTGGAATAGAGGGGCAGACATTTAATAATAGTAATCGTTGACTAGGTATTATTAATGGACGAGTTTGCATTTCTTCTCCATTTACTGTTATTATTTCTCGATGTTGTTTCATAAATTCATCTACGATAGCTTTGCTTGGTAAGTACATATATATTCGGTTGTTGGATTATTTCCAATGGCTAAGAGATATTCTTCTAGTTTAAAACAATTTAAGGAATTAAAAACAATAGCTTGTTCTTTTGATGGAAAAGCGGTAGGCTATTGTTGAGTGGGGGCAGTTGAATAGGTGTACGGTTTATTAATGTAGTCGTTGTTGGTTGAGGTCATCATTTATAATATTGTTGATTCGGAAAAAGTTTCATTTAAAAATTTTTAAAGCCGGAACTGCTTGTTCTACAGGTTCTACTAATTAGGTAGTTTTGCTAATCTATTAAAGGTTAAATTCACCTTGTTGACGATTATTTGATTTATTAAAATATAGAATAAAATTATATAAAAGAGTTTTTTATTTTTACTTTCTCGTGATATGATTTATCACCTCTCACTAACACTTTTATCAACTT
Organism: Diabrotica balteata; assembly: GCA_918026665.1. Classification (NCBI taxonomy): domain Eukaryota; kingdom Metazoa; phylum Arthropoda; class Insecta; order Coleoptera; family Chrysomelidae; genus Diabrotica; species Diabrotica balteata. The sequence goes on along the minus strand of OU898276.1, from coordinate 120,561,698 downwards.
TAATTTAATAAATTTGGTCTTTATTCACAAAATATTGAAACTTTTATTGGAGCTGAATAACACATGTGTTTATCACACTGTTGTCAGGATTGGCCTCTCCTCTTACCTTTATTTTTAATCAAAAGTGAATATGTATCGACAGTAGTGAAACTTAAAAATCGGACACTGACAAAGTAAAAAAAACGAAGGAATAGAAAAATTTACAAAGTAGTATACATCTAACATACTTACAGCCGTAGCAAAAACTGAAACGTATAAATAAATAAAATATTGGTAGGAATAACTGCTGCCATCTAAAATAACGATAGAGGCCTATCTGATTAGCAAAAACATAGTAGTGACAGAAGGAATTAAAAAATCAGTATTTAAAAAAAAGATAATTAGTTGTTTACAAATTTTTTAAAAATTGCTTAAGATTTTTACTTAGAATTGTATAAGCGAGAAGAACCTCCAGATCCTGATCAAAATAAAGTATCAAAAGTTCAAAATGTAGGCATAGAAGATATCCCAGATATCGCAACAGAGGAAATAAAATCAGCTTTCTTGGAGATGAAAAACAATAAATCACCTGGAGAAGATGGAATAGTCATTGAACAAATCAAAAAAGGAGGAGGAACGTTACTAAATATGTCGAAAAAGATTTTCAATGCTTGTTTGACAAGAGGCATAACCCCCTCCCAGTGGCCTAATGCAATAATAACCATAATGCACAAAAAGGTGACATTTCAGACCTAAAGACCTACAGACCTATTAGTTTGCTCTCCCATACATACAAACTAATCATGAAAATAATAACAAACGGCTTGTGAACAAACTGGATAGTTACCAACCTTGTGAACAGGATGGGTTCCGCTCCAGATACGGAATAAGTGAACTTCTGCAAGTTGTAAAAACGCTAATAGAAAAGTGTACAGAGTATAACAAGCCTATCTTTCTTATATTCGTAGATTATGAAAAGGCGTATTACCATAAAATGCTTCGAGCATTGGTTGACTGCCGCATTGACTACCGATATATTGCCTTGATTAAAAGTATTTACGAAACTGGTACAGCTTGTGTCCGCCTTCATGAAGATACCAAGAAGTTTCTAATAGAACGTGGAATTAGACAGGGTGATACTATCTCCTCTAAATTGTTTACAGCTGTTCTTAAATATATGTTTAAGCAAATGGAACAAGAGGATAATATGGGAATTAATATAAATGGTGAAGATCTGAACCACCTAAGATTTGCCGATGACATCGTTTTAATATCTGATAGAGTTGATAAAGCTACAAAAATGCTGCACACGCTCTATAAAGTGTCGAAAACAATTGGTCTTAAATTTAACACCTCAAAAACAAAATGTATGACCAACCTTGTAGTCAGCGGTGAAATTCTGATTGAGAGTCATAGTATCGACCAAATATCTAGGGGATAAGATTTGCCTAGGTCAAAATAATCAGACAACTGAAATACAAAGAAGGATAGGTCTCATATGGGCTGCCTTTGGTAGATAAAATAAGATTTTCAAGTCTAGTATCCCACTTTGTTTAAAAAGAAAGGTTTTTAACCAGTGCGTTTTACCGGATATTACATATGGTGCAGAAACACTTACACTGACAAAAAGAATAGTAGATAAAATAAAAGTTACACAACGCGCTATGGAAAGATCAATATTAGGTACTACCATCAGAGATAACTTACCAAACCTAGAAATAAGAAGAAGAACAGGGGTCACAGATGCAGTTGAAAAAATAGCCAGGGCTAAATGGGCTTGGGCCGGACATGTTGCCAGATTAACTGATGACAGATGGACCAAAAATATTCTGGAATGGCGACCAAGGCAAGATGGATATCGAAGCAGAGGACGACCACCGACTAGATGGACAATCAAGCGCATTACCACAAACTGGATGCAAGAAGCTCAAGACACAAATAGATGGAAAATTATACGGGAGGCCTATGTTCAGCAGTGGACAAACATAGGCTAATTGATGATGATGAAATAGTTTTATAAATACTGCATGATAAACCTTATCTACAGAGGCAAAACATAAATATAAAGAAAAAGGACTAACACAAATGAAAATCCAGGAGACAAAGATGCTTAAAAGAATTTAAAAAAAATGGATGTGAATAAATACACAAAATCTGAGAACCAAAGAAATTAAAAACGTTTACCAAGAAGTATTAAAATAAAAGACAAAGTCAATGTTCCAATCAAAAACGTAAACAAAAAAAACCAAGCACACAAGAATTATATGAAAAGTAGAACTATAGAAAGAAGAAAAAATTCTGAGGTAGCCCGACTAAGCGCGAAGATAAAGAAAATGGAACAGAATCTTCACAGTAACGATCTAAGAGACGCTCTTAAATATCTAAGAGGATACGTACAAAGAGTAAGTTTGTGTAGAACCCATAGAGAAAAGATAACTAATAAACCATTACAAGTAAAATGAGTTTTGAAAACCCACTTGCAAGCTCTACTAGGAACACAAGAAAAACACCGTCTTTGGATTTTTAGTACAACGACGAAGACGACTAAGAAATCAGAAACCCGAATCTAGGAGATGTCAAGTATGCTAATAAACAACAATTCGCCAAAACACGATAATGTTCACTCTGAACTGTTTAATTTAGGCAGTAAACATTTAGCAATGCAGATAAATTCTCTTATATGCTAAATACAGACAAAAACAAAATTCTTAGCAATGGAAAATCGGGAATTATTTACCAATATCTCCAAAAGAGAGGAAATGTAAAAATTATCTGCGAAAAACCTTTTGCTTAACTTATAAAATATTTACATATCGTCGTTGAAGAACCAAAACCGCCTAAGTGTCAAAAAGGTAATTTTTCAGGAGCCAGTAAAAACTAACTAATTAGAAAAGTTATCAATAAAATAACATAATTTTGACCTAAAGGATTAAGTTCTAGATTGTTTAAAAGGGTATATCATTATTTTAGCGAAATTACATAATAAATATGTAGCTTTGCAGTAGTTTCTTTTGTTAGTTAGGCGGTATTTTGTATTATAAATTTATTGAAAAGTAAGATAGGCGGTTTTGTGTCCTACATGATAAATAAACAACTTACAAAATTAATGAGGTATTTATTTGTTAAACAGAAAATTACATTGATAATGAACAACATTTTTTAACTATCCTTTTGATCATGTGGCACCTGATAGTAATACGAATGACAATCATGCGTCAAAACAAGTTTCAATTCTTGAAAGTTGTTCCATTTGGAATAGGTCAACTTTTGCTTCTCTTGGGTTAAAAGGGAAGCATTCGCGAGTGAATTATCATGAATGATTTGTTTTTTGATCTTCTTGGTAAAGCATAATAGTCGTCATCAAAATTCATTTTTACAGATATTTCTCCGTTACTATATTTTATGGCCTTAATATCCACTATGCTCGGATCACCAGCTGATCTACCTGGCCTTATGGAGTCATAAATTAAAAAATTTTTCTGAGAATAATCTTTTAAAAACTTATCGTCCAGATAGCAACTTTTATATGGAAATGGTTTACGTCGGGCCTCTTTTGTAATATCAGAATACTGACCGGGAAGAGAAATATCTCGATTTTTTAATTTTGCTTCAATCGCGCTATACACAGAATCCCACTTCATCTGCGTCCCGTGGTCAAAAATTTTTGCTCGATAGTAATATTACATTCTTTACTGAAGTGTAGCAGTGCGATAGATAAAACTATATTTCTGTTTTCATAGTTACAGCCATCCGACCAAATGATAACTGGTAACTGTTTTTCTTGCATAGCGTTTTCCAAATTATGGATAATGCAAGAAACAAATGAAGAGGATACCAATTCTGTGGATGTTTCGTCGAACCAGTAACAAACCGCGTCATGAGTGTGTAGGTTATAAATAGTAAAGTTATGTAAATTAAATTTTTTTTATAATGAAATGCGCTGGCTTGGGTCATCGGAGCTAATTTAGTGGCTTGAAGATCTTGGGTAATCACATGTGCTTCACCTTTTAAGGCTCTAATTCTGAACTCGTCAAACATATTTTAATATAAAATCCTACGATTACAATCAACTCTGTAGAACTACCCGTGAGAAGACTGGTAACCCCAGCTAAGAGACTAATAATCTCTATCGTCTGTCACATATAAAAGCTGGAATCCTGGGTGATGAATCTACACATATTATGAGCTTCAGAAGACAGGTATGCGATACTCCAACTACAGATAGCCTTAAAATCAAAACATCATCAGTCGAATTCCATTCGACAATAATTCATACAAAATATTTCTCCCTACTGACACAATGACATGTTTTCTATGCAAAAAACATGGACATAAATAACTGTAAAAATCCCCCTAGTAATCCTCTCCCAAATGAACTAACGTCCCTAGCTGAACCCATCCCTGCTACCCCAATATCAAACAATATGGCACCACCAAACACAACACAAAATTCGGTTCCCAGTCAACAGATAAAAACTGTCGATATATCCACCACTTCTATTGCCGCAAACAATTAATTTCTTCCTCCTACCACTACTGGTCAGAAACAAACTCGTTCTAACTTCGACGATTCTACCTCCCAAGAAACATACACATCTACTAACCTACCTATCAAAGACATAAAAATGCCTTCACCCGATGCAAACCTGCCTAAAATGCATAAAACTAAACAATCCAAGAAAGTCGCACCTGATCAGTCTAAATTAACCGCCTCCCCTGTTCTTACAATTAATAATCTTTATCGAGAAAATCCATATTTATTTTCCTTACCGGTTGAAAATTTTCTTGCCTTTCTGGAAAACTCATTCGGCAGTAATAACCCTCTACAAAAAGAACAGCAGTTCACTTAAAATGTTCTATCACTACTCGACGATATGTTTAGAATATAACCCTTACTGGAAGATAGAACAATCAAGAATATATTCCCAAGGATTTCTAAGAAAATTAAACTGCAACTTAATTTCGACAATTCAGAAATTGGAAGCACAACATCGCAATCTACAAATAATGATGAAGATTATCTAACCGACTTTTTTCTGACCTTTCAACGTTCTAAATGTTAAAAATATTTTACTTTCACGTTAATGCAGTAAAACTGCGATGGGTTCTACCCTCGCTTAGAACGCTTACAACAATTAATCAATAATACAAAAGTAGATATTATCTGCCTTAAAGAAACCAATTTCAAGGAAACACATAGACGTGAACTTAAAAATTTTGAAGGTTACCATTTTCTTCGGCCTACGTTTACCAGAGCAAGTGGAGGAACATCTTTCTTTGTCTCTAATAATTTATTTTCTATACAATATATCCTAACGACCAATTTGGAGGCCATAGCAATAACTCTCTGGTGTCCCGACCAAATAACCATATGCAGTACATAAAATATATTCGACCTAATTATAACTTAACAGAAACCGAGTTAGATGACTTTATTCGCCAACTTCCCAGTCTGTGCATAACACTTCTATTCGTCTTTGCTTAGGCGCTTTTAAATCTAGTCCCATAGAGAGTCTTTACTGCGAGGCTAATGAACCACCTCTCTGGATTCGACGAAAGTATCTTCTTCAATCTTACTTTGTTTCCGTATCCGCAAAACCCATCCAATCCAGTCTACCATTTTATTACTTCAACATCGCCTCCGGAGACCCCGCAAAGAATCCAATCAATAATAGACATCCAGAAATTAACTCTAAGAAACACCATCGACCTTACTAAAATGCATCCCTTCCCAATCCCAGATACTCCGCCTTGGAATAGACCAATCCCACATTCAATAACTTCAAGCCTCAATCCTCAAACCTCAAGCCTTCTCATAAGGCAACACTACAAAGAAATCATAAGCAAGAACCAATTCCAAACAATTCTGTATACAGATGCCTCCAAACGCAAAGCAGGCGTTGGATGTGCTGCTACCACACATGAAGTAATAAAGTCATCTTATTTACCGAGTTTATTCAGCGTATACACTGGAGAACTTTATGCGATACTAGAGGCTTTTAAAAAACTAAAAACAGATCATAAAAGCCAAGCAATATGCACAAACTCACTTTCGTCACTAAAATCGATTAAAAGTATATACTCTTAGCAACCCTTAATTCAAGAAATCAATAGGACACACAGTGCACTCGCTTTTCAAGGTGTAGATGTCACGATCATCTGGCTATTATCCCATGTCGGCATCTTCGATAATAAAAAAGCACACCAAGCAGCCAAGCAAGCTTCTTGTGTAAACAGTCAATCCTCAAAAGCTTAACATATTCAAATCTGTAATGACTTAAAGCAACAAGAGTATCATACCTGGCAAACCCACTGGAACACAATGAGTGCATTACATGAGATCCGGCAGACTGTTGAAAAATTTTAACTTCCAAAAATGTCTAGAAACGAAAAAGCTGTCATCCGAAGATTAAAAATAGGACATACCCGATTCACATATAAATATTTAATGAAATCCGAGCCGAAGCCCAATTGCCAAATCTACTCAAGTGTATTAACTGTGAAACATTTCCTGATCGAGTGTCCCCGGTACGCAAAACATAGAGTGCAACATAAACTTAAGCCAACTATCAAAGATGTTTTAAACTCGCCCAATCAAGTATTTAAGCTAATTGGTTTCTTGAAAGACATTCAGTTGTTCTACAGAATATGACCCCTTATTTTCAATGTACTTTACCTTTAACTTATATATAACTCAGTGATAAAACTATTGTATTATTTAGTAGTTTAGTTTAGTAGTAGGTTTTAAGCTTATAGATTAACTGTAGCAATTAGTAACATTATTGTAATTATTGTACACAATATTGTTTGTGTCAATGACCATTGCAGCCGAGACACATTAATTTACATAAAAAAAAACAAACCAACTTAAGGTAAACCGACCTAATAATGGCCCAGTTAGGAATATTTGATTTTAGATGAAAATATTAAGGAAATAAAGTAATCGAGAATATGGATTTAAATTATGTTTGATATCTGGATATTTTCTCTATTAAAATAATTATACACAAAAAAAAAGATATGTTTTTTTGTTGGCCAAAAAAATTGTTTTCACTAAAATGCAAAAAACTTTAATTCCGGCCTATTAGTGGTAATAAAAAAACCTGTTGATAACAACTGAAGGTCCTCGAGGACACTTCGTCTCAGGACCATTTTACCTATGTAGGGTCATATGTCGCCATGTTACCAATTCCAACGGTAACTTAAACATCATACTTTGTAACCACATATAATGTAAAGCAACTATAAATTTATATCATTTAAAGGGTTTTGACCCATATATTTTGGTGGCTCATAGCATGTATACCTCGTTTACACTGATGATGGATTTAACAATCCGAAAACGTTTTGTAATATATTTGTGATAGCACGTTTGGGCATTTTATTATATACCTTTTATAAAGGATTTAAAATAAATTTTTTGTGAAATATGGTATACAGCCAGCTACAGGAACTTAGTTTCCTAGTGGATTTTTACATAAAAAATGTGTTAAATATAACATACATATTTACAACTTGTATCGATTTTAAGCAGGCGTTTGAGGGAGTAGATCGACAAACGATGTTAAAGCAAATATCTATGTTAGGGATACCCAATAAGTTGGTTAAAGTTATACAAATGACTCTGCGGGGTTCCAAAGCTATGGTGAGAATATATGGAGATATGAAGCAGGCCTTTGATATTGAAAATGGAATTAGGCAAGGTGATGCCTTATCAAAAATACTTTTAAATCTAACTTTAGAAGCTGTTGTTAGAAAACTGGATATAAACGGCCCTATTAATACAAGATCAATGCAAATATGCGCAGATACATATTATGTTGCTATGATAAGCCGCAAAAAAGGGTATTAAGCAAAAAAGTTATAGAACTGAGACGAGAAGCTGCTACGTTTGGTCTATATATAAATGAACGCAAAACAAAATATATGGAGCGCACAAAATCGAATCAACATGAGAATCTGAAGGTAAACAACAATACCTACAAATATGTCTCGACTTTTCTCTACCTGGGCTCAATAATAAATGACAACAACATCAGTCAAGAAACACAAGCACGGATTCTTAGCGGTAATAAGTGCATTTATGCATGCAAAGACTTAATGAAAAGTAAGTTACTGAATCGTGAGCCTAAGCTTAGAATCTACAAAACAGTAATTAGACCAGTGGTCACATAAAGATGTGAAACGTAAATTCTTTCAACCACTGATAAAAATCAACTGAGATTATTTGAGCGCAAAATACAAAGTAGACAAGGAAGATATTTGGACCAATCCAATACAGCGATGGTTCGTGGATAAACTAATGCAGAGCGCAGATGTTGTTAGATTTGTAAAGTCACAAAGACTAAACTGGCTTGGTCACCTAGAAAGAATGCCAGATAATCGTGCTGTAAAAGTAGTCCAGAGATAGAAGCCCCAAGGAAACAGAACAAGAGAAAGGTCCCGTAAAAGATGCCTAGAAGACGGAGAGAGGGATCTTAAAACCATGAACATCAGGCAGTCGCGAACTAAAGTATCCGACAGGGCAGATTGGAAAAACATTGTTAAGCAGGCCAAGACTCATAAACGCTTGTATCGCCATTAGAAGAAGAAGAAGAAGAAGACAAAATAGGATTCAGCAGAATTTATGGGAGATTGATTTTTACAATAGACTCTACATGGCTAACATTTCCATCTAAAAATAACACAACAGGTCGCTGAATGTTTCTTTTCTTTAACCATTTGTTAAAATAACTTGCGACATACTTATAAAAGATTTTTGTACTCATCCATTCACTTTAATTATATCCGATACCCCAACCTCTTTGTACAGTGAAAACTAAATGTTTTTTAGCCTTGTATAGAAAAACAAAACCATTGGTGGTGTGATTTCTCCACTAGCGAATATGGTTGCTATGTCGCCAGACATTCTTTTCTTCATTAGCAATTATATTAAGTACAGTTTTAGACCCTCCTTTAATTAAATATTTGGCTTGGATCTTTAAACACATATGTGATGCCATTTTGACTGAAATAATCATATACTTCCTTGAACCAATTTCTAGTTCTTACCCATGATACTATGACTTCCAAGATAAAACCACTTAGCAATCCAATTTTGTATGTCGATGCGCATGATGTCAATTGGTGATAAAAGTTTATCTTTAATTTAATATTCTGAAATATATTTTATTAAAAATGCTAACATTTATTTGTCAACGTACTAGATAAACGATAAAACAATTCTAAATCTGACAAAACTCCATGCAAACAGAACATTTTCTGGTGATATTTGTCGTCAAGTAACGTTACACGAGCAAAAGAGATAGACTTATCGCGTGCACGTGAATTTATCTTTAGTTCATAGTATCATGGTTCTTGCCTATGTAACGGGGGAATGGCTAGCTGTCCGATTTTGCGATTCACGAGGTTTTACTTCCACATGCTGTGTTAGGAAATGATAGTACTATCTATTTCCAGGACAGGAAAACTCGCGACAGCTAAAAACAATATCTATTTTACGATTAGCCTTTCCTCGTCACTTGTTAAAACTGGTTGTCGTCCACTATTTTCGGGCACGTACTTTTGTATTCTTTTAACTTTCAATTTACTTTTTGGTATACGATAGATCTTGGATGCTTTATAGGCAGACATGCTAGTTTTCCTATCATTGAGGGCCTCATCCAGTAACCCTTGTAAATATGTTTTCTTTGCATTGACTTAGGCTTTAGTTCTGACCATGATTCTAGAAAAAAAAAAAGATAGATACCATGTCAGACTAAATTTGGGCTAGGTCAAAATTAGAGCACTTGCGAAATATAATAAATATAATACCGCTATTTCAATGTTTTTTCTATCCAATTATTAGACTATGTATTTTAATTTGACCAAGTTACAAAAAAAAAATTATTGTATTTTTTTGGAACAAATTTAAGTTTATTTTCAATTTTCTACCATTAGAAATAATTACCTGAAATTCATAGTTGTAAACTTTATTCTTTGCTTTTATGGAAAAAAATATGGGACGGAATTTGATAGTATGTTTTTTTAATATTTTTTAAATGATATATTACTTTAATTTAATAATTTTTGATATTAACCCATTAGTACTCAGAACTAAAAAAGTTTGAAAGTTGAGTGGCAACTTTAGTTGCCACTGAGCGCTTACGGTTTGGTAATAACCAAAAATTTTCTATGTAATAGAAATGTATTAAAAACTAATCATGCTTTAACAAAACTAGAGATACATATTATGGAAATTATTTATAGAAAGTTTCAAAGCAAGTCACATGTAGGGGTACATTACATTTATTACACAAGTATGTTGTTCTTCTTTGACCCATTTTGCATCTGCGGTACTTTGAGTCTCCTTTGGCAATAATGTGATTTTTCTTGTTCGTTCTTAGATCTTCTAAAACAGCGGAAGTGGAAAACGACGTATGCGACCCGGGTTTAGTTGGAGAACATTCATATTTTTTAAGAAGCTGTAATACTACTTGTCTTCTAAATTACAAGTATTGTAATTCGTGACCTAGAAGCCTATACAGAAGCCAACCTTGAACACAACATTCATCCACAGACCAAGCATAGAGTGGCCACTATCATTTTTTATTGCGAATTTTGCATCTATATTGAGCAGTGAACTGATCATTTAGATCAACACCTCCTATATTAGAATTATAGTGGGAAATGACATCGGGCATTTTAATCATCATCGTCTTTTTTTCACGTTTACTAAACCGATGAACATTTTTAAACGGCACTCCTGTGTGGCAGTTTGATAATACTGTTACAATAGCATTATCATTCCATCTAATGACTGTTAGCTTTCCATTAGATATGGAATGTGTCGTCCCTCTATCACATTTCTGAAAAGACTCTTTCGGGGGTAAATTCATCCACGTTGCTATTGTATTTTCTCGCAATGTTCCAGTTCCTCCCAAGTCTCGTTTAGACAGTTCTTCAAGTAAAGACACAGAACTGAATAAATTGTCAAAATATAATTTATTTAGTGCCGCTAGAAACGTTGGCATACTCAGCAAGTCCTACTACATTTCCTCCTTGTCCGAGTTCGGTATTAGGAAGCTTTGTATGTGAACCGCAGTATGGTTCAGCATGAGACACAAATCCATTAGGTCTTGCTAAAACCCACAATTTAAACCCAAAACGAATAGGTTTGCCCCGTATAAAATGTTTTTTAAGATGATGTCCATAGTACGGGACTATGCTCTCATCTATAGCAACTGAATTTCCAACCTATCAGTGTTTATCTTCTAGTTATCATTGAGATGGAGATACTGTAATTTATCCTCAAATCGACGTCTTCGCATTGCTTCTGCAACTACAGCTACCTTGCAGTCAGGTTCATTTTGCCAATACATCCGCTAACTTGGCAGTTGGTGTTAACCAAATAATAAGATTATTCCCAAGAAGACAGAAATTTCATCATAACTTACATTTAAACTATCCATTCCCTTTTGTCCGGCATAAAGATTAGTTTGTGTAATGATATGTTCAAGTAGAATATCAGTAAAAAAGCATTTGAAAGCTTGAAGTGGACAATTTGCTGAGTTTTTCAAAAATTCTATAGTCAATGGTCCAGAGGGTATAGTAACGGCAGGTAAATTCCAACTGTTTTCTTCATTTTGGGACCAAACACTGTTTGAAGATGGAATTACTTTTCGCTTTTTATTTCCAATAGGTTTTGAAGTACCTGGCTATGGCCAATCAATATTTTTCTCATTTAAACAGATATTTATTGTACTGTTTAAATGATTCTCAACAATTTCCTCATCCAACTCAACAATCGCTTCCGATCTGAGGATTCTACCTGGTAAATGATTTGGATTTCCTTCAATTTCGTCGTCTGATAAATCTAAATCTTCGTCGGTATCAGCTTCAGCAGATTTTATAGGAGGAAATATTCCTACAGACCTGATTCTTCTAAAAAAACTTGATCTCTAATTTTCTTCACAATCTTTCATAATTTCATATACGCTGAACGTATTATCTTCGGACATAAAAGAAAAAAATACATCATTCTAGTGCTCAGTGGCAACTAAATATAACGTGAATTTAGGGTACCATAATTAGGTTATAATTCAATGAACGGTTAATTTTCGTAGATCATTATATATAATAAACCTTTGGTTTAGAATGAATTGAGTATGAAAACAAAATATTATAAATTAACTTAAAAATACTTACATTGTTTAGGGCTAAGTTTGGTTGCTACAAAACTCTAATATTGAAATAAATACTAACGAGCACCTAATAAGTTTACAAGCAAATTAGTAGGTTATAAATACATGTGGATACGCTAAAAATTATATACCATTTAAAAATGGGCCACACACAATACACAAGAGATTTTACTGGTGTTGAAAGTCACTGGCAACTAAAGTTGCCACTGAGCGCTAATGGGTTAAGGAACAAAAACTTAAGTTAAAAAAAACTCCAGCATTAAATTAGCTACTAAAATTGTACTGTACTACCGGCCTAATCTATTTTTGTAAATTCTAGTTTGTTTTGGTCCAAAAACTAAAGAGTTTAAAAAAAATACAACTATTAAACATTTCTAATAAACAAACTACTGCATGTAGGTGAAAAAATTGTCTGTAATAATTTGCAAGCATATATATATATATATAAGTTTAATCAATTTAAACGTATTTATAAAAGATTTTAATTTTTTTTTAATCGGCCGGATTTACATCACGAATTTGTATCGGCCAGTGATAGATAGTTTTACCTTACTTCCCTGTTTAAGGACTTCACAAATATAAAAATTAGCAAATACTTAAATGCAAAACTAAATTATCTAAAATTAAATAGTTGCAATAAAAATTGCATTAATTAGGCAATTACAAAAATATATTCTTTCTCGATTTAAGAGGATTCAATAAAAACTGGATAAGAGCGGCGCAAGATAGACGGGGTTGGAAACATGAGGTAGAGGCCTATGTTCAGCAGTGGACTCTTGAGGCTGGGTGATGAGATGATTATTTCTCGAGATTTGTCATATCAATCGAACTTAATATTAAAACAGACACCATCAATCTTAGTAATATATAATGTAATATTTTAAACACTTCATAGTAGAGAGCTCAGCGGGTCTACGTATTATTCTGGTAATGAAGGTAATAATAACTGAATTTATTAGTGAATGTGGATAATAAGATTTTTATGTATGATAATGTAGAGAAATGGTAGGGATTAATACTCTAATACTAAGACGTATATTCAAGTGGGTTTGGAAAGACACCAAAATATCCCTGCCGTGTGGCCAAATGATAAATGTATCGTCAACATATCGAAGCCAACATGTGGGTTTAAGCATTGGTGTAGATAGTTTGATGTGGATAAAGTCTCGAATCTTCCATAAATATATTTTTAATTATTGAAGATAGTAGCGAGCCTATGGGGGCACCATTTCTTTGTAGAATTAATATTGGATAAGTGTTGGACATGCAATGTTGAATAAGAGATAAGTCGTATTGATGGATACTGTATTAAATTTGCAGAATATTTAAATATTACAAAAATAATAATAGTACTACATGTACAAACGGTTTTGGGAGATACTCCAGCATACCCAGTCATCTATGGCTCGATAACACGAAAAGAGCCGCACCAGTGCTCATTTATTTTGAAACCGTAGGTACTTATGATGAGCAAATTATCTACTTATCCACTATCTACATAAATGCTCTAATCCACATGTTGACTACGAAACGTTGACGATACATTCGTCATTAGACTTCACGGCAGGAATACTTTAGTGTCTTTTTAAACTCATTTAAATAATATTATAGTATCTAGTTCACGACAGAGGTGAAAACTGATTCGTCTCTACCATTTTTCGACAATATCGTAAAGAATAAACAAATCTTAAGGTTTTTCATCACTCTTATCAAAAACCCACCCATAATAATCGTTACTTGCATGCCAACTGTCATCATCAACATTCACAAATTAATTACGTCATTAATACAGACAAATGCATTTTTGCGATAATGCAAGTAGAAAAGAAGCCTTCATTTAAAACGGTATCCGAGAACATCACATTAATAGGAGTATCCACAGACATCAATATCCCACTCAATCACATCCCAAAGGCTCAGACTTTTGCATACGAAAGTTTTTTTTCCTTAAATCAAAGGTGTCACTTAACAAATGACAAAATCTTAAATCAAGAGACATAACGACAATTTTAGCCCCAACAAAAACTTTCATCTCTTGTCCGATCAATCAAGGACAACATTCCAAATGAACAACACAAAGTTTATGAAGATATATAGTTGATTTATTATTTAAATAGCCAATTGCTTTCACATCATAAGCATTTTAAAATTATTAAACTAAATTTAAATATATCTGTTAAATATATTTTTTATCATTTAGGTAATGCATAATTTTTTTATTTCGATAGACTCTAGGAGCTCCCTTTTTTCTGTTATGTTTAGTTTTTAAAATCTTATTTTTGCTAAAATTAAATTAAATTAAATATTATTTAAGTTTTCATGTTTTATGAGCACGGTTAAGTTTTTTATTGTTATATCTATGAGACCGTATTCTTGAGTTTGGTAGCTGATTGGTTTATTCAAGATATAACCCATTTATAGAAACAAGACATGTAAAATATACACAAAACAATACCATATGTATCTTTTATTCATATAGTATATTATAGAAAATCAAATATATCAGTTTATTATTCTCTATTTTGTCATTATTGTTGTATTTCTTAGAGTTGCTCATGATAACGCTTTTAACTTATTGACTATGTTTTTTTTACCTAGTTGTGGACCATTTATTTATTAAACCCAAGGGTTTTTAAAAACGTCTTCCTGCGTACTACTTTTCTCTCATCTTGAACTTTTAAAGAACAGACGTAGGAATAACAACGACGTGATAAACTTAGGCTTAATAGATGTCTTGTTTGTTGGAACTTAATCAACTAATGAAGCAGCAATAATTTGATTCTCTATCCATTCTAATTCCTTTCGAAAATAATTAAAAATTTTTTGTCTATTTTGTTTTTTAAATTTTTTGCAGTGTCCATTTCGTAATTCCTTTCACCTTTTAGAGCCACAATTGGATCCGATTATCCGTTTGTTCAATGATGAAAGAGGAGATCTGGAGCACATAAAACTTACGTCAGAAGAAATAGGTCATATATTACAAAAGAAGAAATATTACATGCATTAAAAACAATGACGAGTGGGAAAAGCCCTGGTCCTGACATGCTTCTAATAAAAATCCTAAAAAGTCTAGATGAGTAGACATTGACGTTTTAGTGATATACTTGAAACAAATTTATAGTTACGGCTTATTACCCAAAGAGTGGTTAACATCGATTTTCATTTGGATTCCTAAAAACAAAAACGCAAGAGAATGCAGCGATTACAGCACCATTCGCCTGATGTCTCATATGCTAAAGTTACTACTTAAAGTCATCCATAACCGAATATATCACAAACTGGACATGGACGTTAATGATACACAATTTGGTTTTCGCACAGGCATAGGAGCGTGTGAATTTTTTTTTCACTTAATATATTGATACAAAGATGCCTGGACGTCAATTAAGATATATACGCATGTTTTTTTTTGACTATAGCATTCGATAAAGTACCACATAAACAATTATAAATGTCCTAAAATCAAAAAAGATTGACTACAACGAACTCAGGATCATATTAAATTTATACCATAAACAGCGAGAAAAAGTACGTGTTAATAAACAGCTGTCAGAAGAAATTGAAATTAGGTGTGAAGTGAGACAGGGATGCGTATTGTCGCCAATTCTTTTTAATGCCTACTCCGAAGAGATCCTGAAAAACGCTCTTGAGGGTAAAACAGCTGGAATAAAGGTAAATGGAGTTCCCATTATCAACATTAGATATGCGAACTACACTGTGATCTTAGCCGACAAGATTGAAGATATTCAGAGACTAGTGACCAGAATAGCAGAGTATGGAAAAGAATATGGTTTAACAATGAATGTCAAGAAGACGAAATTTATGAGAATATCGAAAACTCAAAGAAATAACGAGAATATTCTAATAACCGAACCCAACGTCGAACAAGTGGACAAATATGCATATCTGGGAACAATGATTACCTCCACAAATAATTACAATCATGAGATCAAAATAAGAATAGAAAAGGCTAGAGCAAATTTCAACAAAATGAGAAGAGTGCTATGTACCAGGGATTTAAAACTGGAATTAAGAGTTAGGTTGACGAGTTGCTATGTTTTTTCAACTTTATTTTATGAAATGGAATCTTGGACCTTGAATGCGACATGAATGAA
Source organism: Diabrotica balteata (assembly GCA_918026665.1). NCBI lineage: Eukaryota > Metazoa > Arthropoda > Insecta > Coleoptera > Chrysomelidae > Diabrotica > Diabrotica balteata. The sequence continues at coordinate 120,545,422 of OU898276.1, read as the reverse complement.
AAAACTGAAATCATTCGAGCTGTGGGTGTACAGAAGAATATTAAAAATATCGTGGACAGAACACGTTACAAACAAAGAAGTTCTTGGAAGAATAAATAAAGAAACGGAAATTTTAAACACAGTAAAAACAAGAAAATTAGAATATCTCGGACATATTACACGTGGAGAGAAATACACCCTGCTCCAATTGATTAGGCAGGGAAAGATGCAAAAAAAGAGAAGCATAAGGAGGCGTAGAATGTCATGGTTGCGCAACCTAAGAGAGTGGTACGGATGTACATCAAATGAACTTTTCAGAGCAGCCGTCTCAAAAGTCCGAATAGCTATGATGATTGCCGACCTCCGCCGCAGAGATGGTACTTGAAGAAGACCCGTTTGCTGCGACCGGGTTCACGTGTAACTTTACCTTGCTTGTCTCTTGGGTACATCACAAATGTTTTCCCGCTCATCCGAGCATTTTTGGCTACATTTACTTTAGATTTATCTGGCTTAGCTTTCTTGTGGCGTTTTCCTATCTTATTCTCAGATACACCAGTTTCCTTGGAAGTTGTAGACTGACTGAGCTTTATTTCAGACTCATCGGACAACTTACTGTTTTCCACAATTATATATAATTCGATCTCATGTCGTACACATGAAGATGCTGGTAATTGCATGGAAAACGTAGACTGATCGAGCTGTATATTGGACTCATCGGACTTAAGCACAGTATCTGGATTGATCGTGTCCTCTATAATTTGATTAAAATCGATTTCAGAGAGCACACATGTAGCCTATGGTAACGATATGGAACTAATGTTTTTAACAAAATTGCACTAGTAAACACTAAAATAAATGCAAAGGCAGCAACTCATGTGGTTTAGGTTAGAATAAACACGTGCTGTTGTTCAATGTTCATAAATAGCGTGCCTGATACGAGCTATTAGAACTGAAATTTAGCAGCACACTGTAACGTGGTATTAGAATTGATCGGATACGTGGTATTAGAATATATTTGCAAAAGAATCTGATCCGTGCTATTACAAATTTATACATACTGTGCTAAATAATATGTGCTGGTACTTAAGATTAGAATTATTCGGTAAAGCGTGCGAAATAAACTCACAGTCAATATCTAACTAATTTCGCCTAAAAATTCTCAAATCGTGGTATTTGAATGTAGGTAGTGTATGTTTCGTCTCATTATATTTCAATTAATTTTATTAGTTACTTTTTATATGTGTAATTTTGGACGTTCCTTTGGTAAATTTATTTTCCCTAAAATATCTTCAAAGGTAACAATAAATTTTGTAACTGTTATCTCTAATCTTCATCTTTATGTGGTTATAAAATTTACCGTAAATGAAAGTAATAAGTTAGCTATCGTTTGTTAATAGTTTTGTTAGTTACTTTTGTTACTTGGTTTGAATACAGGAAGTAGTTGTGCGGCCTTGGAAATAACCCAAATTAAAAAGGTATAATTTTAGATGGATGGACTGATTTTTACTACTCATCCTATATATATTTTGTTATCGAGTTTTGTAACGTTTTTCTTGACATTTTTGTATTATTAACCATTCAAACATGTAAACATCGCTATCGCAAACAATAAACATTCTATCAAGCTAGCAGTCTACATTATTTTAAGTAGTGTGTATTAGTATGAGCAAAATGAGGAGGGGGTCAATGAACCGAGGCCGGTCTAGACAAGATTTAATAGGGTTACTTAAAATAGGGTGGAGCGAATTAACCAATTAAGATTGTACACAATTTCGTGGTCAAAATGACTAATTATAACAATAATTGATTATAATTATCAATTACCCTAGAGTAATCTAAAATAGGGTGGGGAAATATATGATATTATTGCACGCAAAATGAGGAGAAGCTATATAGAGTAGGGTACGGTAGGAAAAATGTGTATAAGAAGCCAAAACTTGCACACATCAATCATAATTTCAAAATGAGTGCTATATTTCGAAACGTATTTTTGGGTGAACGTCGGTTTTACCTGAATCCATCGAACTCAAAATTTGTTTCTGTTTGTCTAGCACATGAATTGAATTTTGAACCGGTAGTGTTCATCAGTGGTAATAAACAAGATCGTGTTTTATTTAGTGAAACTGAGTGGTTAAACTTTCTATCATATAAAACTGTAATTGACAGTTTCATGGGAGGAAATTCTCAACAATCAATTAATGATGGTAAAATACAACTAGAGTTCATGCAGCTACCACAAATTGTTTAAAATTATTTCAATATATTTCTTTTCTATGTATAATTCCTAGCAATAAGATTTAATTGTCTAGACGGCAACCCTGTCAGCCCTCGGCAAAGTCGTTATAAAGTTATAAGATTAGTATGTTTCCATATGTTGCCATAAGAGCACTCAATAAAGAACGTGTGAAGAGATTTGGTTTTACAAGTTATTTCTTCATCCTATCGAACAACTATTTACTACCACGATTAACCAGCGACCAGTCAATTTAAATCAACAATTTAAACATACAATTTTTTGGCCATTCGTAGCCGAATTCGGTGGTAAATTGTAACAATTTCAATTTGGAATAATCAATTTATTAAAAGTAAAGCAACAAGTGCATCTGTGCGTTTCAACCCATCAGAGAACGAGACAGCGAGTCAGAAGAACGTTGACAAACACGAAGCGGTGTTCCTGTGGCCAATTTGCTGAGCGATTGCAGACGCGCATCCCTGCATGGCCTGAATGTAAGTCTGTTCCACTTATATACCATCTTAAGATAAATCCTACCCTTATCGCAGTGCTATTTATAGATTCTGGTATTTCAGACTTTCGATATTGAATTTGCATGGTTATTATAACTTGTCAGATTTACAGTATTATTTACGAACATTTTAATAAAAAAAAATAAATAAATAAATAAAATAAATAATGTCGAACTCAGATATTGCACAATTAATAAGAAATAGAGGTTCTCTTAAACGCAAATTAACTTCATTAACAAACTTTGTAAATAAAATAATTGATGGGTCACTTAAACCGACAATAGGCGATGTAAATTTGCGATACAAAAATAATCGTGAATTGTTAAGTCAATTTGAAATTATTCAACAATCTATCGAGGAGAAATGTTCGGACGATCAATTAGAAAGTCATTTTAATGAACGTGATCCATTTGAAAATCATTTTTATACAGCAATTTCATATTTAGAGGAATACATAAACAGCAATTCTTCTCCGGTAATAAATGTCACACCTCAAAATATAATTAATCACGATCCACTTCAAAATTTTCTTTTGCCTAAAATTAAGCTTCCTACATTTAATGGTGAATATGAGCAGTGGCTCGAATTCAAAACCAATTTTATAAACACTATCGATTCCAATTCATCATTAAGTGGAGGTCAAAAGTTTAACTTTTTAAAGGCTGCGTTGGAAGGTTATGCCAAACGAACAATAGAGGGTTTTACTGATTCCCAAGACTACCATACTGCATGGAATATGCTTTGTGACAAATTCGATCGAAAAAAGCTTCTAGTCGACACCCACTTAAAATCTATTTTCAATTTAAATTCGATACATAAAGGCACATTCATGCAATTCAGAGGGTTAATCGATGAAGTTTCAAAGCATTTATCATATTTAGAAGGAATGAAGCTCACTAAAGAGTCTCTATGGGATATGACAATTATTCATGTTGTGTACAATAAATTAGACAAAATAACTCAAAATAAGTGGAAAGAATATCACACTTCTGTAGAATTGCCTCACTTAAATGAATTTCTTGAATTCCTGAAACAGAGACAAGACATATTACAATCTCAAGAAGAGCCTCATTCCTCCTCAATGATGACCGTCAAAAGTCACTCTGGGTTTCAGAAACCTCTACAATCTCGATCACAATTTCATTTATCAATAAATCAAGTTCAGTGCAATTTGTGCAAGAGTGATCATTTAATATATTCTTGCCCCGAATTTTTAAGATTAACAATTAATGACAGATGGGAAAAAATTAAATCTTTAAAACTTTGTCCGAATTGTTTACGTTTTGGTCACTCCAAGGAAAGGTGCAGTAGAGGATCATGTCGTAAGTGTAAACGTAAACACAACACTTTATTACATCAAGATTATTCTCGTTCATATCAAAGTCAAAACACACAGTCAAATGCATACAACAACAACAATCAATACAATTCACGAGACACAATTCAATCAGTAGGTGCTCATAATCATCCAAATAATAGTGACCAGGTGTCACACAATTCACAAACAATTTCTCACAATATTCAAACAATTTCAGTCCCAAATCAACAATGTTTAGTTACAGACAGAAATACACAATCTAATATAATTCTGTCGACAGTAACATTCAAAGTTAAAGACCAAAACAATCAATTGCATCAATGTAGAGCTCTGCTAGATTCAGGAGCCCAATCCCATTTAATTACCGAAGAGTTTGTTAAACGGTTAGGGTTACCATTAACCAATACCAATTTAGCTATTATTGGTATTAACCAAGTGGTTTCTACTTTAAAAAAGAAAACTTCAATTACAATTTTCTCAAACAAAAATAATTTCCAATTTCAATTATCTTGTTATGTAACACCATTTATTTCAACTATTCCGTTACAACAATTTGATATCTCTACAATTTCCATTCCTCAAAATATAGAATTGTCTGATCCTACTTTCAATATTCCTCAGAACGTTGACATGATCATAGGTGCCAGTTTGTTCTGGGAACTGTTGTTAGAGGGCAATATTAAATTAGGAAAACATGCACCAGTGCTTCAAAATACCAAACTTGGATGGGTAATATCTGGTACTGTAATGAATGCGACATCAACGTCGTTATGCAATTTTTCACAATGCTTTATACCAGAAGCCAATCAGTTACGTAAATTCTGGGAACTCAATGAGATAAATGAACCTATGATGTTATCAAAAGATGACGTCCAGTGTGAGGAACTGTTTACCAAACACACTCAAAGAAATGAAAACGGGCAGTTTGAAGTGAAGTTGCCCTTTAAATATTCTACTGATTTATTGGGAGATTCAAAAAACATAGCAAAACAACGATTCATATCACTCGAAAACCGATTCAAAACTCATCCTCAATTTTATCAATTATACAAAAATTTTATACATGAATATATCGATTTAGGTCACATGACCAGGGTGGAAAGTGACATGGTCACTGAACCAACTTATTTCTTTCCCCACCATGGCATATACAAGCCTAGTAGTCTGACTACTCAACTTAGAGTGGTCTTCGATGGATCAAGTCCAAGTAGTTCTGGATGGTCTCTCAATGAGTTACAATATGTTGGACCAAAGGTGCAAAATAACATATTTGACATTTTAATTAGGTTCCGACTATACAAGTATGTCGTGTCTGCTGACGTTAGTAAAATGTATAGGCAGATCCTTATACATGATGCACACAAGCCCCTTCAACAGATCTTGTGGAGGGACAACCAAGCAGATGAATTTTCAATTTACCAATTAAACACCGTTACGTACGGTTGTACTAGTTCGCCATACTTAGCAATAAAATGCATAAATCAATTAGCAATCGATCACTGTAATACATTACCCACAGCTTCACAGACAATTCTTAATGATTTCTATGTTGATGACCTAGTAACGGGTTCTAATGACCTTTCAGAATTACAAGCTCGATGTAAAGATATTTCAGACATATTAAAATCAGCACAATTCATACTAAGAAAATGGGTTACAAATAATCAGAGTGTTCTCATGAACATTCCATGTTGCGATATTCCGAATGAAATTTTAAATTTCGGTGAACACGAAAGCTGTAAAACCTTAGGTGTACAATTTAATAGTAACAAAGACATTCTAAATTTTAAAATATCTTCAATTCTACACGATAATTCTATTACTAAAAGAAATATATTATCTATCATTTCACAGATCTGGGATCCTCTTGGTCTTCTCTCCCCAGTAATTGTACTTTCTAAACTCATAATTCAGAAATTATGGACCCTCAAACTAAATTGGAACGAAAAGGTTCCACATGACATTTATATTAAATGGACACAATTTTACAATCAATTGTCCCAACTCAATCAATTAGAGATTCCTAGGCATGTTCTTGGATCCAATCATTCCATAGTAGACATTCATTGTTTCTGCGATGCATCTCAAGATGCTTATGCAAGCTGTATATATTTCCGAAGCATAAATGCAAGTGGCAGTTATCAAAGTTATTTAATTTGCTCCAAAAGTAAAGTTGCACCATTAAAGCGACTCACAATTCCCAGATTAGAGTTATGTGCTGCCCTACTGGGAGCACAATTAACAGCCCAAGTTGTCTATGCCAGTTCACCGTCAGTACCGATATACTATTGGTCCGACTCTCAGATAGTAGTATGTTGGATACAAAAGGATCCTAATCAGTTACAACAATTCGTAGGCAATCGCGTCGCCAAAATTCAACAGTTAACCAACAAAGATGATTGGCATTATGTTAGTACTAAAGAAAATCCTTCAGACCTGGCTTCCAGAGGAGTTTTACCACAAGATCTAGCTAACCGTGAATTGTGGTGGAAGGGGCCAATTTTTCTACGTGGTCCTATAGACAAACCCGCACCTCCTGCAATGTCTGAAATTGAACTTCCTGAACAAAAGATTAAAAGCTCGATGTTAATGGCTGCCCACTCTGCACCACTCTTTCTATTCTCTCGATTTTCTAATATTTCAACGTTAAAACATGTCGTTAGTTATTGTCTTCGATTTCGTAATAACGCTTGTAAACAAAGATCAGAAAGAACGATAGGCCCTTTAACTCTTTCCGAAGTAGAACAAGCATCATTGCGGTTAATAAAACTTGCACAATTGGATTCATTCGCGGAGGAATTATCTATTTTAAATTCCAAGAAACCATTACCAATCAAACATAAACTGTCAAATCTTACTCCATTTTTAGATGAAAACCATGTATTACGAGTAGGGGGTCGACTCAGATTATCTGGATTAGATTTTAACTTTAAACACCCTATATTAATTTCATCTAACCATCCTTTCACTAAGTTGCTATTTGAATATAAACATAAAATCCTATTACATGCAGGTCCTCAACTCCTTCTCTCATCAATTCGACAATATTATTGGCCAATTCGAGGGAGAGACCTTGCAAGAAAAACAGTAAGAAATTGTCTTACTTGTTTTAAATTTAAACCTACATTTGCCAGTTGTCCAATGGCCAGTTTGCCCGAAGCTCGCACAACCCCATCATTGCCATTTCAGCACTGTGGCATAGATTTTGCAGGACCATTTTTACTCAACAATAAATCAGGTAGGGGAGCCAAAGAAATAAAAGGTTACGTTTGTGTTTTTGTGTGCTTTTGTACCAAAGCAATTCATCTTGAACTCATTACAAATCTCACCACCGACGGTTTCCTATCCTGCTTGAAGCGTTTCATAGCTCGACGAGGTATCCCCAATGACATTTATTCAGATAATGGATCCACTTTCGTTGGAGCTCGCAATGAACTTAAACAATTTGGTCAATTTCTTTTAAAAAATAATACTTATATTCACAATTACGCTATTAATCATAATATAAATTGGCATTTCATTCCACCGTATGCGCCCAATGTTGGCGGTCTTTGGGAGGCGGCAGTTAAAAGCATGAAACACCATTTAAAGAAGGTGTTACTCGACAAAAACCTTGTCTATGAAGATTTCAATTCTTTGCTAATTCAGATCGAGGGAGTCTTAAACTCTAGACCTATGTTTGCACTCTCTAATGACCCAACTGACCTAACACCACTTACTCCTTCCCATTTTCTGATTGGCCGTCCTATTACAACCATTCCCGACACTGACTTAAGCACAATACCTATAGGCAGGCTCTCCAACTACAAAACGATTCGTCATATGTATCAACAATTTTGGAATCGGTATGTGAAAGAATACGTTTCGCAACTGCAACAACAATACAAATGGAGAGAATCTTCGTCCCATTTGAAGATTGGAACTTTAGTGTTAATTCGAAGTTATCAACAACCACCATGTAGATGGCCTTTGGGACGTATTATTAGTTTGCATTCGGGTAAAGATAAACTTTCAAGAGTGGCAGAGGTAAAAACAAACAATAAGACTGTTATTCGTTCTATTCGTCATTTGTGTCCGTTGCCAATGCAGCAAGAGAGTGTTAGTGATAGTATTGATACGTAAGACTTTATTTATATTTATTATCTATTTTGAAGGTACCCTTCAACGGGGGAGTTTGTTTAAAATTATTTCAATATATTTCTTTTCTATGTATAATTCCTAGCAATAAGATTTAATTGTCTAGACGGCAACCCTGTCAGCCCTCGGCAAAGTCGTTATAAAGTTATAAGATTAGTATGTTTCCATATGTTGCCATAAGAGCACTCAATAAAGAACGTGTGAAGAGATTTGGTTTTACAAGTTATTTCTTCACCCTATCGATCAAATATTTACCACCACGATTAACCAGCGACCAGTCAATTTAAATCAACAATTTAAACACAAATGTCAGTTGTGAAAGTTACCAATGGTGAATCACAGATAATTTTGGGTGCCAATTCCATTGCGTCGTTATGGATACTACTTCCAATAATTAATTACCATTTGGAAACTTTGAAAAAGGATAAATTCACCAGTTCCCTAGAAATACTAAAGTTGGGGGTTGATTCAAATGATCCTATTAAAACCGGGCTACAAATAATGGAACCAATAAAGAATATAAATACAACAACTTACGGTATGGCGTTGGAGTTAATTCACAGATTTCCAGAGCTACTCAATGATAAAATTTAGTGAAAATGTTCGTATTCACTACATTGAAGCAACTTGTTCATGTAGAACGAAGTATTGGAAGTTCGTGGCTGCTGACAGAGTAAGATTTCAACATAGAATAAAAGAACTTGCTAAAATTATTAATCCTGTATTGGATGTTAGGCATAGAAATAAATACATTTTGTAAAAAATTTAATATATTAAATTACCCCTTCCACTGTAAATTATTTAAGTTATATGTAGGAACAGATCCTTCACAAATTAATAGTCACCATGTGTCTGGAAGATAAGTCAGACAAACTGAATAATTTTTATAGCAGGTTATCCACATTTAAAAACTGGAGGGGGTTGGTTCCCTCGATTGAGTTAGCAGTATATGGATTTTACTATCTACAAAAAGAAGATATTGTAAGGTGCTTTTGGTGTCATGTAGAAATTTATCATTGGTTATCTACGGATGATGTTTATAAAGAACACATCAAATTCAGTCCAAACTGTAGTTTTGCACAAATAATTCACACCGAATTTTCTAACCACCAGAAAAATTATAGATCAACACCAGACATGAAAATCGAAAACAAATTTTCTAAATACCAGATTAATAAAGACATAAAAACCAAAAACACTCAACTAAATAGAAATACAAATTTATATCTAAATGTGCTTTTTATTTTTGTGCATTGTATATTTTTCTTATTGAGTATCTGTATAAGTAGAAAAGAATGTAAAATATAATGCAATGTTGAAGATGTAAACAAAACTGTGTATGTTGGATTATTTATCCTATAAGTAAAAAAAATAAAAGATTTTTTTGTAAAAAACAGTTTTTATTTTAATATTATAATACATTATTTTTATTAATCCATGAATTATGTGTAACATCCATCCCTAACCATTTCACAAACACCTTGTTACCCTTTCTTTTCAATACCTTCTCTACTAAGTAGATATCAGGGTACCGGGTTTTCTTTAATTCTTCGCTGTAAAACGCTCCTTGAATTTCTTCTTTGCGTGAATCTTCTAGTAGGTAAGTGACTGGATTTGTCTGCTTAACTTTTCTTATTTTAAAAATCTCATTTGTCCAATTGGGTAAATAACCCTTTGTAAACAAATTTCTAAATCTCGAAATCCGAACGTGATCACCAACTTTGAATTTATGTTTCTTGGGGTCAATGATTTTAAGGTAATTATACGCAGTTATTTTCTTGGCATTCTTTTCATTAACTTTGCTAGGAATAGCACCTGTGGTTGAATGTATAGTGTTATTGTATTTTTTTACTATATCAGGAAGAATATTCAACCACTTGTAAGTACCTTGCAAGCTGAACTGCTTCCACAACATTGATTTTATTGTTCTTATTACTCTCTCTGCAATGGAGGCTTTTAAATTCGAGAATGTACTGTAATGGTTAATATCACGTGACATCATAAGCTCACGAAACTGTGAATTGTAAAACTCCTTACCCAAATCTGTTTGAAGGTTTTTTGGTGGCTTCTTCATTTGATTCAAAATTTTTTCCATAGCTTTAGTAATTTCATTCCCTGTTTTTCGTTTAACCGGTTCCGCCCACACAAATTTACTAAACGCATTAATAACAACGAGAATATACTGGTGTCCATTATTTACTTTGACATAAGGAGTCATTATAGCTAAATCTGCTTGAATCAGATCGTTTAATCCTTTGATGATTACATGTCTCCGTCTAAAATTTTTTCTTGCCGGTTTGTGGAGTTCGTGTATGACTTGTGATTTAATGTTTGACATCTTGTTCTAAAGGACAACGAAGGGTCATATATACTACAAAAGACGAATCTTTTTCTAGTTTAAATGAAATTATATCACCTTTAAAAATCTTTACTCCTGGTAAGTCATCATATTTATACTCTGTGTTAACCGATTTCGAGTTTATTATAACTTTTCCACCTGAAACATTAATTTGTACAAAATCAATAGTACCACTTAGTGAAAATTCATATGAAAACAAACCACTATCCAACATATAATATTCTTTGTTTAAGTTTGTTGTTTTTGTTCCTTTGAAAGTTAATACACATTTACTATAGAAAGAAGAAGGATCACACACAAAATATAATGGCGAGGAAGATAGATCAGGAGTTTGACAATTTTTTAAAAAATGACTTCCAAATCTATTTATAGGCATTATTGTATTATATTACCTTCTCGAAGTTCTTCAATTATAGATATAATTTCATTTACGTGTCCGTCGTTACCCGCAGCTTTTGATGCTACAAGCAGTCGTAATCTATCTATAAGTTCATTAAAATCATCGAAGTATTTATACTCTAATGGGTTGCCACTATATTTTCTAAAAAGTGCACCACCCTTTTTTTTTAAATTTTTAGCTAAATTTCGGGTAACAGGCCCTTGTGCTAAATTTCCGGGGAGTGAACTTAAACGAGTTCTAAATGATTGGGGTCTCGTTTCCAAAGCTGGTTTAATAATAAAATTATATTTATCTTTTATTTTTGATGGAATACTTTTTATAGGCAATTCAGGATTATTGTTTCTATATATTGCATTTGTTCTACGTAAAATATCAACATACTCATTAACATCTGTTTTTTTAAACGATTGGGGGTTTACTTTGAAAAGCAACTCATAAAGACCCGGTGTTCCCTTGTATCTTATATTATTAATAATCAAATCTGCTCCATCAAAATCAATGATGGAATCTCCGATAGAAAATTTTTCTGTTTCCAAGTCATGATAAATTCCTAAATCGTGGTCGAAATCACCTTTTGTGTCTTCGATGTTAGCTTTAATATATTTCTTTGGTAAGGGTGAAGTATAATTTTCGTAAAATTGATTCATTATATCTGGATTAGTAATCATCTGATTAAATTCTCTAAGCGTATCCTCAAAATATCGATTAATATTCTCATCCGTGGTATTCGCTCGTCCTTCTGACTGAAAAGTTTCTTCTGGTTGTTGTGTGAATACTTCTTCTTTTGGAATAATAGATTCATCTCCAAAATTAGTAGGTGTTTTTGACCCCCCAGGGAGTATACTTGTATTTGGAGAAGAGTAAGCTAAACGATAATTAGATTTTCGCATTTTATACCTTTTTGGTGTGCTTAATCTCAATGGTTCTTGAAATGAATACTTTGGTTCTTGAAAAGAATACTTTGGTTCTTGTTTAATAGATGGAACGGTTTCTAGTTTATGCAAAAGTTCATTAAGTGGTTGAGTAATTGGTTTATAATTTTTTTCTAAAGCAGATTGAGACTGAACGATGTCATGTTTTAAACTGCGATACTTTTTCTTTAACGCTTGTCGCGATAAAAGTAGTTTTCGTGTAACTTTGGGATCCATTGTGTATTCTAACCCCCTTTTACAGCCTTATATACTTATCGAACCCACAGCGATATCGACCCGTTGATTTGGAAGAGTCTTTATCAATGACTATAAATCCATATCTATCTTTCCAGCAAAATGAACACAAATCTTTAAACTGTAAGAAAGTCATATCAATATTTACGTGATCATCAAAGATATGTTTTAAATTTGTAAAGTCCTGTTGAAAAACTACAAGTAAATTAGAATTATCTCTAATTAATTGTTTTGAAATTGCACTATATGTTTGACATAAATAAAAGCAATCTAAGTGTTTATGTCTTCCGTAACAATAATAATTTTGTATAATTTTTTGGTCACAGGATGGAATATCATCAAAAATAACTACCGAATTCTCTTTAATATCATCTGGAGGTGGTACATTAGATGAATCATTATATTCTTCATAACCAATTTCCTTTATAGGCTCAATCAAGTTTCGCAAGTACATATACTTTGGTTGATACAACGATTTGGAATATAAATAAATATTTTCAAATCTAAAACCATTTGGATGTTCAATTAAAGACAATAATACGTTAGTCTTGCCACACCCACTTGGTCCAACAATTAAAACCCTTTTGACACCATTAAAGAGATAACCATGTTTTACCTGAAGTTCTTTGGTAACATCATCGTGGTTTGTAATAGGAAGAGAGAGGTTTTGTGGTTCAATCTTCATCGCGAAAATAAGTTTAAAATATTTGGGTATATATAGCCCAACACCTATATATATATAAGAGGCAGACCATGAAAAAAAAACAAACTACAAAAAGAAAAGGACGTGGGTTATTAAACTCACTCATTAACAAGCTCCCTCTAGAGCTACATCTTCCAGGATATTCATATTGTGGACCAGGAACTCGTTTACAACAAAGATTAAAGCGAGGGGATAAGGGAATCAATAAACTAGACGAGGCTTGTAAACAGCACGATATTGAATACTCTAAAAATACTGATTTATCAACCAGACACGAGGCGGATAAGATTTTAGAAAACAAAGCTTGGGATATTGTAAAATCGAAAGGGACCCCGTTTGGACAAAAAGCAGCTGCTTGGTTTGTAACAACAGCTATGAAAGGAAAACGAAAGTTAGGAATGGGCCTTAAACGCAAAAAAGGTGGTTCCCTTCGTAAAAGAACATATAAAAAAAAACGAGTAATTAAAACACCGAAAAAGGGTGGATTTTTGCCCATACTTCTACCTTTATTGAGCGCACTCGGAGCCGTCGGAGGAATGGGTGCAGGAATTTACAAGGCCGTTGGAGATGCGAAGGCTAATCGAATGAGTCTTGAAGAACAAAAACGCCATAATATTGCCATGGAACAGAAAGGCAAAGGATTGTATTTAAGACCGTATAAAGGGTATGGATTATACTTGAAACCTTATTCAAAAAACTAAACCTCCCTCATCACGCTTTAACAAATACAGATATAATAAAGTATGGTAAAACATTACCATATTTTAGAGGTGTATTCATGAGAGATATGTTACCTAAAAATATTTATAAAAACGAGTGTGGTGTTATTAATTTAGATTCAACAAGTGGTGAGGGGACACACTGGGTAGCCTATGCAAAATCTAAATCTCAAGTAATTTACTTTGATTCATATGGAGACTTACCCCCACCACAAAATGTAATCAAATATTTTTTAAGTAATGGTGATGTACAGATATATTACAACTACGATAAAATCCAAAACGATTCATACAAGTGCGGTCATTACTCACTAGATTTTCTATTCAACTACTATAAATAGCAAAGAATGTAATATGTTTACGTAAAATGTCTTTAAACTTTACGCTTACTGGAAGCTTTTCAAATCTGAGCTATAATTTTAATCCTCCGATTTACCTTGAAGATGAATTTGAATATGAAATTGGTCTAACCAGTTTTTATAGTTTTAATACTATTCCAAATGTTGATGAAAGCAATAACGTGTTTCTTTGGCAATTCAAAAATTTAACCCATACCTACAAAATACCTAAGGGCTCTTATGAATTAGATGATATTACAAACCTTATTCAAAAAAATATGAAAAAGATTGATAATGATGCGACTTTAGAAATTACTCCACAATTATCAACTTCTAAAGTTGTTATTAAGAGTAACAGAGAAATATCATTTCTCCCAATGAATTCTATCGGGGTATTATTTGGTTTTAAATCACGACTACTAGCTCCAAACCAAACACATGTTTCAGATAAACCGGTGGAAATATGGGGAGCAAACACCCTGTGTGTTGATTGTAACATCGCTTCAGGATGCTATTTAAATGGAAACCCTGTCCATTTCATTCATAATTTTTTTCCATTGGTACCGATTGGGTATAAAATAGTGGACGCTCCTCAAAATATTTTGTATTATCCAGTTGGCATCAAGACAATTACCAACCTTACAATAAAAATTATTAACCAAGCAGGTAAACTTATTGACTTTGGAGGAGAAGAAGTAACTGTAAATCTACATCTTCGAAAACGTATATAATGGTTCTAGTTTTTTCTCACCTACCAAAAACATATATAAGGAGATCTCCTTCTAAAATAATAACATCATCTAATCGTCGCTTCTTACAATCGCTAGGATTTAAAGTCTTGGTATAATGGAAATTCTTCATGTTACTGGTCAACCTTTTAATGACAACACCATTGAAGAATATCAGTTTCACACATATCAACCATACATTCCTGGGAAGTTGGGTTATAATGATGAAATACGTATTCCTATTCAAGATTTAGATGCATTTACATATCCAGCCAATAGTTATCTTTATATCGAAGGACGCTTACTCACACATGATAATCACACACCAACAAAACTAAAATTTATTAATAACAGTATAGCTTACATGTTTCGCGAACTACGTTATGAATTAAATGGAGTAGTAATTGACTCAGTACGTGATGTAGGATTGGCATCAAGTATTAAAAACTACCTGAGTCTCAACGAAAATCAAAGCCTGCAATTGGAAAACGCGGGTTGGTTTCCAAAAATGAATAGAATGGAAACCAATAATGAAGTCCCCAAAAACAGCGTGTTGGTGGATTCAAATGGACACTTTAACGTATGCATACCTCTAAGACTCCTATCAGGGTTCTTTGAAGATTTTAAGAAAATTATTATGAACATGAAACAGGAATTAATACTTATTAGATCAAATGATGATATTGATGCTGTAGTAAGCATAGATGAAACCGAACGACCAAAAATTGATATTAGTAAATTATATTGGGAGGTACCACATGTAACACCAAGTATACGAGAACAGATACGACTTAACAAGATTTCACATACAAATCAAGAATTACCTATTAAATTTCGTTCTTGGCAAATGATTGAATATCCTGCTCTAAACAACTCTACTCGCCATACATGGTCGGTGAGGACTAGTACAAAAATAGAAACACCTCGTCACATTATTGTTGCTTTCCAAAATAACAGAAAATCCAAATTGACAAAAGATATGAGTAAATTTGATCATTGCACTTTAAAAAATATTAAAGTATTTTTAAATTCTGAAAGATATCCCTATAATGACCTACAATTAGATTTTAAAACAAATAGATTTGCGAAACTTTATGAAATGTTTGGCAATTTCCAAGAAAGTTATTATCACATGGTGCTGAATCAACCCATATTTAATCCTCATGACTTTAAAATGATTGCTCCACTCATACATATTGACTGCTCTCGCCAAAAAGAAATAATTCAATCGGGATCAGTCGTGTTACGTATAGAGTTTGAGACAGATGAGCCAACAACCTCTGATATCTCGGCTTATTGTCTAATATTACACGAGAAAGAATTTACATATAATGCCTTAACTAAAATAGTAAAACAATTATAAATCGATATTATTATGCTTGACAGGTTTGCTTTTTTATTATATTTTTATACCGGGGCATGTTTTGAGACTGGACCTAATGAAACTTCCCGCATGAGGGGAGATGTTCATAATGTATGAGGAGAAATGGTATCTATAGTATTATATGTGAGTCTCATGCGCATGACTAAAAATTGTTTTATAAATACAAGTTAGATACCGCATTAACACACTCTTTAAAATGTGTCTAATAGTAGATGTGCAAGGTTTTAATATCGAAAAAAATAAATTTATCGCAAAAGAGCTGGCATTCTATGATGGCAAAAAAATTAGTCATTATTTTTTCAAACCACCATATCCAATGAGGTTGTTAAATCCAGAGTTCCATAAACAAGCTGTATGGTTAATGAATAATTATCATGGTCTTAACTGGAATAATGGATTTACCCCACTACATCAAGTTCGTGATATTATCCAATACTTGACAAGTAATGTTAATATCGTTTATGTTAAAGGAAAAGAAAAAGCTCAGTATATAAAAAAGTATAGTTTGGCACCAGTAATGGAATTTGATGAACATCCAGCTTTGGAGAAAATGGAACCTACATGTCCTTACCATTTAAATAATATTGGTGTATGTGCACTATCTAATGTATTTAACTTATACAACAATTTTATTATGCAATAAAGATTTTTTCTTACCTAATGTTTTATTTAAGTAATAAAAATACCTTATTAAAAAATAATACTTTATTAAATAATTACTACATTCAAACGATATAAGTGTTAGTTAAATTTTCAAGCGCAAACCTGCATAAACGACAACTGGATTGAGCAGGGGCGAATCCTTCTAGCTCTGTTCTCCATTCGGGACGATTGAAGTGTACAAAACATGGAAGTCGAGCTCGAATTTCGAAATCCTGTACAAATTTCTCGGGTAGTAGATACCAAGCCTTCAATAGTTCCAATGGGTCAATACATTTTCTAATGTACGGTATCGTAAAGCTTTCCAATTCTGTTTTTGTAAACATGTACAACGGTTTTTGTGGATGCTGATTCATCACAATTCTTTTCGGACAACATTCCATTATTGTTAAAACGGTTAATGTTTTTAAACACCAAGTCTATCCACTTTTGCTCCTCGACTGTAGAAATGAAAAA
Organism: Diabrotica balteata; assembly: GCA_918026665.1. Classification (NCBI taxonomy): domain Eukaryota; kingdom Metazoa; phylum Arthropoda; class Insecta; order Coleoptera; family Chrysomelidae; genus Diabrotica; species Diabrotica balteata. The sequence goes on along the minus strand of OU898276.1, from coordinate 120,528,330 downwards.
TAGTCTATTTTCTTCTTCCGGTGAATAAACTTTTCCACTACGCAAGCGCATCACTTATACTAAGTCTTGAAAAGTTTTTAAACATACAAAGTTTATTTTGATATTCCCTTTTTAACTGGTTAATAATTTTATGTAACTTTTTAACATTTCTTGTTTTTTCGTAAAATAAAATATCGCGTTTTATTCTTTTAATATCTGCACGAAACTGATCGACTCGTTCACGAAACTTTTTTGAGCGCATACTGTTCACATTAACGAGCTTTCAAAACTCTTATATCCCTCTACTCTGAGTGACTTGCAGACCCCCACTCCTAATGATATAGTAACACTAGATTGTACCACATCCCCCACGCATCGCAAGTTCCCCACTCAAACTAATTAGCATACTTATAGTATAGTTTTGTGTTCAAAATATAAGAAACAAGAGAAACATGTCGTATAAATATTGTGATAATTTGGATAATCAAACTATTGGTGACGAGTGGGATATATTTCCGACACTCTCTTTTTATATTGTACGACAAAAGCTGTGCCTTATTTGTCGCAAAATGTCTGGAACTAGACTTATTCCAAGAAATTTAATGTTTAAAGGGTGGAAATTGGTATTTGAATTTTGCACATTTTGTAGTGAAACTAGACCCATGGGATTATCTCATCGAAACGTAGGATATCGTGATGGGTTATTGGAATCTCCACCACATAAATGGGACTCCCCACGGCCTGTGTTAGATTTACTATAAACAGATGTTAAAACCTTGGTAGAGATTATTAAAATGGTATCATTAGACTTTATTGTTTTACAAGCAATTCTGGGAAATCAGCTTTTAATCTATCAACCAATCAATGTTAGGGAAGTTTTTGTGTGCTTCGACAGTAATGGTACACTAAATGAAACATGGCCTGAGACATGGTCAAGAATGGAATCATATCCGGGAAACCATTTTTTACCAACTTTACAAGCTGAAATACCACTAAACAGCACTAAATATAAATTGCGTTTTAGACATATGAGTGGTAGAAGCAGTGACTCCAAATGGTTAGAACTTTATAATGAAAGATTTAAAAAGGATAAAGTTATATCTCCAATATTTTATTATATAGCTATTTGTTCTACTTTTTCTATACTTGTGGTATTAATAGAATTTTTTAAGATTTTAAATAAAAAGATTTGTTTATATACATGTGTTTTATTGATACATACAAATATACAATTATTATACAAAATTTACAAATATGAATCATATTGAAAGGAATTGACTTTAAAAAGTTCATCCAAAGGAATATTTTCTAAATCGGATAATGCCGGAGCGTCTAGCAGCTTATTCCCAAATGTTATAAGGTCATCTATATTACCATTATGTGAAGTGATTAAAAAATGCCCCCACGCAAGTGTTTTTACGTCACCGTTTATAACAAAGCGTTTGTCATCCTTAGCAGATAGTGCAACTTTATTTCTAAGTTCTGTATATATGGTGTGTAAATTAGACACAAATACATACATTTTTCTAAATATTACACCACCTTTTTTTACTAACAGAACGTAATCACTCATTTGCAGTTGTGTTTTGGTTATGTGTTTTGAAATGCCTTTTGCTTTTTTTATTAGTTCATTTGCTTCTATACAATAAGCTTTAGCACCTGTACCATAAAAACATTTAATGGGTATAGATGCAAATTCATCTTTCATTTTTCCTAATATTGAAGGGGTTTTCGGTATCCCGTGAATATTATAAGTCGGATAGTTGGAGGTGTCGAAATGTTCTAAATTTCTTTTCATATCCGCATAGAAATTGGGGGTATATATCTCCATAATCAAGGAGTCTGTGTCTGTGTATAACAAGTTTGCAGCTTCTCCATACTTCTTTTTGATGTATCCATAGTAAAAATCATATATCACAATTTTTGATAAATCTAAAATTGTAAATCCAACATAGAGAGGCTTATCGTAAACTATTTTGGTTTTACCCAAATGAACCGCAACCAAATTTTCATTAAACACAGAACAAGACTTGAATTCTGGTTTCGAGATAAGTGCCCTGGCTCCCAACGAATTTGTTTTGGTTTCCCACCGAGTACAAAGGCGGATATCCTTTCTTTTTTCGAGATTCTCTAAAGTTTTTCCGAATATCGCATTATTTAGCAATTTAAAGAGATCCCGCTCAAACTCGTTTTTGGCTTTGTTTCTAAGTGATGTGTTTAGGTCAATATATTTTTTTAGCCATGGTGATTGCGAAAACTCTAGTATACGATGAATCCTTTTTAGTACCAGACCATACTTAAGACACTGTTTAAGATTGCGATAATGAATGACGTATTTAGTTTTATTGTTGAGATTTGGTATAAGTTTAGGATATTTGCTTCCTGGTGGTACCATGCTTTCGGGGCAGAATGGCATATCATTATGTGCAGAATGTAAATGAGCTGGATATTCCAAATCTACTTCCAACACATACCCTTTATCCGCATCATCTTTCACCGAAAAACAGTTAAAGTTTTCAACATCCGTTACCCATTTGAAATGTCCATATGGAAGATATTGACACATGGCAGCACCATATAAATTTGTGGCATCTAGATACATGATGTAAGACTCGGGTTGTTGAGGATCAAAGTTGGGTACATAATGATTATTTGCCACTGCTTCTCTTTTACAACATTGTGCCACACCTCCTCGTACTCCTTTCTTTAAAAAGTGTACCATGTCAATGTCGGTAAGAAGCTCCAGTTCAATTTTGGTGTATCTTAACATGGCATCCCAACTTAGTGCAGGAGCTGTTAGGTAGTGACAAGGATCTAAATTGTATTCTTTGTGACATATGTTTCTAAAGTTCTCAAACACGTCAGCTAATAATAAGACATCTGAGATTAGGTACAACATAGCATAGTCACTAATAGATTTACAATCAAATGTGTTCCATACATCAATTGCTCTTGCATAATCGTCATCAGAAATGTCTTGGTTAGTTAGATTATTGTAAAAATTTTCTTTGGGCGGTAGTGTTTTTTCTTTGAGTTTGTCAAATCCATCCATATATGAATAAGGAAAAACACCCTTGCGTCTCACAAGTTCAAATTGTTTAGTATCTGGGAAATACTTTCTAATTTCTATACATTGCTCTGAGTTTAAAGTTGCGCTCAGAGTATCTAAAGATTTCGCCAAAAATCTGTATGAATCAACAAATTTCAAATAAATATATTTGTGTGGGTCCTTTTCTACCAATATTGATTTAGAAATTGTTATATATTTTTCTTTGGTCTGGGCAACTACTGAAACTTTTTCACCAGCTGTTGAAAGCTCTTTAACAAATAGATGACAGTCATAATTGCTCATATTGTGTAAAAATACAGGTATTGAATTTGAGAGTTTGTAATTTATATTACAGGAATTATGAGCTGGCCCAAGATATTTTGAAGTTAAATGATGATGATCTCTTACTTTATGATTAAAAGGATTAAAGGGTTTTTTACACAAGTAACATTCAGTAGCGCTCACATGTTTTTCAAATTCTTCTTTTGTTAACGGTAACATTGGTTTAATATGTTTAAGGTGATTCGTGTATAGTTCATTTACTAAACACTCTAGTTTCTGTATAAATACTTTGGGAGCATCCTCTCCTTCATATTTTATTAGTTTTGAAAGTGAATCATCATAGTTGCATTTAAGGTAAAATGCAAACGAATATGCTTGGTGTTCAGCTGTTTTGATTGAATATGAGTTTCCATTAAAAGGTTCAGCATAATCTATGGGCTTAAGCAAACTTTCAAAGTCCGCATACACAACAAATGGTACAGGCAACATTTTTTGAATGTTGATAAATTTTAGTATATTTTCTGGCACCATTTCGCCAAACTTATTTATCTTAGGACTTGATGTGGGAAGTTCTGTGTAAATATGTAAACAGTCGCTCTTTTGGTGATTATTGAGCTTTTCTTCTTTGGTAAAGAATTGTAGACATCCATCACATAAATATTCTTTGCGAGTGTTTTTTGTTTTTTGACTTTTTACAAGTCTGACCAAGTCTAGAATCAGACAATAATGACTTTGTTTATCATTTGTTATAAGCAAAAGGTTTACATGAGTGGCATGACGATTACTTGTAAAGTAAAGTGGGCCAATTATTTCATATTGCCTTTTATTATTTACGAAATTGGATTCTAGCCCATAAACATTTACTGAAATATTATTAAGGGTCTCAAACTGTTTAACATCTTTCAGTTTCATCGGAAAGTCAATCCCTTCAAAATTTAACAAAGTATCATACGGTGGATATGATTCTGGTTTGCTTGGGTTGCCAACGGGAGGAAAAATAGCTGCGTTAACACTCCACGCAAAACACTTATTATCTCTGTTTTCGATATTTAAAATAGCATGTTTTCTTACTATGGGTATTGGGAGACGAATATATGTTGATGCAGAAATAGAGTTAAATTTGTTTATGTTAACATCTAAAAACATTATTTCCTGTAATGCCCAATTTGAATCTTTTTCTTGAAATTCTGAGACTTGCGTCATCAGTGCTTTCTTAAAATCATCAAATGTTTCTTCCATCTCAGTGCTAATAGATATAATTGTATTGCATGTGTTCATGGACTTGATATCTGATAGGCTACTATCAGGTTTTATATAAAGACTAAATATTTCAAAATTTACCTTTATGATATTGTGCAGATGTAGATATTCCTTCAAGATGTTCAAAACTTTGGGTTTAACATCATTTAAAAATCCATGATAATCCATTTTCTTATTACTATAAAAACGATAAGATGCGATTCTGTTTTTAAACGCATGTGTTAATTTGGAAACACTGGCATCTATCACTTCCAATCCAAGTGGTCTTAATCTTTTTTTGGGAATATAATAATCCCCATTATGCTCACTATCACTATTCACATTTCTGTATTTACATGTTTTCCTGTGTCGGGAGAGGTTATCTGAGCGCGAAAACGATTTATTACACATAGTACACGTATTCATGATTCTCGATAAACTACTGAGGAGTTCCGCTTATTTGCCTTAAATAGTATAATGATATTATGAGAATGTTACCCCCACCATGCTATTTTCAGACATTGGTCATTGATCTTGAGTAGAACTGATGTTGTCTAGACTATTGCGTGTCGTTCACCCCAATTTTTAGCAATTAATCATTAATCTTAAATAGACCAGATGTTTTCTAGACACCCACATGTTCAGGGGCTTATTTAATTGACCCTTGTTTAGTAATTAATTAATTATAATTATTTCATGGTTCTAATTATTCATTGTTGACCAAATGTTGTCTCTAGACACCAAAATGTTGATATAGTTCACCCTTTAGCTCTATTTTAGATGTGAGAAGCAGATAATTATAACACCCCCCTCCAATACATACAGAACCCACCTATCCCCACTACTTGAAAATATATAAAATGATACACTTGTATTTTTTGTGAATTAAAATGGTGTTAGAAAACGAATACCAAGCTATGGATGAAGAAGTTATAAACCCTTTGGATGCCATACTTGAATTAGAAGACAGTGACAATGTCTCCACGGATGAAAGTTTTGTTTTTTCGGTATCTACGGAAAATCTATCAGATTTGGATGAAATTGAAGTGATAGATACTGATTCCGCCGAAGTGGACAACAAAATTATGCAAGTGGATGAGGTCAATAATGTGCGCTTTTTGGCATACGAATGTAGAGAACCAGTTTGTTTAACTCAACATTATTATATTATACACAATCAAAGTCTTTGTCCATCGTGTTTTTTTGAAACTCTTAGGGGAGTACCAACATATATTCACACGAATCATATAACGGAACATTGTAGTGAAACTGCGGATAATCTGAGTGCACGTATTTGTGCGACTTGTAATAAAAATTTATACATTTACTGCTTATCAAAATACTGCATTGTTTGCAAATCTATAACAATAAATACACCATTTTAAAAACTTTGTGTCTTTTTTTTAGGCTCTTTTATATATAATATTTATCTTTTATTAGTTTTCATAAATACAGCGGTGGGAATATGTTATTTACCTGCTAGTAAAAAAATTAGCACTTTTGTATTAAATTTAAAAAAAATAAATTATATATTTTTGAATTGGTTATTTTTTTTTCAAATTAGTAATATATGAGAATATATTGTTATGACAAAATTTCTGAAGATGGGGTTTACTACCTTTATTTAAAATGATTAGGTAAACATTTTTTTTCAAGTTTTGACTACACCTGTATTTGCGAAATAAGAATCCAAAATATTTTTTCTTAGTTTTAATAAATAAAGCGGCAAATAATTTTTTAAATTTATTTAATTTATTTTTTGGTTAAAATAAACTTAACTCCGTCAATGGTTAAGAGTGAACTTGAAACGAAAGTACAAAAGAGGTACCTGGCGCTGCCTTTTCGGCATGCAGTTATGCGGTAAGGTATGTGGGTCAAACGCGGTCAGTTTGTGTGTGTATCTGTGATCCGACAAAGATATTATTTTGAATATATTTACTAGTTAAGAATATAGACGCTTAAAGTGTTTATGTTATTTGATATTAGCTTGGTGCAATGTTTGTGTTTAAGGTGTGTGATTTATTTTGGATTACATATTTTTAAAAAGGTATGTTTTTTTTTCTTATCTATTAAACATCACAAAAAAGAAAGTATAATATTTTGCTTTTAGAGGAAATAGTCATATCTTTTAAATAAATAAACGAATATGAAATTATATATAATATGTTAGGTGTGTGATTATTTATTTTGGAATACATATTTTTAAGAAAGTATGTTTTTTTTTATCTATTATACATCGCAAAAAGAAAGTATAATATTTTGCTTTTAGAGGTAATAGTCATTATTTTAAATAAATAAACCAACATGATATTATATATAATATGTTAGGTGTGTGATTATTTATTTTGGAATACATATTTTTAAGAAAGTATGTTTTTTTTTATCTATTATACATCGCAAAAAGAAAGTATAATATTTTGCTTTTAGAGGTAATAGTCATTATTTTAAATAAATAAACCAACATGAAATTATATATATATATATATATATATATATATATATATATATATATATATATATATATATATATATATATATATATATATATATATATATATATATATATATATATATATATATATATATATAGGTACCTATATATAAAATTTTGTACTGATTTTTACCTACGTATTTTGGAAATGAAATAAAAAACCAAAAATGTTATAAAATTTTTTATTTTAGTACAATAATCCTTAGAAACTGTCAGTATTAATATTTTAAAAATAAAAGTAAAACTTTGTATTTTTAGAATATTTTGTTTGACTATATAAAATTAATAGTATTAATTTATTAATTTTATATAATTTAACATTCGACAAACACTTTAGAACAAGATATAACAATTAAAAATGAAATTATATTCCAATAGCACAAGTTTGAATGTTTTTTAAACTATTTTATAGTGAACTTCATGGCTATCCAAAAATGATTGTTTTTCACTAACAAAGTTTTTAATAAGCACATTATATTCTTCATCCTAGCTTTGCACACTAGATTGCTTGCATTGAACACAATTTGTCACCCCGAAACAGATTATATTATGATTTTATGAAATTTTTACACTTTTAAACATTATTCCACTGGTTTGCATGTGTAAATAGACGTTAGAATTTGATTACAGATTGCAATGTTCTTGTTGACACTAGTTAAGCTCTGTAGAGCTCTATCGCGTTTCCTTTCATACGCACTGATTTTTTTAATTAATACTTGTCTATGAATTTCATGGCTTTCCAAGAAACGCTTATTTTCACCAACAAAGTTTTTAACAAGCACATTATATTCCTCATCTTGGCTTTGCACATTTTTGTCGATTGTATCAAAATTAGTCGTCGTGTTAAGGTCTATTTTATCTGCATTATTTTGACCAGGCAATACACATTCTTCCATGCTTTCATCAAAGTCCCCTTCTTGAATGATATTTTCTATTTTTTTTTCTTCTAAACAGGTATCACCTTCATCTTCGCTTTCCGATGAAATGTTTTCATATTTGCTCTCGTTTGGAGTCGAAGATATTGTGACATGCTCTTCGAATTCTTTATATTTCATAGGTTGGTGATGACGGATGTCCCCCTCAATTAACTCCAGAGAAGAGTTTAACACTTCTGCAAACATCTTTCCTTTTGGTGACTTTTTAAAGTGCGAAATAATCTTCGCGCTGGATTTTGAACTTTCTGGAACCGGAAACTTTACTTTCATTTTTATAATAGTAATACCGACACTTTCTAAGGATTATTTTACTAAATTAATCTGCAGTACTCGGCTTTTTATAACTTTTTGAAAAAGTGGAAAGGGCAGACCAATCTAAAAGTATTAAAATTGCTCCCTTTTAGCACATTTTTTAGCGAAAACTCGAGATTAATCACTTAATAGCATATGACTATACATTGTTACAACCCTAATGTGCTAGTTACCCTATATAGATTTCAATTAAATTTTAATGGCCTTTTAATTATAATTAAGAGTTTTCTCATATTCTATAACACTTGTTATTTACCAATTCACATATTTGTTGGCAACTTATCGTGGATCTAAATTTGCAAAATATTTACCATAATTAGAATAGGGAATCGCTTATACGGGCACCCTGTATTATACATATCTTGTATAGATAAAACTCCAAAACCTCACCCGCAAATATGTGGGTTCTACAATTGCGCTCGAAAAATGTTAATTATATTCACCCCATGTAATTTTTGTTAATACTACATGTACCATCTGTTTGGTTTAAAAACCAGACAATATTTCCGTTTTAGAATTAAGGGTTTTATAACGATGGAATAGCAGATAACACGCTGAATTCATTTCTATTTAATAAATATATGTATAAAAAGCAAAATGTTATAAAATGAAGTTGTTTGTATTTTAAACAATTTTATATAATCAACCTATAACGTTCTACGTCTTTTAATGCCATCTCTTCATGCTTCTCTGTCTCTCCACAACTCGTCTCCAGGGTGTTCTTCCATATCCTTGTCTATTCCTTCCTATCAGCTTTTTCTGAGTCTTCTTCTTCTTCTTGTGGAATTCGGGTCTCACGCATTCTTTGAACGTTGAACAGACAAGTTGTTTGGTTTTAATTTCATCAACTATTGTGTGTGTGACTTGCATTATTTCTCTTATTCTTTCATTTGTCACTCATTCCAGTTTTGATCTTCCCACAGATCTTTACCAGAAATCCATTTCAGTAGCTTCTAGCATTCGTTTTGTTTTTTTTTTTCAATTGCCACACTTCACACCCATTTGTAATTATACTTTTAACTACGGTGTCCTATATTCGCTTTTTACCGTTGTTTGTTAAATTGTTAAACAATTTTAAAGGATATTATAAAATTAACATTTTTTGCCTTAACAATCCTTATAAATATTGAAATTATGTGCATAACTGAATATAAATCCAACTGATAACTACATAATGTAATCAACAAACGCCAAAATATCAGTATTGTTTATAGACTACTCTAAACATTTTATTTGTCACAACCCGTAAAATAAAAATTAAAAAACGTCTCCATTTTAGTTTTTATAGACTTTTAAGGTTTCCTTCCCTGAATATTTTGTTTTATTGACTCCGTCCAGTGTTTCATTATTTATGATTTTTTATACCGGCTATTTATATTCCTCATATTTACTGATCGTTTCTCCTGCATCTAGGATCAAGTTCTGACGATATTCATATTTGGTTTTTTTATTTTTTTCCATTTCTTCTTATACATATCATATATTTATTGATTCAAAATTAATATAATTTCTTTTTTGTTATTTGAGTTAATGGCCTTTTAATGTTACCCAAACGTTTACCCCAATTTAAATAATGTCAAATGAGGGTGCCAGAAATAATTCGTTGTCGTTAATTAAACTATTATCCTTTTCAATTTACTCAATTGGTTAGTCTAATTTGAATATTGTTGGGTGTTCAACTGGCTGGCTTTTTATATTTAATGGAGTTAATTAAACTAATCATATTATTCTGCGGGGTGGGTAGATTGACCAGTGCTTAATTGGCAATTGCTGAATTATTTTTGACCACGATATTGTGTACAATCTTAATTCGCTTTACCCTATTTAAAATCACCCACCCTCATTTTGCATGCAGTAATATCTTATATCACCCCACTCTATTTTAGATTACTCTAGTGTAATTTATAATTAATTATTGTTATAATTAGTCATTTTGACCACGAAATTGTGTACAATCTTAATTGGTTAATTCGCTCCACCCTATTTTAAGTAACCCTATTAAATCTTGTCTAGACCGGCCTCGGTTCATTGACCCCCTCCTCATTTTGCTCATACTAATACACACTACTATTTTAAATTAAAAGAATAATAGTAGTTGTATTTTATTATACTTCACGGCAAACTAGCCGTGGGACAAAATACGATCCTTGACTCGGATACTTAAAGAACTGAACTTATCTTAAGTTATCGTCAAAAAATAAAATTGTTTATAATTTGTTTGTGATTTTGGCGCTTTAAAGTTAATACGCCTAAAATACTGGTGCTATACAACAGTCAGTGAAGTGTCTCAAAAATAAGTTATCGTATTTTCGACGGAGTTTTCAAGAATTTATCACACATCGTTCGTTGTATTCTTGTGCCATCGCCAATGATCATCAAAGCATTAAATTTTCGCTGTCAACACCATACCTAAGTTTCGAGATCCAGCAATTTAAAATAAGTCATCGAATTATTTAATTTATCCATTCTTGTTATTTTATTTATTTCACTGCTTATAAAAATTAGTATCCTCTTTATTTTGAGTTTCAAAATTTCAAAATTTATTAGCAGCTAATAAACTCAGCGTATAATTTAAATTATGTATTTCCGTTTTGTCCTGGCAGATTTTACTTTTTTGGTTATTTGTTTTTATTTTATTTTTTTATTTATATGCATATTACATTATAAAAATTTTAAATAACTTAAGAAGTATTTAAAGACTTGTATTTGGCGAATGGATTTAGTGTCCGCAGTAATTTAAACACAAACAAACAACAACAACAAAGACTTGTATCTCAAATGCGGTAATGTTAAGCCATGGTTAACTACCTATTATGATATATTTTTTGAATAGATATAATAATAATCATATAAATGCTTATTTTCTATGTAGCAACAACAACAGCTAATCTAATGGGAATTAAGATCAGATCAGACAGAATATATATGAGGGACAACAAGTAAAAGAGTCATTAAAAGAGCTGATCTAATAATTCTAAGCACTGCAAGATACTCGCAATATGATCCAGAAAACATCACAGCCCAACAGTGCCTGGATATATTAAAACAAAAACTGTCCGTTTATTCAGGACGACTCAGGAGGTACAAGGTTGGTAACAGCCAGACATGTGACCATGCGCTTTTTAAGCATGCCGGGAAGGCGTTCTATCGTAAACTTAACTGCACTGTTAAAAGTGCCAAAAAATAGTAATCAAGCCAAGAAAAAATTCAGTAGTTTTGGGAAAATCAACTTTCCACATCAGCTGCTCTTAACACCAATGCTGGATGGATAGAAGATACGAAGCACAGCTGTCAACACTACCGTACAACTGTCTATGAACCATGACTACCACAGAAGAAGTCTCTAATATCATTAAAAAACTTCATAACTGGAAATCTTCTAGACCAGACGAAGTTCAAAACTTCTGGCTTAAGAATACACATTATGGTTACGAATACACTTGCGTTATTTACTTTACTTCTCCTCCGTATATCCTAATACATAAATGCTACAAATTATGGTTTTTCCAAATCTCCACCAAGAGGCGAAGGTTCTTTTTCTTAGTCGTCGTTTTTTGGTCAGACAGAAGAGATTCCACATCGCAGTAGCACTGTTATTAACGCAACGCATTAATCTTTTTGAGACATAAACTTTTAAGCATAGGTATATCAATATGAAAATGACCAACAGAAGGACTAGTTGAAGAATATCGAGTAAAGAGACGAGAGGAAAAACAAAAACACAAAGAGAAAAAGAGGCAACAAATCAATAAAGAGTTCGAAGAAATGGAAAACCTTAATAGAGAACACGGATACAGAAAATTTTACAAACAGGTTAACACAAAAAGAAAAGTTTTCAAGCCACAAGGAAACCAAGTCAAGGCCCTTAACGGAATTCTTTTAAACGCGAGAGTGGAAGTATTAGAAAGATGGCAGGAACTTTTTAGTACGCTACTTAATGGAGACAGTAGATCTGAAGGTAGATATGATATAGAAATAGAACAGTAGGATACTGAACTACCAACTTTGAAAGAAATAAACAAAGCAATTCAGTCTCTAGCCAGAAACAAGTCATCCGGAGCAGACAACCTACCCACAGAAATATTTAAATGTGACAATCAAACATTTGTAACCCTCCTTCACAAACTACTAATACAGGTATGGCAAGAACGCGCGTTACCAGAAGATTGGAATACTGGAATTATATGCCCCATAAACAAAAATTATATGCCCCATAAACAAAAATTATATGCCCCATAAATAAATTCTTGAATGTTCCAACTTTAGAGGGATTTCCCTTCTTAATACAGTATACAAAATTGTGTCCCTGATACTTAACGAACGACTGGCACAGTATACTGACAATATAATTGGATCCTACCAAAGGGGCTTCTTGAATAACAAATCCACCATTGATCACATATCATCCATCAGACAAATATTAGAAAAAACGACGGAGTACGACATAGACTGCCATTACATCTTCGTAGACTTTAAGGCAGCGTACGATACTATTGACAGGTCCCAATTATATTCGGCGATGATCGAATTAGGAATACCAAAAGGTTTGGTAGAAATAATTAAAATGACAATGATGAAAGTCGAATGTAAAGTGCACGTACAAGGGCATGTTTCAAAACCATTTAAAGCCAACAGAGGACTGCGCCAGGGAGATGCGCTATCGTGCACGCTGTTCAACCTAGCGTTAGAAAAAGTTATGAGAGATTCGGGAATAAACTTAAAAGTTACGATATATACCCGTAGTATACAAATAATGGCATTCGCTGATGATATCGTCATAATTGGAAGTGAATTTCACACGTATCAAAAATGCCGTAGAAAACATCAGACTTCTGATTAACATCCAGAAAACTAAATATATGCCGGCCATATCAAGAATTCAACAAAATAACTAAGAGGTGCAACATGAAACGATAGAAATGGTAGAAGAATTCTGCTACTTAGAATCACAGGTAGACTACAAAAATAACACATCCAACGAGATAAAAAATAGAATATGCGTGGCTAACCGCTGTTATTTTGGCCTGGGCCCTCAACTAAGAGCAAGAAGTATGTCAACAGCAACAAAGTGCAAACTTTATAAAACAATAATACGCCCAGTGCTCACATACGAATCCGAAACATGGGCAATGACGACCCGAGATGAAGAGTTACTACGAGTATTTAAAAGAAAAGTATGGAGGACCATATATGGCGGAGTAAACGAATAGGGTCTGTGGAGAAGGCGATATAACTTTGAACTCTATAGACTTTTTGGTGATGCAGATATTGTGAAGACCATCAAAATAAACTGCCTAAGGTGGGTGGGCCACGTTATGCGGATGGATAAGAGTGATCCCACTAAAATAACTATGCTAAACAGGCCGGTCGGAAGAAGAAAAAGGGGGCGACCTAAACTCAGATATCTGGACGATGTAGAGAAAGATCTGACGGAGATTGGAGTGAGGGGCTGGAGAAGACAGACACTCGATAGGGAAGGATGGAAGAATGTTTTGAAGCAGGCCAAGGCTCACGAAGGGCTGTAGCACCAACTGATTATGATATCAATATGTATAATTAATCTTTCTTTACCTTTTTTTTTTAATAATAGAAATACTATATAGCAGTCAGGCCAAAGGGGTATAAATTTAGACTTCACTAACTGGGCTGTGGTACAACTTAAGTAATCCAATGAGATATTAATTTTCCTAAAATAAAATGAAATAAAAAGTGTTTTTATTTATTTCTTTTGTACTATAAAATTGACCCTTTTTAATAATATAGCCATACTATACATAAACTTTAATTTTATCAAATTTCCCGAATCGGCAATTTAGGGATATGCGCCAATTACAACTTTTGGAAACTTCCAAAACTCTCTAGAACAATCATTACCACAACTTCAATCAAACACACTTCTAAAAATAGTCCAAACTTGGTACGATAATTAGGCATATATTGGATAACAGCTGAAGTCTAGTAAATATGTTTAATTACGTAACTTCGAATTTTAAAAGTCTTTAGTTATATTAGTAATTATTGAAAGTTGATTACTAAACGGTGGTCCAATTTTATAATACAGAGTGATAAATTTCTGATCAGCTATTAATTAATATTTAAACTTGATTTTATTTTAATGCTATGTTAGTGCTATGAGTGGCTTTAAGGCAAATATCGGTAGTTTAAAAATTTATTAAAAATATTGTATCCCATTTAAGTTGTGATAATTAAAAAGATATATTTAAACATTTTATTATCAAAGTAAATAAAATATATTCTAAGATACGTAAAAAATGCTACTTAATGTTGCCTTACCCTTTGCTTTTTAGGGTTTTTAAATTAAATTAATCGAGCTAGGATGAATATCTATTAAACATTCATTTTTAATTTATAGTGTATAGTCATGGTGTAATAAACTAATCAAAACATTACATTTTTCCCGTATAAATATTTACACTACAACAAGCCAAGTAAAATTTTATTTACAGCAATTTGATCAGTTGTTTATATAAATATTTATTTGCTACCGATACCTTTATAAATTTAAATATAGAGATTTATATTCCAAATTTTATAAAGACAGAAATATTATTTTCAATATCTTAATGTTATATGTGAAAATAATCACCTTGAACCAGTTAAGGGTTACAGACACTTTGTGTTTGTGAAATTACAATAGAAGACCACTTCCATAAATTTTAGAATTGTTGGAGCAACCTGGAAAATGTCAGTACTTTACAACATTACATTTGGCGTCGGGATTCCATTGAATTGAAATCGATCCAAAAGATATCCAAAAAAAGCATTTGATTACGAATTTGTTCGCATGCCTTTTGTATTAAGGAATGCTTATTTCCATTTCAACGAGTAATGGTTAACATGCTCTTCGGAATTCAAAACGAGAGATGTTTAGTATATATGGACGACATAATCATCTATTCAGCCACCATTCACGAGCATTTGTCACGACTGACAGAAGTATTTAGATGATTAAGGAAATCAAATCTGAAGATACAACCGGATAAATGTGAATTCTTAAGAAAAGAAGTCGCGTACCTAAGACACCTCGTAACTAAACCTGGAGTAAAAATAAATACTACCAAGGTATATGCATAGAAAGTTTCCCAGAACCCAAGACAACTAAAGAAATAAAATCATTTTTAGGCCTAGTAGGTAGGTAACTACCGTAGATTTATACCAAACTTTGCCAAAATTTCTAAACCACTGACTAAATTAGTTCAAAAAGATGTCCCTTTTGTTTTTACTGCTGAATGTAAGGAAGCACTTAACGATCTCAAAAATATTCTAATGACATACCCAATTCTTATATATATACAAATTATGAAGAACCCTTTTTACTCACTACTTACGCTAGTGCTTTCTTAATAAGAGCTGTTTTGTCACAAGGTCCATTAGCAAAAGATCTGCTAATCGCTTATGCCTCACAAACATTATTCAGTGCAGAAACTAAATATTCCACAATAGAAAGATATTCAAAACACATCATAAGAAAACTTAGATATTCAAAAATACTATTACCTAAGGTCAAGTTTAGCAGATGAAGCTGTAAGTATTATTCAGGATTTATAGTTTTCTACATAAAATTATATTTATTCATGGGAAATTTTATGTGAATAGATAAAAAAAAACAGATGTTAGTTGGTAATAATAAGAATGCTTTTTATAATACTCAAAAGACTCTAGGAAAGATTTCTGAAAGTGCAATAAGAAATTTATGATTTCTTATTGCACTTTCAGAAATCAGATGGAATGGAATGGGAACTGATTAAGGGTGATAATAATATGCCGCAATTAGAGGAACTCTTTGAATTTCGGAAAAAAACCTGCTAATGATTTGAATATTTTTTGATCACAAATGAAAACTCATCACGTTCATTGGTTCTCAACAATGCATGAAAGAGTTATAATTTTTAAAATTAGAATCATATAATATACAACTATGAAAGATTTCTTAAATTATCCATATTGGGATCATATTTAAAAATTATAATTATTTAGTAATTGTTTATGTATAGGTTATTTTCGTTTAAAATGTCAAAGATGTGGTTTTAAAATTTGTAAACAAAAATATATTTTTCTATTACATGAAAAAAAGTATTTTGAATATATGTAATTCAAGTTCAGCTAAAAATATAGATTTACAGTAAAAAGTGCAGTAGAAGGTACATGTAAGTAATGTTAACTATTTATTCTCAAATCAGCTGACTGTTATGAAAAGTAATTTCAAAAAACCTATTTATGAAATTTTATCTTTTTAAAATAAAAAGGGAATTTAAACCTGCTAGTCTTGTTGAGTACTGCTTATATTAAGGTGATTGACCATTAGGGTAATTTTCATACAAATCAGGCAATTTTAGATTCTAGAACTAGAAGTCAATCTTTTGTCCCCTTATGAGTCAGTTTTAGTAGTTTTATGAGTTTTATGGGTAAGGTTGTAACTATAGTATATTAAAAAGATTATTTCTGCAAAAGGTATTTTCAGAACAATGTTTCTAGAGCAGATAATGGGTAATTTATATTAAAGGTTCAAAGTATCAGAGCAATTGTATTGCCGAAATCTTTAGCTGCTTCTAATTAAAAAAGAACTTAAAAAAATGATAATAAAAGACATTCATGTTAATTTTATGTGACCTTAATGTCTAATATTTCCACACTGTAATCCAGTAAAACGATGCCAGAAGCGACCTAGTCAATCCATTTTCTGAAGAAAACAACAGATACTCACCTAAAATCTTATTCACAACAAAAAATCACTAGTAGTCCCATAAATCGGTACGCAGTCAAGAAACACCAACATCACTGAAAAGCGTAAACTATAAATAAAAAGGAACAAGTGACACTAACTCATAGTAACATGCAACTTACCTATGACTATTTTCTTCTTCTTCTTTTTCGGCTTTTTCCATTATGAGTTCGCCGTTTTCGTCCTCCACGGCACTCTATTCTCCCAGTCAACTTCTCTGAGGTCTCTATTTATCATAGCATTTCCGACGTATGTTTTCCATCTTGTAGCGGGTCTTCCTCTCCGTCTTCTTTCCGGTGGGTCCCAGTTTAATATTCTTTTCGGCCACCTATGCTCTGGCATTCTTTGTACATGCCCGTACCACTGCAGGGCTCTGTTTTCCAACTTTTTTGTAATGGAGCATTCTATTTCCATTCTGTTCCGTATTTCCTCCATTCTTATTCTATCCGCTCTTGTAATTTGTAGACATCTTCTCATAAAGTTCAGTTCAACTGTTCTTATTTTATTTTGTATTGTTGTTGTAATTGGCCATACTTCCGCTCAATATAGAGTAATATTCATCACTATGCTTTGAAAGATCCTCTTTTTGTTTTCTTTGGTTAGAGTGTTGTTCCATATCACTCCATAAAGTGCTCTTGTGGCTTGTTTTTTCTGTGCTATTTTCATTTCTATATTTTTCAACAAGTACCATCTCGGCTAATCATTAACCCTAAATACTTAAAATTCTTACAACTCTTAATAGTCTCTTCTTCTAAACTTAAGTTCAAATCTGCAACCTCGGGTGCAATACATAAGTATTCGGTCTTGCACATATTTATTACGAGTCCCCAAAGTTCATATTCTTCAAATCATGAATGTGTTGCTTGTGTGAGTCCATTTCAAATAGGTAAAGAAATAATAAATAAGACTTACTCACAATTAAATCTCAATTGATTGTGAGTAAGTTCTATTTATTATTTCTTTACCTATTTTCATATTCTTCCTTTAATTTCCTTATCATATATTCTATATCCTCCCTGTCTTGTGCAAAAATGACTTGATCATCTGCGAAAAGTAGTGAATATAATATATTCTCTTGTACTGGTATGCCTATTGTTACGAATTTTCTATACCATCTTTTCAAAGCCTGATCTATATATATATGTTAAAAAGTGTAGGTGAGAGACCACATCCCCGTTTGGGGCCTTTTGTTGCGGTAATTGTTTTTATTAATTCATTACCTAACTTTATTTGGACTTATGTTTCTTTATACAGTCTTTGTGTTATATTCACCCATTTCTCTCTAACGCGCATTCTTTTCATTGCTTCCCATAGTTGTTTCCTGGGCACGCTAACGTATGCTTTCTCTAAGTCGATAAAGGTGGTATGTGTTTCAATGTTTTTTTCTTTGTTCTTTTAAATCACCTGTCTAATAATGAATATATTATCTAAACATGATCTGGCTTTTCGGAATCCGGCTTCTTCGCTATACCATGTGTTGTTCTAGTTTTTCTTTTACAACTGATGAAAAGATTCTTGCTATTGAAGGCATTACACCGATCCCTTTGTAGTTATTTGGTGACCTTTTGCCACCTTTTTTGAAAATAGAGGACATGTATGATATATTTCACTCATCGGGAATCTTCTCTCCTGCTTAGATTTTATTGAACAACATTCGTATAAAGGATACTATCCTTGCGCCTCTATATTTCAGCAGTTCCATTTTTATGTTCTCTGGTCCTGGTGCATTATTGTTTTTGGATTTCTTTAGTGCTTTATTTATATCTTCCTCTGTGATTTCTGTTTCCTCAGTTATTATTGTTACAGGATCGTATGAGATACACTCCGGCCTATTCTCCTGAAATAATTTTGTGTAATGCTTTGTCCACTCTTTTGATGTAATTATCTGTATGGTATTTTTACTTCATTTATTACTTCTGATGTTTTTTATTTTTTCTGTGCTTCCGTTGATCTATTGTACTCTATCGTGTTGTCTATGTCTCTGCACCTTCTCTCCCAGTATTCGTTTTTCGAGCTTTATTCTTTGTGTAGCTTGTTGTCTGAGGGTAACATATTTGCCCCGTGTTTGTGGGGTTCTGTCGTTTAGCCATTTATGAAATGAAATTTTTTTTCTTTTAATCATCTCTTCTAAGTCGTCACTGTATTTCTTCAAATATGTATTTTTACGTTGTTCAATACCCAGCACTTCGTTTGCCGCTTTGTTTTTTTTTTTTCTTTAGGTGTTGATACATTTCTGTTGGGGTCCATTCTTCGTTCATCTGTAGCATATTCTGTAGCCTATTCTAATATAGTGTTGGAGTACTAAATTGTTGTAGAAGTTCTACTTTATACCTCGTATTTGCGATTTTTTGCATTTCCTCATCTTTCTGGATATTGTCTTTTTGTCGTCTTCCCATGTATATGACTTTTCCTAGCACTAATTGGTGGTTACTTGCACATTCTGCTTGTCTGTATACTCTTATACCTTGCATTATTGTTTTGCTGGCTTTTCTCACTATTATTAAATAGTAAGAAATCAATAATTTATCTTTGGTTTCTACTAGGTTCTTCCTATGTATATCTATGTATGTTTTTATGCTGGAATCTTGTGTTGGTTATGACTAAATCGTATTCTCGAAATATTTCGATTAGCCGACTTCCATTGTTGTTTCTAATTTTGTCTTCTCCAAATCGTCCCACTATATCTTTAACATCCTTTCCTATGTGGCTGTTAAAATCTTCAATTAGTAGAATATCTTCTTTTTCCTTTGTCCTGTCTAATACGTCTTTTAGCGCGTTGAAAAATTGTTACTTTTCCCTTATGGTCGCATTGTTAATTCATTGCATATACTTTAACAATTATTGTTGGTTGTCCAAATATGTTCATCTTAAACGTAAAAATAAGTATAATATAATATGTATGTGCCAAATGTACAAAATAGTGAACTAACGGTAAAATATCTGATAATAGGCGATTTGTATTAAAGGTTCCTTTAAAGAAAGAGAAGTTTACCTTCGGATGATTAATTGGTATACAATATATAAGAGTCTTTTATATTTCTTTTGATATACCCTAACCAATAGAGGACATACATTTTTGCACTTCTTGGGAAGGGTTGTACTTTTTTCTTTTTTAGTTCTTACATCTTTAGCTCTCTCCATTTGTTAGGAGCTTTTTTAAGTTTGAGATTTATTTTTGCTACGACGAGAGCATGATCTGATTCAAATACTGCCCCAGGATATGATCTGACTGTTTGAATTGATGATCTTCATCGAAGATTAGTGAAGATGCGGTTAATTTAATTGTAAGATCTATCTTTATATCTTTTTAAGTTGGCGTACATGGTGGTTAAATCGAGTATTCATAATAAAATAGCTATTTGTGATAGTGGCAGCCGTAACTCAGTGGCTATGTTACTTGCTTAACAAGCTGAATGGCCCGAGTTCGTATCCCGCCACCGACAAAATTTTCAATTTCTGATTTAACTGAGCTCCCACCGTGCTTCGGAGTGCACGTAAAGCCGTAGGTCCCGGCTAATAAAGTAGTCGTTAAGTCATGTTAGGGGCGCTTGCGTGACCTAAAAATCCTAACACTTGACCTTAGCCAAAAGGTTACACGAACTTTACTTTTTAGATATTTGTGATAGCAAAGTAGATTAACCAATCTTCATTTTCATTTCTCTTACTTATACTGAACTTTTCGCGTATATTCCTTAGGTCGTAGTTCTGTGTAATGTTGCTGAAACTCCATATTTCTGTATTTTCCTTAAAGTCATTGCATATTAAGGTAAGCTATTTATTTGGAATGTTAGCAAATGTTGTTTCCAATTTTTTGCGGGATACCTCGACTGTTGTGTCATCTGCTTTACTAGTTGACGTATAAACGTGTATGATCTTAAGTTTATGTAATTTACCTTCCAGTTTAAGGTCAACTTTCCTATCTCGACTGTTGTGTTATCTGCTATACTAGTTGACGTATAAACGTGTATGATATTAAGTTTATGTAATTGGACTTCCAGTTTAAGGAGAACTTTCCTATCGCTCACAGTTTTCAATTCGACGAAAGATTACAAAAATCTTAGTGAAACCAGAATGGCCACCTGTATACTTCTGGATCTCACTGCCAGAAAAAATAACATAATTGCCATTATGTGTTTCAAAATGCCCCTCCCTAAATTTTAGCCAGTCAAGAATGTTATACCATGCCAGTTTTCTTTGAGCTGGCATTATTGATCTCTTACCTGTAATTGTCGTTAGCTCATTTTCAAGTACCGACATCTATTACTTTTCTGAATTTTAATTTTTGTAGACCAATAGCTAAATTTCCTAATGATGCCTGATCGGACAAAATTTAGCGCTGGTCGTTACCCTGACTACCTCACAATATCCTAGACATTTTCCTAGACATCACGCGTAACTTTGTTGAGAATGATTATGCAATGAATTCTGCTGCCCTATTACATGGCAGTATTACAACTATTCTGCTGATACATCTCCGCTTGTGAAAATCTAATGATAAGCCAGTTAAATCCAGTTACAGTTCCTATGTGCTTTATGTTAGTACTGTCTTCAGCTGCTCTTCTCCGTCAGCAATATTAAACGATCTTTCGGTGAGGTGTAGAAAGGGAAGAATATATGGGGATTAGATAGAGTGCAAGATCAAGACCTATTCCCTCCTAGTCGCCAAGCTCCGAAGTAGTCTGTTCTTTATAGGGAACTGTAAAAGAGTACTATTTGCTACAAGTCCTATACCAATTATCTATTCGGAAACTGGAGAAATTGCATTATCATACAAAAGACAACATATACATTTAACATAAACAACAGTAGTCTCATCAAACCGATTACACATTGTGTTTTTAAATCGATTTAAAAGTAAATTATCTTAAAGAACAATTCAAATTAACTACCCATTTTATATTCTAATGCAAACCTACTAATTTAATTTAGATTTTTAATTTCCAAACACACGCAACATTTCCACAATCCAAACTTATTCTCGATGCACAAATCCACTTCCTTTTTCTAGTATTAGTCTAACGAGCCTAAACGAATGAAGAGCGTCACTAATTTACATAAACCACGAGTTCTACAGACCAGAAAACACACACGGCAGTGTTTGCAACTTATACGCCGATGCGTTAAAAAACAAACATATAACTGAAGTATCAACATATAAAAAATATCCACAAGCTACAAATTATCATCAACTACCACCATATTTACAGCTTAGCTGTTTGCCATCCTAAAGATGCTATCGGTAATTTAAAACTGAAACAAAGATAAATATAAAATAATCTTAAGTTTAATAACCGCATTAAACCAATTGTACTGCCGAAATATTTTACAGCTTTTTATTAAAAAAGAACTAAAAAAATTTAAAATTAAAAAACGTTCATGTTAACTTTATGTGACCTTAATGTCTAATATTTCCACACTGGGATGAATTAAAACGAAGCTACAGATAGATTGGCCAGAAGCGACCTAGTCAATCCTCTTTCTCAAGAAAACAACACATAATGTACATACTCACCAAAATGATATTCACAAAAAAATCACTAGCAGTTCCACAAGTCGGTGCTTGTGCACGTGCCAAATATATAAAAGTGAACTAACGGTAAAACATCTGTTACTAACAGTGATCTAAATACAGAAATAAACGGTAAAACCACAACATACCCGACACCCTGAAAACTGTATAGAAGAAAACGGTTAAAAACAGAAACTACTTCCTTATCTCAAAAGACTAATTTGTTTAAAAAAATATTATATATTATGGTTATATATATATATATATTCCTGCTAATAATCCCTCGTGGTTGATGAAAGTTTTCTTTATAAATAAAAAAAGTTAGTCTATTATATTTAATTTCATAATTTTGCGTATATAATTTGGTATTACTTTAGGATAGGTCTATTTATTTATTTCCGTCGTGTAAAATTTTCCGAAAGGTATACTTAAGTGAGAATATAACTTGATGCAAAAATATCTTTAGTTTTTATTATTTGAACAAAAACGTCAAATAAGAAGCACAAAAATGGATTCCTGACCTGGAAGTTAACCAATAAAATAGGAAAATATCGGCTCTTGAGTGAATTTAAAGTTAAATATACCCGCTGAAAAATTGCAAGAGTAATTGGTGAAGTTCCTTAGTAGGATTATAACATCAGAGACTCTGTAAGTCAGCTTATTACATTTTATATCAATTATTACATCAATTATTAGTAATAAACAAAAATATTCATTTGACAACATAAGAAGAACCATCGAATATTTTAAATACAAACAAGAATTTCTTATCTTTTTTGTTTTTGCACCGGCTTAATTGCCTTATTATAGTTTGGATACAGGAGCTCATTCGGATCTAATGACTAGTTTCAAAGTTTATTTAAATGGATGATATTGAGTCTGAATTAGCTCAGGAAATGAGCTGCATTTCACCACCAACACTTAAAAAATTGTACTAATCAGTAACCAGTACTCTTAATTTTTCATCTAGAAAGCAAGCTACAGTATTTAATTCATTAGAAAATGTAAAATTAGAAGATTATCTTGTATCACTAGGATCAGTTATTTCTTTAAAAGATATACAGTGCTCATCTCGTATAGCTAACAACAGCATTTATATTTATTTATCTAAAGAAGAATTAGTTGACAAATTTATAAATGTTCCTCAAGGAAAAATTGTAGTGAATAATCAAATAATACAAGGAAGAAAATTAGTTACTCCTAGTGAAAGACTAATATTATCCAATGTATGTCTAACAATTCCACATAGTATTCTAAAATCAGAACTACAAAAACTAGGCTTTAAACTTATGTTTCCCTTATAATTCCTTCGAATTGACACATCTCGTCCCGAATTTCAATACGTACTAAGTTTTCGTAGACAGGTATATATTTCAACTTTAGTGAACTTAATACTTCCTGAATCCTTGGTAATTTGTCATGAAAATACAAATTATAGAATTTTATGTCTGTAGACCAACACTCCTGTTATATTTGTAAAAATATTGACCATATCGCCTCAAACTGTCCTCAAAAAAACAATTACTTCAGTTCAATAATAAATAACACAGGGACTACAGCAGACATTATAACCGACGTAACACAACACTCAGTACAAATCCATTTAGAACCAAATCATTTGGTACAAGACACTTAATCTAAACAATACAAAAATAAAGATGTAGATGTAAATAAAACAAAGTCAAAAAACGATAACCCGCTTAAAAATGAAGGTATAAACGTTAATGAAATAGGATTATAAACTAATGAATCATTGATCACTTCACCAATTAACACAGAACCTACACTGCAAACACAGAACAAAAGTTCTCCGAAACAGGTACACCACCTGAAACACCTGAATATTTTATACTGCCTGCTAAAGATACACGTTCAAAAAGGAAGAGAACTATCCCAACAATAGATCCTATTGATATACAGAAATTGATGCAGCCAACAAAAGTATTTTTGTAGACTATAAAAACAAAAGTGTTCTTAATTACCAAGAAACGATACATTTGTTTGAAAACGCGTATGGTTCACCTGACCCATTGAGTGTTTTAAGTGAGATGACAAACTTTTACAAAAGATATTGAGGGGTTACTAAAATTATTAGACAACATCTACCCTCTGTTCAATGAAAAAATAATGAAAACACGTTGCACAAAGATTAAGCGCAAAATATCCAAATTGCTGGATACAATTTCCTCCTGAATTAAAGAGTGATCAAGTATAAGAATAAAAATTATCATATAGTACAAAACTGTCAATTCTTCAGTGGAACATAAACGGTTATTGTACACAACTGGAACAATACTCACCTTTAATAATATGTTTCCAAGAAACGAATTTTACTGACCAAAAATTATCAAAATTAAAGGCATTTACAGGTTATCATAAAAACAGACGTGATTTTAAAAAAGTCAATGAAGGGGTTTCTATTTATGTTAATAATAACTCATTGGAATCTAGACAGATAGCTTTAAACACCAACGTTGAAGCAGTAGCAGTAACCATATAAACTCCAAAAATTATTAACATCTGTAACATTTATTTTCCACAAAATACTAATATAAGTATAAAAGAGATAACCCATATTTTAGAACAAATTCCGTCGCCTAAGATTATAGTACGAGATCTAAATGGACACAATCCACTTTGGGGATCTAATAGATATAACAAAACAAGTCATACATAATAGAAACGGTCATTAATAACACCAATATTACCCTACTTGACGATGGACCTACAATAAGATTTAATTCTTTTACTGGAAACACTAGTTGTATCGACTTATCTCTTGTAGAACCTTCTTTAGTACAAAACATAACTTGGGAAGATAGTACACAATTGTATGGAAGCGATCATTTTTCCATAGTAATACATTTCGAAAACAAATAAAAAATTCAACCATACACTATATAGTATACAGAAATAGAGGATTGGTCACCGTTTTCACAATTTGTGGACAATCAATTGAATTCTTTTTCAGATCTATCTCCGCATGACAATATAAACAATAAATAAATTTTCCTTTGTCATACTTTCCGCAGCAGATCATATCATTGTAAAAAAGAAAATAGTAAGAAATCGTATTGGAGTACCATGGTGGAACAATCGCTGTCAGGATGCTATAAAGAAGACTCACAGAGCATTCAATAAATACAAAAAACAAAAAACACAAGGAAATCTTTTAGAATTTAAGAAGTTAAGGGCTATTAGTAGAAAAGTAATAAAAAAAGCAAAAAAGGAATCGTGGAAAAAATTTTTATCAACAGTAAACAGTTCTACTCCAGCAGCAATAATGTGGAAACAAATAAACAAAATTTCAGGACGCCAGCCACACAAACTCATCAATTGGATTTTAGAATATAATAAGAAAGTTCATACATCTAGATCTGAAATAGCCAATGTATTAGCTTCATCCTACGAGTCATATTCAAGTAATTAAAACTTTTCTCAAGAATTTTTGCAATTTAAAACCAAAGAAGAATTACAAGAGTTTAATTATGATAAAAGCGATAATGCACCAATACTAGAGGAAGAGTTAACTGAATCTACAAATTCTATTAAAAACTCTAGTTCTGGTCCAGATAATATTCCTATTATTTTCCTTAACAATTTGCCAAAAAATGGATTTGCCTATTTAATAACGATATATAACAAAATATGGCTTGAACAAGTGTTTCTACATGCTTGGAATAATGTTTATACAATAGCTATCATTAAACCTGGTAAACCACGTTCAGGCCCAAACTCCTACCGTCCAGTATCATTAGAATGTGCAATGAACAAAGTGCTCGAAAAATTAATTACCCAACGTCTTATTTGGATACTTAAGCAAATATCTGTTTTATCTAACAAACAAAGTGGATTTCGCAAAGATAGATCAACTCTAGACAACTTAGTTGACCTCGAGTCTGAAATAAATAAAGCGCTAGGAAATAATCAAAGCTGCATAGCAATATTTTTTATATAACCAGAGTATTTGATACAGTTTGGCGCCATGGATTAATTAAAACTTTACAGAAATTAGATATACAAGGAAATATGGCAAACTTCATCACTAACTTTTGAAAAGACCGAAGTTTCCAAGTAAAAGTAGATGATTTCATTTTTAAAACAAGAATACAGAAAAATGGAATCCCTCAAGGATTATCGATTAGTGTTACCCTTTTTTCTATTGCTACTAACAGTATTTTGGAAAACGATTCTTCACCAGTAAAGAGTAGGCTATACCCAGATGATCTCATAATTTATTGTAAAGGAAGAAACATAGAACCAATTAAACAAATCTTAAAAGATACTATTTCTGCATTAGAAAAATGGTCAATGAAATCTGGAATGAAATTTTGTTCCAATAAAAGTAAATGTATCCATTTCACCAGAAAACGCAATGTTAGTAAGTATTATAATTTTATAAGTCTAGAACTTACAATCTTTAATACAAAAATAAAATATGTTGATTGTATTAAATTCCTTGGAATTAATTTTGACAAACATTTAAATTGTAAACAACATATTTATTATCTTAAAACATCTTGTCAAAAATATTTAAACATAATGAAAGTCCTATTTACTAAAAATTGAGGATGTGATCAAGATATCTTATTGACAGAATATAAAAGCCTTATTAGATCTAAAGTCGATTACGGTTCAATAGTGTATGAGTAAATCACTTTTGATAGAGTTGCAAAAAATCCAAATGCTGCTGTTAGAATAGCCTTAGCAGCTTTTTGTACCACACCAATAGATAGTTTACTATGTTTAGTAGGAGAAATGCCTCTAGAATTCAAAAGACAATATCTCAGCCTAGCTTATGCTGCAAACGTTTTAGCAAATAGTAAAAATCCCGTCAGAAACAATGTCTCTACTCCGCGTTTCCACACAACATGTTTTAACAAAAAAAGATCTAAACCCCCTTTTTATAAAAACACTTAATAGATACCTGACCAGCAATAATATTGTCTTCCCTAAAATATACCAAACCACCATTTTAACCGCTCTTTCTTGGATGGTCAGAAAACCCTTCCTAGACTTGAGTTTAACAAAGACTAGTAATCAGCTTAATGCTTTTTCTATGTTTAAACAATTTTACAGTAAGATTAATGAGTACCAAAAATACCAACATATTTATACTGATGCGTCCAAATCAGAAAAAGAAGTGGAATGTGCCTCCATACACAACGACTACACTGCTTCATACAAAATCTCAAATTTTAGCAGACTATATACAGGAGAACTATTCGCAATCTACAAAGGATTAGAATATGCACTGAACGCCAACTTGTACAGATGCCTAATAATAACATGATTCCTTAAGTTCCATGAGTAGCTTAGGCAGCATTTACCCAACTCATCCATTGTTGCGATTAATAAAGAGCCATGTATACCAACTTTAGCTAAAGATTGCCATCTCTCGACATTGAAAGAACGGTGGCTTCAAGAATGGAATTAATCTCAACAAAAACTACGAGACATAAAAACAACTGTTACAAGATGGAAGAATATGTGTAGCAACAGGAAAGACCAAATTGTAATAAACAGACTTAGATTAGGACATACACTCTTAGCACATGAATACCATATTATTGAAAGTGTTCGTCCAATGTGCGGTAAGTGTCTTAACAGTTTGATTGTAAAACATTGTTTAATCGAATGCCCTGCATATTCAAATGAGTGGCAAAAGTGTAACATACCGACAATGTTACGCGTGTGGTTACAAGAAAACTGTTTTAAGTTTTCTATGTAAACTATTCGTATGTTTTAAGTTTTCTAAGATCAATAGGAATTTACAACCAAATTTAAACATCAGTGCGTGTACAAATAAACGTGTAATCGTCTATTAACCAATGTACTTTAACTTAGATTTATGTATGTAAAACTCTATGTATGTCTATGTCTATGTTTAATCTATGTTTAAAAAAATATTGTAAATAACTAATTAAATTGTAAATAAAAAGAAAAGAAAAAGGAAAATTAGTATTTTTATTAAAAGTATAATTTTACTTGTATCTTAAAAAATAATTTAATATTTGTTTAATATTTAATTTATATTCTCATTTTGGGGTAACCTCCACGATTTAAGATAATAACTTTTGGTAGGAATGACACAATTAATATTTAAAATCAATCAATTATAATCAAAAAGCGGTGCACTAGTGAAGCACTAGTACATAAAGGGAGAAAAGTCAACTGAGATATAGAATTAGATGGCAGATTATGTAGATACTCGTTTTAATATACAAGTTGATATTTCTCATGAAATAGACACGTCAATTGAAGAAAGTGAAACAAATAATACTTTGTAGTCGATAACTTAGCTTAGAACTGAAAATATTGCAGATACTGCAATATTTTACTCATAGGAGAAGCCAATTCTTAATTATTTTACGAAGTTACATTTTACGAAGTTGTAAAGAGTGCGTAGAGTTCACGAAATTTAGATAAATAGAATGTTTAACAAAAGAATTATTTTTAACAACTTTAATAATTTAATAATTTTAAGAGACTAGATAGTTCAGAAAATTGTAAAGAAAACAAACTGTTTAGTCACTTCTAAGACATTAGAACCTTAATAGTTTAAAGAATGGTTTAAAGCATTAAATGCATGACCTGCACAGGCTTAGGGGAATATTAAGAATTAAGACAATTTAGATACTTAGGAAGTTTATATTAACTGTGAGAATGCAGTATTTGAAAAATTCTAAGAATAAGGAATTTCAAAGATTTCTAAAAAAATATTTATACTTAAAAGATCACCGGGTTTAGAAAGTTCTGAGCTATTGGAGAATTTAGGCAGTTTGAACTGCTGATAACTTTCATAGAGTTCACATAATTCAGGGAATTTAGAGTTCAAAAATTTTAGATTCTTTTCTTATTTAAAAAACTTTTATTTCTCTATAGAAATATTTACAGTTTAATTATCCGTACACTTTTTTTTCAGATTTGCATTTCATATTACTTCGATGATAGAAGACCACTTTTAGGGTCATCGTTTGCTCTCGCTACGACATATTTGACTTATGCACTAATGCCCAATAGACTTAAAGATGCCTTGTTATCTGGAGTTATTCTAGCCGTAGCAGATCTACTCTTGTTAGTGTATGTTGGGACCATGTCTGGAATACAAGACGTAAGTACAAGAATAATGATGATATTAATATTTTTTCTATGGCAGCAGTTTTTATGCTAAAAATTACTGCTTAAATATTTGGTTAGATCGTTACAAGAGTAAGTGTGCAAAGCTCTTTACTAATTTTTTTTAATAATATTAAGCTTTTCTAATTTTTTTATTTATGAGACAGAATAAAAAAATTAATGTATTTAATGTCTAGAAGAAAATTATACATTGTTTCCAAAAATTTCAAAATTCCATTTTAAATAAATTATTCGTAATTAACCTTTTTTAATTGAATGGCTTCTAAAACATAAGAATATACAGGGTGTTTTATTAAAAATAAAGATGATGGTCTATGCTAGACTCGCATTAATTACTCTGTACAATTAAATTTATATTTTAAAACGCACATTTAAATTTAAAAGTTGACATGAGAGCGTTTTTTATAATTTTCAAAAAAAATCACAAAAAATTTTGGTCAAAAATTTTAGTCCATACATTATAATTTTAAAATTTCACCCAGTATTATTCGTAATAGACCCTGCATGATATAGTTGGCTCAGATAAGGTTGTTAAGCAACTTTCAAAAATATAAAAATATACAAGGTATTTCATTGAAATAAAACTTATCGACTAAGCTAAGCTTGCGTAAATCACCCTTTACATTTAAATTTTTGTATAAAAAACCAAACATTTATATAATTTTATATTATAAAAGTCGATATATCTCAGCTATAATATCAAGTATAAAATCCATCATTACCTATTTCCGAATGAGATAATGTAAAGTATTTAATTTAATGTAAAGTATGTAATTTAAAGTACATAATCCAAGCTTAAAATTTTATTGATATAAGGTTGAATGTTCGAATAAATGAATTTTGATCAAGTAAAAGGCAAATATCGAGCACAGTTTAATTGATTTAATCTTGCCCAAGTACTTTCGCTCCCTAGGGTATCTTCAAGGGCATCTGAAATAAACCAAGAAACGTTTTAAAAAAATAAATTAATTAATTAACTTCGATAAAAATTCGAAGTTGATGGTTGATAAAAGTTTTTATGTGATTACTGTTTTGGACTTATTTCGTCAAATGTAGCCTATCCGACAAGAATAAAATGTTATAAACATAAAATGGTACATCACACTACACTACACAAGGACAAACACATTAAAATTATTAAAAACAGGCGAAGCTACATTGTGTAATAAAGCCGGAGAAAGAATAGCTCCCGGTCTAACGGAAATGTTGAGGTGACATGTGACATATGACAGTTTGGATGGGCAGTCACAATCATAGATATGTGATCTGCACATTTCAAAATTCTAGGAAATTGAGCATTGACCAAAGGTCCAACTAACACTACTATTGGGAGTCAAATGATGAAATATGAAATTATTATAGAATATTTGTAAATAGGTTGCATTATCCAGATCTCACACTCAAACCTGTCTATAATAATTAGGGTGTTAGTTTAAGAGCAACTGAAGTCGACGTAAAGTAAGAACGCAAGAAATAGACTAAACAATATATTAGACAGTGGGTAGTTGACTACAATAAAATGGTCTACCAAGTACTATCAAAATCCACAAGGAAAATAATTCCTGCAGCTGGCTGTATACCACTTATTACCATCATCTGTACTATGGATAAGCATTTCCCTTCTTTCTCCAAAATTTTGTTGCGTCTTGATTTCCGCAATTTGTTTTTCGTTCTGCTTAACTTTTTCTTCTATTTTTCGCTTCTCTTCTCGTAAAGCATTTTTAAATTTGATTTCCAAGTTCTCTAGCTCCTGTTTATGATTTTGAATTTTTGTTTCTTATTCTTTCATTTGATCTTTAATTCTCATTTCTTGCTGTCCCGTCTCGTTCTTCATCATTTTCAAACATCCTTTTATTTCCTTTTCATACTTTTTCATGCGTTCCTCCATTTTTTTTGTTCTTTTCTATGGCTTGTTTTGTTTCCTGTTGATTTTTATTTATTGTTTGTTTTGTTTCTTTCATTGTTTGTTTCATTTGTTGTTGTGATTCCTCTATTTTCTTTGAGGTTTTTTGTTGATTTCTATACATTCTTTGTGATTGTATTTGCATCAGTTGTAATATTTTCTCTAATCCTGATAATTCCTGACTTTCTCTCTCCATAATTGTTGTTTCGAAAATGTCTTCTTATCTTAAATGTTCTTCTTGTTCTAAATATTCTTTTTGTTTTTTTGTTTTCTTTATTTTTGCTTCTCGTTGCAGCCATTTATTTATCTCTTGAAATATTATCCCTGCCAAATGCCAACTTTAAATTTCCTCGATTTGTTGCAAATACGGCAAAACCTCCTTTCACCCAAATATAAATATTAGTCAAAAATTTTTAAAATGTGATTAAACGTCAATAAAAAAAAATTAAATAAATTTTTAGAAAATGTTATAAAAATTGTACCAAATTATTATTCACTTGACCAAAAAAAACTATAACAACCCGTTGCATTTACTTTTCAAATTGTATCTATTTCCAAATGTAACTAGAAATACTTTTTTATCAGCCCTCACGTTCTAGCGCCAGTTGTTGTGATTTGCTTATAATTGTAAATCTACTTATACAGTCTGAAATGTAATAAATTTATCTTTATCAAACAAATCAAAAGCAAAGAATATCTCAAGGCTAAAAATAATTTTTATTTTTTTTTTTATTAAAAACGTGGCTTCAAAGAATCTTCTGCTAGTTCCATTTAAGAAAGATCAACAAAAGGAAAAAGAAATAATAGATAATCAATTCTGATATTAAAACAATTGTCATTTGTTTTAAAATATATCCAATTAATTTAAAATTTTGTTGAGGATAAATTTTACACCATACACTATAAATATAATAAAAAAAATAATTAATCATTCATCAAATCACACATCCCTTAATGCTCAATAAAAATTAAATATACATATTTCTAGATCAAATATTTCTAAATATAAAAATTTTAGCAAGAATTATTGGTTCCTTGACTTCTTCCCCTAACTATAAAAATATTGCAAATTACAAACAATTGACATGAATGTTGATAGATGGTCGTGATAGAATGTCTTTATAGAATTTATTTAAAAACACAAAACTTTGGTTTTCAAACAGACTATCTTTCCTTGATTCTGCTTGGATTGTGCCCTGACCAGATCGCAATGTACTTCCTGGATCCTACCAATTTCCCTGCTCGCTATTTCGCCTACTGTTTCTTTTGATAATAATAGAAAAAGACAAACAGTCTGTGAAAATATCGTGATGTGTTTACCACAAGCTCAAAACTCCAAGACAACAAACTGCTTCCTCTTAGACTCAATGAAAATTTATCTGTTTGTACACTCAGTAATGCCTCTATTTCTACTGAAACTCGCCTCTGCTTACCGCAATGGCTGCTTTATCTTCCACACAAACACTAAGCACTACTTCTTAGAAATTCTCAAAAAAAAATATTTTTACCGGATCCGGTCTCTCTCGATGTTCAACTCACAATGCCTTTCTTTTCCCTTATTTCATTCCCGGCAAGCTTTTTACCCAATTTTTCTTTATCCATCTCAAACCAATCCAAACAAACCTCCCCTCTCATCAAACGCATCATCGGTTTCTTACTCCTTTAAATTTTTGGTTTTTCCAAAAATTACCTGACGTTAAAGTACTTTCCTGCAAACGACCTTGAATTCTTTTTTAAACTTTTGTAAAAGAGAAAACTCATTAACCAATAATCCTTACTTATTACTTTCTAATCTATTATAACCACAAATTTCAAATAGTTGTGTACTAAATCTACCTTGTCATGTCCAAACCGAATTGTCTTTTTATCGGAGAAAACTTTCTAGATCACTTATTTACATATTCGGAAACTACTCACGTTGTCCCCGGTAACTGGTTTATAATTTTACAACTAAACTATTTCCATATACAGGGTGTTTTCGATTTTTTTTAATGGTCTTGTGATTTTAATTTTATTTAAAATTTGGGGATCTTATTAATATATATATATATATATATATATATATATATATATATATATATATATATATATATATATATATATATATATATATATATATATATATATATATATATAATAAACCATTTTTTTTTGTTATCACTGCAGACTTTTTTTTGGAAAAATAGATAAAACATTATTTAGTTATTTAGCTTTAGTTCTGCTAATACTTTGTTGCAATTTAAATTCGACAATTATTTATCTCTTTATTTATTCGTCGATAACGGTGTTGTCCCCAGTGACAACAGCCTACTTTGATGTTTTAATCCTTCACGACTAATTCTAGTCTGTTTACTTTAAATAAAGCTAAGTATGATAATTTGTTTAATTTGTAGCCAATTGTCTGTTTTCTAAGGTGGGATATTCCATTGACCAGTTATAATATTTTACAGAGATGAGCTATTAGAAAAATAACTATACAGTTTAATAAAAAATGAGATTAATACAACTTTAATAACAATAAAACAGTAAAGAAAATTATAGATATTATAAAAGTATGAACAACTGAAATAAACTACCATTACAAGTTTTACAGAAAAAAATTATTATGTTGGTGTCTGCTATATAGAAAAACACTTTCTGCGAAAGGAATATTACATTTTGTTCTATAGCATACCGATAATTTTTTATTGCAATGCAGTAAACGCATTAACAGTAAGTTCCGTTTTTCCTGGTAAGCGGTATTTACGATCTATAATATTTCGCAGTTGGGCACGGATTATAGGCTAGTGATAATGTAGTTTAAAAAGTAACTACAACGTTAAAGGGATTTTATTGTTGCATCTGGTTTATGGACTTCCAAATATGAAAAATCCGTGGAGTCCTAGCATCCAAAGAAACGCATTTCAGAAAGGGGTGAACATGTCCCATTGCATAAGTGTGCATATAAGTGAATAGTAGTACATTAAAATCTGCAGAAAAGTTATTGAAAATTAAATTTACTATAAAATAATCTTGTTTTTGATGAACGCATCTTTGAGAAAGGTGTGAATTTGTCCTTATGCATAAGGGTGCATTTAAGTGCGTTACATACAATAGTATTTACAAAAAAATATTTAACAAAATCACATTATTTATATCCTTAATAATATAAAAAAAAACTTAAATTAAACTGTTTTATTTTAATAACTAAAGGTTTAAATATTTCAGTCACAATCTTAAGATTTAAGAATTTAAAATAAATTTAAGAATTAAAATAAATTTAAGAATTAAAATAAATTTAAGAATTAAAATAAATTTAAGAATTAAAATAAATTTAAGAATTAAAATAAATTTAAGAATTAAAATAAATTTAAGAATTAAAATAAATTTAAGAATTAAAATAAATTTAATTCTTAAGTATTTTTTTAAGTAACTACACAGTTTAATTTGTATGAGGTAGGCAAATTTTACTTAGTCTCAATTACTTTGTTTCACGTTAAGAAAATAACATTACGCTTATGGAGATCAGTGTTGCCAAAACTCTCAGACACTCTCTTTTGCACGGATGTTCAAGATATTCCCTTTGTTTAATTTTTGAATTTTCATTTTCAATTAATATTTAACTGTGTAAAAGCGCTTTCGGTAGCAGTGAAAGGTGACGGACGTGAAAAGTGAGTGGAATCATAACAGGAGGCAAATTTGAAACCTGTGGTGAGAGCTTACTAACGTTTCCCTCTGTTTATAAACCTTAACCTTTGATTATATTTTTTTATATACTTATATATTATTTGAAAATTTTGCTTGTACATTTAATTGTCGATAGATAAGTGTAACAAATACATATTTAAGGTACATAAAAATGACTGACGACTCAGGAGGGCCAGTTCCTCCTGACCTTGAAAGTTTTAATATTGATGTTGATATGAGTGTAACTGATAAGAAAGAAAAAACGGAACAAAAAGTTCCGAATAATAACAAAACTGATACTTTTTTAACTAATTTAAATTACAGCAATGCAGCAATAGGTCCATTTATTGTAATTATCGAGGGTATTGAGAAAGGTCATAATATAGGTCGGTATAATCATTTGAAAATTGCCAAAGATATTTTTCAATTAAATCTCAAGGATGTATTAGAGGTCAAAGAAAAAGTGAAAAATAAATTGGGTGTCATTTTTCAATCCGCATCAGCGGCAAATAATTTTACCAAAAATAATAACCTGAATGACAAGTATAAAATATATATACCAAGAAACTGTATCTCGTGCAAAGCAATAGCAAGGGATATAAATCCCGTGTTTACGGAAGAAAACATCAAAAATATGGGCGAAAGCCCATTTAAAATATTAGAAGTTAAAAGATTTACTAGGAAAAAAGTCAATGAAGATGGAACATTTGAATATGTTCCAACGGGAACCGTCTTAATAACTTTTGAAGGGACAATAATCACTAGAAATATAAAATTATGCTACTTATCTATTCCTCTAATTCCTTACATACCACGAGTTACACAATGCTTTAACTGTTTGGCCTATGGGCACACAAAAACACAGTGCAAGAGTAATAAAAAATGCCAGAACTGTGGCAATCCACATGATCCAGAAGAAAACTCAATACAAACTTGTGATGCATCTTGCTACTTCTGTAAATCAACGAAACACCAGGCCACAAGCAAAACCTGTCCCGAATATGAAAGACAATGCAATATCAAAAAGACCATGGTATACCAGAATACGACATACTATGAGGCCAGTCTTTTGCACCCCAAATCTTACATACCAACTACATCCAATACGGCACAAACATATAGATTCCTACAAACTGAATTCCCTAGTCTACAAAATAAAGAAAAGCAATCAGACAATCACATACAAATTAATCAAAGAAGAACTTTTATCAACAGCGGTAACATTGTCAAATCGAAAAGAACCTACTCAAATGTATCAACGACAAATGCATCTCCTCCAATAAAGTAAGGCAGTTACGACAAAGAAGCACATAACCAGCTACTATCACACCCCAATGGGAGACAGGAATGGTCAGAACACAGGCCGCAAACTCTAAACTTTCAAGCTAGTCCTTATAGAAACTTAGACAAAGAAGACCCAGCTGGGTCAGATACACAGTCAACAGAATCAAAAATTCAGAACAAAGTTGAAGAATATTACAAGAAATTTTTAAATACACCAATAGAACATAAATGCCAAATTCGAGACCTAATTAATACATATTTTGAGCTGTCCAAATCATCAGAAGATTTGGGTAGGCCAGATATGTAATAAAAAAGATCAAAATAAAAATTCAATAATTGCATAATTAAATCAAATTAATATTTAGATCTCATCCACAAATTTTTAACATATTCAAATGGCTAATACAAACCTTAAAATTATACAATGGAATATACGTAGTGTAAATTCTAATTTCAGTAATCTAATGTCACTAATCAGGGATGAGGAACCAGATGTTGTTCTACTCAATGAAACCTTCTTAAAACCAATACATAAATTTAATATTAAAACATATAATATAGTCAGAAACAATATGAGTGAAGGTACTAGTATAGCTACACTAATTAAAAAAAACCTAAAGTATGATATTTTAAAATGTAGAAATAACATAGAAACCAGCAAATTCAGAACGATAATAATTAAAATTCAAAAATATAATATAGTAAATATATATTCTCACCCCACCAATAATATTACCAAAAACAAACTATCTACCCTAATTAACCACCTACAAGGTCCGGTTATTATCATGGGAGACTTCAACGCACATCATGCAGCATGGGGATGTGAAATATGTGACAGAAGTGGCAACAATATTCAGGAATTTGTTGATGAAAACAATTTGTTTATACATAACGATGGTACTCCAACAAGACTCACCAGACCAGGACAAAGGAGAAGTGCAGTAGACCTGACTATTACCACCAGCAGTGAAGCCCACAAATGCGAGTGGACAGTGATAAATGACCTGGGCTTCAGTGATCACTATCCCATAAAAATAAATATTCAAAACTCGTTAACCAATCATAGGGAAAAGATTATCAAAGGAGTGAGAAACTATAAAGGAGCTAACTGGGATGAATATCATGATATATTAAATAAAACACCACATTTAGAACAACTGGAATATAATGAGATAGTTCAAACAATGGAGAAGGCAGCCAATGTGACTATACCAAATAAAAACCAGACAAAGAGAAAAATAGGATGCATCTGGTGGGATCAGGAATGCTCTCAAAAAATAAAAGACAGAAAAGAAGCCATTTTGAAACTGAAAACACAATTTACAATGGAAAACTATATTCATGCCAAAAAAACAATTGCAGCAACAAAAAAGATACTACAGCAGAAGAAGAGAGACAATTTTAGAAAGTTTTGCGGAACGCTGAACAGAAACTCTGATATGAGTTATGTATGGTGTACTGTTAAAAAATTTTGCAACTCACAACAGGGATATAAAAGAAAACTACCCAATACACAAATTAGTGAAACCATCTTAACAAATCTATCAGTATGCAACATAGATCCTGAATTCATTCTAGTAGCAAACAATGGTACACAAAAGCCTTTTTCCATGTATGAACTTAAACAAGGTATAAACAACAAAAAGGACACAACACCGGGCATGGATAATATCACATATTCAATGATTAAATTTTTACCAGAGGCAGCATTAAAAAACTTACTTAAGATATACAATAAAGCACTGGAGGGAAAAGAGATACCAGAGAGCTGGAGAACTCAAGTATTACTCCCATTTCTCAAACCTAACAGAAATCCACAACTTTTAGATAGCTATAGAGCCATAGCCCTCACATCATGTGTGGGCAAAATAATGGAACAATTCATTAAAAACAGATTAAAATGGATATTGGAAAATAACCTTACATTCAACAGCCTCCAATCAGGGTTCAGAAAAGGTATGGGAATACAGACTAATATTGCCTTTCTTACATCATATATTCAGGCGGCTATCTCAAAAAACAAATGGGTGCTAGGAACTTTTCTAGATATAAAGGCTGCATATGACCATGTAAACATATATGTACTTTATAAAAAAAATGTTAGATTTAAATCTCCCAATAGACCTGGCTAACCTCACATTCAAGCTTCTTTATAAGAGGAAAATATATATTAAAGATGAGGAAGAAAATCTCATAGGGAAAGCCTTCACAACACAAGGTTTAGCTTAAGGATCACCACTCAGTCCTCTTTTGTTCAACATCTATATACATTCAATTTATGAAATAATACCAGAGGAATGCATTTTACTATCATATGCAGATGATCTAGTCCTATTAAACAAACACCACAACCCAATCCAAGTAGCAACAGGATCAAATCTAATTCTTGCAGACATAAATGAATGGCTAGGGAACCATAACTTCTCTATATCAGTAAACAAGAGCAATGTCGTGTGGTTTACAAAGACACGTAATACCTACACATACCCAGATATCATCATGGACCAGGTTATCATCCCTCGTAAAACAGAAATAAAATATTTAGGAGTAACTCTCACAGAAAACCTTAACTGAAACCCTCACATCGAAAACATAAGAAGCAAGGCTATTAAAGGTATCAATGTAATGAGGGCAATATGCAAAACCTGGTGGGGTGGAGACCCTGCTACTCTATTAATTTTATATTACGGTCTGGTAAGATCTCATCTTGACTTTGGCAGCATATTCTTAAAGCCATCAAACAAAAACACCTTGCGTAAACTTGAAACCGTACAATACCAAGCTCTAAGGGTTATTCTCGAGTGCATGAAGTCCATCCCCACAACAGCACTGCTGGCAGAAACTGCAGAGATGGCACTTGAATTTCGAAGAAAATGGTTGGCAACAAAATTCATGACAAAAATGTTCAGCATTCAAAAAAATCCAATTTTAATGGTAATCAAAGAAATAAAACAGGCATGTCAATATAATATAGGATACTGGAAACAAAAAGAGAGACCTTACCTAGTGGAGGCACTTGACCATCTAGAACCATACAAAAATATAATTTACACAGCAAATGTAATACCATGCTTCTCTTTCAACATAAACATACAATACACACAAATCCCCACAGTGAAACTAAAAATCAGCAAGTCAGATCTTCATCTAAATATGATATTCAAAGAAGCAACAGAACAATTAATAGAAAAATACTTATTCATCTATACTGATGCATCAAAAAGTGGGAATGCTAACGAAACAGAGACTGGTTATGGTGTATACATTCCAAATATCAACTATTCATATTCATCTAGGCTACCTTCAGCAATGAACATATGTACAGCAGAGATAGTGGCAATTGGCACGGGGGTAAAAGAGTGTCTGAACAGAGGTATAACTGACTGTATAGTCTTTAGCGACTCTAGAAGTGCTATACAGAAACTAACAGAAGTTGGCATAAATGCAAATAATGATTATACCACATTAGAAACGAGACAACTTTTACTAGAGGCTAACTTAGGGAACAACAAATATAAGTTATGTTGGATCCCCGGACATTCAGGAATAGAGGGAAATGAATATGCAGATAAGTTGGCAAATATTGGGAGATCACTCAACATACCTCAAAGTATAAAAATAAACTATTCAGATATCTGGCCAATATTGAAAAGCAAAATAAGAAAGGAACATAATATATGCTGGAAAGCTCAAACACAAATTAAAGGGAAATGGTATTCTGAAATTCAGCCATCATTTCCAAACAAACCTTGGTTTAAAAAATTCCCATATATAGACCGAAGACATCTGACCAATATAATGAGGATGAGGACAGGACACTGTGTTACAGGTTCACATCTATACCGACTAAAAATAATATAACATCCATATTGTGAATGTGGTACAGAGGAAGACATTGACCATATTCTTTTACATTGCCCCATAAGAAAAGGCGCACAATTTGACCTAAAAAAAGAACTAAAAAAATTAGGAGTACCCGATAGTTTCAATATACAAGAAATCCTTATCAACATAACTTTTGATCAATTAAAACTAATTATTACTCATTTAAATATTAACAAGTTAAATTTATGAAATACAAACTCAATTAATCCAAATGTTTCTATCCTATCCTTTCCTGGGTTCTAGTCTAACCGAGGTAACATTTCTGGTTGTGTTAGCTCTGCCATTACATCGGAGCGAGAAGAGTTATAACCCTATGTTGTACTATCTGTCTAAACTAACATCTTTCATCACAAGGTTTAATTCAACGCATATATATTTGCCCTTCAACTGCATATATAATTAAGCTTAAAGGAATCATCTATATCTTAAGGGTAAAAAAACAGAAACATTAATGGAGTCAATGGAGTGCATAAACCGCCTTCATTACCATTTCATTACATAACCTCATACCTCATGGTCCATGGAGAATAATATTACGTCACTTTGCGTCAACTGACAACTGCCATCGTATTGTATTTTCATGGTTTAAGAAAACACTAATTATGTAATCTTCTTTTTTTATATAGAGAAGTGTTGCAGTATTGCTAAGAGCAAGACAAACTGCAACACACAAGAAATGTGCTGGCGGATGCACTTGTATGCAAGCCAAAAGACGAAGTGAAGTGAAGTGAATATTTAAATGTAAAGTCAGAATAACTACTAAATAAAAGTCTTATTATCATTATGTAGTCAGAGACGACATAAAATAGCTGACATACGCACATCGTATTATTTTAAGTTGCAATTAGTAATTAGATATACGCATTCCAAGCGGTCAATATTTTCTACTGATTTATATGATTCATGGCATATCGTATTTTCACCGAAAAAACAAATAAACTGTCGTTACTATAATTAAAATAAGATAAAATAAAATTATCTTTTGGAAATACTATTTATCTAATTAAAATCATTTTCCCTACTTTTCATCTCTTGTTTCGAATGGGCACTTTTGGTCAATTACGTTAAAAAATATTAATTTAATTCATGTTTGTGGAAACGAAAATACAAATTATACAAACCTAAATTGTGCTTGTGTGTGTCGTGGCAACGCCGTGTTGCTATCGTTCATAAGAAATACATGGCCCTATCTCATCTCCGCAATGTTATTTTCTAAACGTGAAACGTGTCATAAAGTAAGTTATCATAATAATTATTACGGTATTCATCGGGTAAGGTAGTTTTAAGATATTGTAAATCATCAAATGTTCCTCTAGTTAATTTCCTTCTAGTAAGGTGCTGATTTGGGAGAGAATCAAAAGGCAATGCAGTAATTGCTGGCGATTTTCTTTGTGATAGTATGGTCCATTCTTCTTGTTAATCTTAATTTGAAGTATACATTATCATCTAAAGTGTACCGAAGAGCTTTAATCGTAGTATCTTTAGGGCCACCTTTACCACGTCCAGGATGAATGCTTCTCACAAACCCAACGTCATCAAAGATTTTGAAAAACTATGGTTTAAGTAAGCCCCGTCGTAAGTTTGGAGTGTATTCCGCCTGATTTGCAAATGGTAATGTACTCTATGGGCACATTAATATTCTTGTTTTTAACATCCCGTTTAACATAAGGATAACTACTGTCCGCTTCTATCTGTGTATGCCCAATTTCTAGAAATTAGAAATTTTGCATTAGAAAAGTGCATAGCAATAGACACTAAACAGTTTCGGTTTTAATAGGTAAAACCATTGTTATAAAAAAAAATTTTTGGTTTTTCTGGCTAATTTTCTTCACGTGTGTCTTTCTGCTTCTCAGATCTAGATTTTACTTTCTTCTTTAGATATTTTAAATATTCTTTTTGGGATCTATCTCCAACCTTTTAGGGAGCACATATTTCGCAGTGGTCTCTTTTAAGACGAAAGAATCCGAGACTAAGGTTGTTAAATTCTTTACGAAATTTACAGATGGATAAAGCAACTACATTACGTGTTTTATATCAATCATTTGAATTTTTAAAATGTCAACTATTTGTCAAACTATTATATTAACAGTAAATACGCTCAGTTTTAAGACTACTTTAACTCCCTTAAATACATGAGAAACCATTTTTATACAAAATTATATATTCTAAATGTTAAACTCACCTCTTTTAGAGCATTAATATTAAAAACGTCTCGCCATTATTTCTTGTTCAAAATAATCTATCTTATACGAAAGTTTATTAGCTTTCTACAGACTATTTAGTTGTTTTGGCATAGCACAGTCACAATACACAACAATAATCAGTTTTGTTGTGTAAGAAACTAAAACATAAACAAAATTCTTACTCTAAAAAAGCGACAACGCTTTAAATAATTTTGCCACATGCTAAACTGTCATTAAGATTTAAAGTGTTCCTATATTAGTTGTCTACAATTGTCTTATAATTTATATTATTAGACAGTAATATAAAGAGTTATTTCATAAAATTTATATTATTATGGTTATTTACTCAATATAATTTTAAAATTCCCAATATAATATTGATTACATTTTTTTGAAAAATAGATCATATTGACCCCTATGAAAGATCGAGTAGTTCCGTATGGGTTTCTTATTATTATCTGTGTTAGGAAAATTTGAACCCTAAGGGTGACGTTTTAGAAATTTATAGCGATACGACTACCAAAGAGAATTGAAGTACTATTATAAAAATAATACCTCAATTAGCCATGGGAGCTTATAGTCTATGCTTCGCCTA
Source organism: Diabrotica balteata (assembly GCA_918026665.1). NCBI lineage: Eukaryota > Metazoa > Arthropoda > Insecta > Coleoptera > Chrysomelidae > Diabrotica > Diabrotica balteata. The sequence goes on along the minus strand of OU898276.1, from coordinate 120,485,132 downwards.
GCTCATAATCTCAAGTGTAAGTTCGTCTTGACTTAAACTAGGAATCAAATAATAAACCCTTAGCTGATAGCAAATAAAACAATTTTTAACTTATCATATTTATTTAAAAAAATTAAAAAACAATCAACCCTGCCAATGATTAACAATTAATATAGTGAGGATGATATATTAATTATGGCATCGATGGCATCAATAAACTGCTTGTGTGGCCTCTCAATTAGACGTTAGGTCGTCCGGAGAGCTGTTGTTATACCATGTGTGTGTGGCCTTCCAATTACGTAGTTAGGTCCCCCAATAGTCAATAAATTTACATAATATAGCCAGTTCATACAGCCAATATAGGGGTGTAGGGTTGTGTTATAGAGGTAGTACCTTTTATTGGAACGACCGAGCGTCATAGACGGGAGATGGTTCTAGATAACTGGTCCTCATAAGACACCTAACTCTCACTTATGGCTCCACGTGCCACACCCCGGGCAATTGCATTGGTCTGCAGGCTAAACTAAGTGAGGGTCGCCAGATATGGCAAAAATTTCACCGAGCGATTACCAAGTGATACCTTGATGAAGGGCAGCAGTGATCATCAGTACCAGCTCAAGGCGCAAAGGAAATGATCCTGGATCGGCTTGAAACTGGACTACCACAAGCACGACTGAAGCAGTTTGAATGGTTGTGGTACTGCGATGGGGAAGGCAACGAAAAACCACCTCATAAGAATTTCCTAGAATAGTTATCATGGCAATATACTACGATAACAAAAACATTACTGATCATGGTAATCAGATCCCAAGACTCGGCAGGGGAATATGCACACAAACAAATAGTAGGGCCTCCCTGGTCGTCAGCCAGCGAAATTTCTACGGCCTAAAAAAGGAAGCAAGTCCTCAACACCTAAGGATTGGAACTTGGAATGTACGAAGTATGTACGAGAGCGGCAAAACTCATAACATTGTAAAACAGATGAAAAGGTTAAAAATTGATATATTGGGAATTAGTTAAACACACTGGCAAAACTCTGGACAATGCGATATACTTGGATATAAAATTTACTACGCTGGAAACAACACAACACATCACACAAACGGCACTGCAGTAGTAGTTGCCCTTCATATTAATTCGGCAGTAAAATCTTTCACTCCCCATTCAGATAGAATGATGCTTTTACAAATTCGAGCAACACCGGTGGATATCAACATATTAGAGGTATACGCGCCAACAGCAGATAAAGATGAGGCAACCAGCAAATAATTCTACGAACAACTGGGAAGCCTGATGAAAATGACAAAAAAAACATTAATTAACAATAGTGATGGGAGATTTTAATGCAAAGGTTGGCAGAGGCAAGGTGAATGAGATCGTGGAAAACTTCGGCCTAGGGTAGAGAAACGATAGAGGTGATAGACTTATATGCTTCTGCCAGGAATATAACCTGCTGTTAAGTAATACACTCTTCAAGCTCCCCAAACGTCGACTTTACACATGGAAATCCCATGCTGACTCACCTGACAACATCATTAGAAATCAGATAGATTATATAGCAGTACCAACAAGATATAAAAACATGATAAAATCATCGAAAACGTACCCAGGTGCCGATGTTCCTACGGACCACAATTTGTTGGTATGCAGAATGGTCATGAGAGTAAAACATCTCGAGAAAAGATCTAATTTAAACAAATTCAATATTAAGAAACTAACTAACCCAGAAACCGAAATAAAAGTACGAGAACAACTAGAAAAGAAAATAAAGGACATTAACGAGAACACGTCGGACATAATAGAGAGATGGGATAAATTGAGGGAAGCAATCCAAACAACATGCGCGACTCTATTAAAGCGTGAAAGACGGAAAAAGAAAGAATGGATGTCTGATGAGATAATGGATATGATGGATGAAAGACGTAAATTCAAGAATAAAAATACAGAAAAATTCCAGCAGATCCACAAAACCATAAGAACGAAAATTCGAGAAGCCAAAGAAAAATGGTTTTCCAACGAATGCAGGGAAATAGAACAATACGAACGAAAATACGGCAGTTACAACATGCACAAAAAAATAAAATCGATGACAAACAAGAGGAAATTCAATAAGTCACCCAACAGCATAAAAGATAGCGATGGAAATCTTATCTTGGAGCCATCAACGATCTTAAAAACATGAAAATTATACATAGAAAAATTATTTGCATCTGACAGGATTGATGATCACCTATATGGAGAAGGAGAAACAGGACCTTTAATCCTTAAATCGGAGATAGAAGATGCCATTGCAGCACTAAAAAACAATAAGTCAGCAGGTCCGGACAGTGTACCCTGCGAAATATTAAAGATCCTATGTAAATCAGACAAACAGTTCCTTGATAATCTAGTTGTACTTTTTAACAACATATATAATAGCGGTAAAATCCCGAAGAACTGGCTGCAGTCAACATTTATTACAATCCCGAAGAAACCAAATGCCCAGATTTGTGATGACTACCGGCTTATAAGCTTGGTCAATCATGTCACTAAAGCGTTCACTAAGATCATTCATAGAATGAACTTGGAACTAGAGAAGCAATTTTTGCTCTCCAGGTGCTTATACAGCGGTGTAGAGACGTTGATAAGGATGTGTATTTCTGCTTTGTAGATTTTAGAAAAGCATATGACAATGTCAATCATGAACAATTGATAGGTATTCTGCGAAAGATATGTATTAACGACAAGGACATTCGAATTGTAGCAAACCTATACTGGGGACAAACAGCAAGAGCAAAAATTGGCAACGAACTCACTGAAAACGTGCAGATCAAAAAAGGTGTCCGTCAGGGGTGTATATTATCCCCACTCCTATTCAATATGTTTTCCGAGGAAATATTTAACAAATGTATGGAAAATACAAATGAGGGCATAAAAATAAACGGCAAGTTAACAAACAATATAAGATATACCGACGACACGGTGATCCTTGCCAGTACCATAGACGAATTACAACAGATAATGGAAAGAGATTATTCAGTTAGTGAGAAATACGGCCTGAGCCTCAACTTCAAGAAGACAAAGTGGATGCTGATAAGCAAAAAGCAACGACCTGCTCGACAATTACGGATAAATAACATACTAATTGACCATGTAGAATCTTATGTGTACTTTTGCACCAATGTAAATGCAAAATGCGAACAGACAATATGGCGTGGAGGCCTGAACGCTGACGGAGACGCTAACGAGAAAACTAGAAGCATTTGAAATGTGGGTGTACCGACGCATTCTTCGTATATCCAGGACCGAACATGTCATCAACATAGAGGTACTCCAAAGAATCGGGAAGGAGAAAGAAATCGTGAATACAATTAAACAAAGAAAGCTTGAATATCTAGGCCACATATTGAGACAAGATAAGTACCGTCTGCTACAATTGATTGTCCAGGGAAAAATAGACAGTAGGCGAGGGCCAGGCAGGAGAAGACACTCGTGGCTCCAAAATCTGCGGAAGTGGCTCGGGCTCACATCGGTCGAACTATTCAGAAGCGCCACAAACAAGATCAAAATTGCCATGTTAATAGCCAACGTTCGCAACGGACAGGGCACTGGAAGAAGAAGCTACAGCCAATAAACCGTGAATATGGTTAATAAAATCGCCAATAAACTGAAATACAGCAACAGTTTGTATAAGGGACACATCAAAAAGGGTTTAATTTTCCTTGCCATTTTACAAAATTACAATTAAACAAATAGCAGTTGGCAAAGATAAAATAAAATATAATTATATAGTAAGTAATATATTACTTACTTAAATTCTGTTAACAAGTCCTACATGTATATAATTGATAAACGTGGTTTCGAATGACGTGAGGTTACGAATATTGAGAATACTGTCAGAATTATTGAATAAAGATTACAATGAAAGTGCTCATCCAAAGAAAATGTTACAGACTATAAAATGAAGCTTATTATATAATTCCTATCATCTTTTATAAATTTTAATTATAATCAAAAAATAATCCCACCATAAAAGGTGATTGACAAAAAACAGGAAGGGAGATATAGACTATAAAATGAAGCTTATTATAATTCCTACCTTCTTTTATAAATTTTAATTATAATCAAAAAATAATACCACCATAACAGGTGATTGACAAAAAATAGGAAGGGACTGCATGAAGTTAGCACAGACATCATAGGATGTTCCTGTATGATGGAATTAGCTTTTCTGTCAACATCTAACAGAATATTTAGTCTACCGGACAGAAAGAAAGGGGGCGAATATTATTTAGAGAGGGACAGAAAAAGAGAAAAAAGAAAGACAGAGGGCGCCAACTACTTTTTGAAGAAAAAATAGTAAAACGAATTTGGAGATAAAGTAATTAATAAATTAATAAAGAAATCAAAATAAATTAATTATTTAAGTATAAATTAATAAAGATGTGACGTTTATAAAGTTACAAATTTTAAATTTATAAGTGATGTCACTTTATATAAATTGTGACGTGCAACGTTTTTACTTGGAAAATGGTATAACAAGTGCTTATTTTGTGTAGTAGCACGTCAGTAGTGCGAATCCATCGCTGGAAGCGATTCTTAAAGCCTTTTCGACTCCAGACGTTTTGATTCAAAAGGCTTAAAAGATTTTTTTGTTTGATTGAAATCAAAATCTTTGTAATTTCTTTCCAATTAAGTAATTTTTTTATTTTTCCAATTTAAACCAGTCCATCTTCCAATCCAGGTATTTTGCAGATTTTTATTGGCTTATTGTCCTTTTTTAAATGATATAATAATGATTAAAAAATCCACAAGGAAAACAATTCCTGTAGCTGGCTGTATACCACGTATCACAAAAAAAGAGGTTAGTCTTCATAAGTGGGTATATTTATTTAAAAACCCTTAAAAGGCTACATCAAAAAAACAAACGTTTTCGGACTAAACAGTCCATCATCAGGTTTAAAATCACCTAAAATAAGTATAAAGCATTTATCAATATAAGGTTGAATGTTCGAATAAATGAACTTTGATGGTACACAAGGCAAATATCGAACACAGTATTTAATTAAATCTTGCCCAAGTACTTTCGATCACAAGATCATCCTCAGGGGCATCTGAAATAAGCCAAGAAACGTTTTTTAAAAAAGAAATTTTAATTCACTTGGATAAAAACTCCAAGTTTATAGTTGAAAAAAGTTTTTTTATGTGATTAACGTTTATAGACTTACTTACTGGATAGGCCACAATTGACGAAGTAAGTCTATAAACGTTAATCACATAAAAAAACTTTTTTCAACTATAAACTTGGAGTTTTTATCCAAGTGAATTAAAATTTCTTTTTTAAAAAACGTTTCTTGGCTTATTTCAGATGCCCCTGAGGATGATCTTGTGATCGAAAGTACTTGAACAAGATTTAATTAAATACTGTGTTCGATATTTGCCTTGTGTACCATCAAAATAAAGCATTTAGTTAAAACAAACGTGGTTATGAAATTTTGACTATGGTTAAAAAAGCAAAATGGCTATACTTACTAGGTTAAAATGCCTGAGCACCAAAAATACATGGGTAAAAACCCTTTAAATTACATATAGTTATAAAAGATTATACATCTTGTTGTTAAAAAAACTGTGATGTTCATTATTAAGTTAAATATGACTTCAGGTAACATACATTGCAAAAATTGAGTTCCAGAAATGGGGAAAACCTCTACGCACGGAGAACAGCTGGAAACTGATTTACAATATACCTATGAAAGGTGTCAAAAACAAAATGTCAATGTAACATAGAACTATATTAGTTATACCTAGTATTACTAAAGCCAAAAGATTCAAAAATTATTTTTGATGATTTTAAAAAATAATAACAGCAATATAGGTGTTGGGATTTAAAATTTGGGTTATAATCGATGTGAAATCACCAATGGTGGTAAAGTCATGTTTAAGAGGATGACCTGTGTATTAGGCAACCCATGTTGCTTTTTGTCGTATGGAATATGGTCCAAAAGTGTATTTTATGTTAGATTAGCTTATATATATATATATATATATATATATATATATATATATATATATATATTTATATATGAAAATTATCCTTTTATGTTTATCACATCTAGGACAGGTAAAAATTTTAATAGTAAATATTTGAAGCTAATATAAGACCTTGTATTTAAATGACTATTTAAGACTGTTAGTATGGTGAGAAATTAATAAAAACAAGTTTGGTAAATTGAAAATCTACAGGCTGAAGAAATCAGAGTTATAACCTATGTGATTAATTTAAAATTGAAGAGGCTGAGCTCCTCAGAGACTTGATGAGAAATAGTAGAGGAAATGACTGAAGAAGTAGGGGATGGTTAAAGGAGAAAAGGAGTTAATCAACAATTAGAGATAATAGGGATCCTTTATGCTTACAGCTTACAGCTTCGAGAAAACTCGAATATTTTGGTCACCTGATGAGAGGACATAAATACGCATTACTTCAAAATATAATGCAGGGAAAAATAGAAGGAAAACGGAATCCAGGCCGTAGAAAAATGTCATGGTTGCGGAATTTGAGAGAGTGGTTTGGCTGCACCACTAATGAACTCTTTAGGTCAGCCGTAAACAAGGTCAGAATAGCCTTGATGATTTCCAATCCCGATAGGAGTGGCACAAAAGAAGAAGATGCTTACAGCATCTAGCACCCTTTTTTTTTTTTTTTTTTTTTTTTTTTTTTTTTTTTTTTTTCATATTTTTTGAGGTGGGTGGGAAATCTTCGTAAGATACCAGTTCTTATGTCTGATATGTGGGATTCCCTCACCGCCGCTAAGATGGCTGTTGAGCCCACCACATGTGACACGCTCAACCGCAATCCCGGCCGGGACGAGAGCCTACCCACTAAAACCCCTCCGTCCTCTCAACTACGCTTGTGATCCGCGAGTGCAGTCCGGGATTCGCCCTGGTGGCGGCATATCTTCAGTACTACATCCGCCTCACTTCTCGTTAAGTATCACTTCACCGCTGAACTAACACAACAAACTTTTTTTGTGACTACAGCAGTCTTTCTTCAGTCTCCTTGGACTGGAGCGTCTGTCTGACGAATGCATGGGTTCTTGCCCACGTGTCTTCATCCTCACACATTCTAGCAATCATATCACTCACGGAATCAAAACGAACACTATTTCTTCTCTCCAATTCTAATCTATCCCTACTCCATCTTACACATTCCAACAGTGTATGTGACACAGTGTCAACCAAACCGCAGTAAGGGCATCTATTTGTAGCCGCTTTTTTGAACCTGAAAAGGTATGAGCGAAAACACCCATGGCCCGTGAGAACCTGCGACAGGAAATAATCTAAACGCCGGTGTCCACATTCGAGCCACGTCTTTACGTTCGGTATAAGTGACTTGGTCCACTGTGCCACATCCACAGTTGCCTCCCATTCGGCTTGCCATATCTGTATAGATGTGGCTCTCTCTTCACATTTTGCACTCTCAGTCACACCAGTGTTACGAGCACGATGAAATAAACGGGTCCTCTCGCATGCCAAGATGTGAGAGGGCATGCAGCCAGTGATGACCCACAATGCTGCTGCAGAAACAGTTCTATAGGCGCTTGCTACGCGTAACAGGCTTGTTCTGTCTGTTCGTGTTAAAAGTCTCTTGTAGGATGATATATCTGTCTCTCCGCTCCAAACTGGGGCCGCATAAAGAACGATAGATTGCACTACCCCGTGTAGAGCCCTTCTTCTTTCAGGTTTAGGCCCGCCTATGTTGGGCATTATCCCTCCCAGTGCAGCCGCTCTCTGCGTGGCCATGCGCGTCACCACCCGCAAATGCTCGCCCCAAGTTCCACTGGTGTGAAGAGTTACTCCCAAGTACTTGACGCACTTTTTTGGAGTGATCTTCGCACCACCGCACTCAAATATAACATTCTCGCGTTTCCGTGGTCCCTTAAGTATCACGGCCTCGGTCTTTTCCTCAGCAAGTTTCAGACCACGCTCACTCATCCAATCTCTTGCAAGGTCACATGCACTCCGTGCTTTGTACAGAAGTTCTTCCGCGTCCCGTGCTACTACCAGCAATGCAAGGTCATCCGCGAATGCGAAGGGAGTGACCCCCTCTCCGTATTCAAGCCGCAAAACCCCGTCATAAGCCAGGTTCCATAGCTTTGGTCCAAGGACGGACCCCTGTGGCACCCCAGCCGTAACATCCACAATCACACCCTTTTCAACCAGGATTCTTCTCTCAGATAGATAGTCTGAGATAAGGTTCCTCAAGTATCCAGGAAAGTTTCTATCCTCAACCGCTCTCATCACTGTTCCCCATTGCAGGGAATTGAAGGCGTTCTTAACGTCTAGTAAGAGCAATGCAGCCTATTTTTGGTCGCGGGCCTCTATATTTAGCGCTCGGTAAACTCCCAGCACTGCATCAGTCGTGCTAACATTCTTACGGAAACCATATTGTCTAGGGGATAAGCCTCCAGACCTCTCAATTGCTTCATCAATTCTCCCGCTCAGCAGTCTTTCGAACAGTTTACAAATACAAGATAGGAGGCAAATAGGTCGATATTTGTCCTCTCCTTTAGGCAGGAGAATCAATTTCGATGTTTTCCAATCTGCAGGAATGCTCTGTCGCACAAGAACAGCGTTCATGTGGCTCAGGAGCCACGCAGGCTCCAGTAGGCCCAGGCGTTTAATTGCCTCAGGCGGTATCCCATCTAGGCCCGGTGCCTTACGGTGCTTAAGGGCCCCCAACGATTCATCGAGTTCGTCTAGGGAGAAGGCTTCAGCTTGTTCAACAAGCTCATCACTCCGCACTCCGTGCCATTCGCCAGATGGAAAGAGCTTTCGTGTTACCGAGAGTTTCTTATCCAGCGGCATTTCGTATAGGGGGTACGCGTCAAAGCGCTTCATTACAATTTTATAACCTTGACCCCATACGTCCTCATCTAGCTCGTCGCACAGACGTCTCCAGCATACTTTTTTACTAGAGCGAATGAGCCTATTTAGTACCATCTTCTGTGCACGACATTCATTTTCCATTTGCAGCACCTCATCAGCATTTGCTCTACGTCTCCTTGCACGCTGTACCCTGCGACGGAGGGCCACACATTCTGTCCTAGCATTCGCAATCTCAGCATTCCACCAGTAAGGCATTATCCTTACCCTTTGTGGGTCTACCTTACTGACCCTCATCGCACCTTTTATCACTTGTTCTAGCCCATCCGCCGAGGGCGGCTGGTTTCGAACTATTTCCACTTCCCATCTAACACTTTCATCATACACTCTCCAATTAGTAGATTGCATTCCGCATCGGACTCCCGGGCCCCGAGATGTACTGTTTCTAGTAGCTACGCCCATCCCGGGTATAGAGAATCCAATGTAGCGATGTTCCGTGCCCGTGTAGGTTTGCAGCACCGCCCAATCGTTTACACAGCCAGATATACGTTGAGACGCGCAAGTAACGTCGATATACGAGCCTGTTACAGAATTGCCTCTCACAAACGTGGGTTCTGAACCTCTGTTGAGAACGACAAAGTCCAGTGTTCCAATCCATTCGCTCAGCATTTGACCTCTAGTGTCGGTGATTGGAGAACCCCATTCCGCAGATTTCGCGTTGAAGTCTCCTAGTACCACACACTCCTGATTTAATCTTCTCACTTCATTCATGATCTCATCCAGCTTATTCTCATACGCGCCGATTGCTATATTCGGGGAAATATAGCAACAGACCAGATTCATTCTCTCCATCTTTGCGATCAGATATCCGTCATGTCTAACAACTTCATACACACGTAAGCGTCTGTTACAGAAATGTATGCCGACCCTACCTGATGCATCTACGATCCATCCGCGGTTCTTAACCAGCGTAGGGTTTGGTTCTGCCGCGACTAGTATGTCGAAATTTCCCTCCGAAGCGAAAGCCACGGCGAGATTATGTGCTAATCTCGCCGTGCCCACGTTAGTCTGGAGTATCTTCAAATCCGGTCTCTGCATTCTGGAAGCCATTGGATACACATGACAATAGTTATCACATACACATCCACACAGTCGCATTCACTCTCGTATCCACTGACACACGCATTTGACTGCTCCAGTCCTAGGACTGAGTTCTCCTTCCTTTTTCTCCCCTGGCCGCGTTGACCAGTTGGCGAAATTTCGGGCATTCCATCGAGTTTCCTCGATGTCCCGTGACTTTGCAATTGATACATTTGTATCCTTCTTCTGGGCATTCGTTCACAGTGTGACCCTCTGCGCTACACCGGATGCATCCCTTGAGTTCTTCGTTTTTGCATTCGGACCTACGGTGTCCGTACTCCAGGCACTTGTAGCACCTGGCGATGCGGACTTTTTCTTTAATTGTGCAGGATATAAATCCCACCCTAAGAGATCCTATTCGTATAAGGCGCATTGCAATGTCTTCATCGACCTCAACTGTGGCGTTAAGGTCTCCGCCGTATGCCTTACGGAGAGGTCCTCTGACTTGACAGACCTCCTTCCGTCCCGCAAAACTCTCAATTGCGCTGATAATATCGCTATCTTTGGTCAGGCCGTCCGCTCCATTTACAAAAAGTTCACGCCTGACTGTACCACCTTTCGCCACTGCTCTTGTGACGGTGCCCTGTCTAGCAGAGACAATGCCCTTTACCGTCTCTGCCATATCTCTTCCTCCTCCCAGCTCCAGGACAATGCCCTGGTCCCTAGTCTGCCTAAGACGTTTAACGACGACGTCACTCCTGCCGCACAGATCTGTGCGTAGCTCACCAAGTAGTTCATCGAAGGACTTGTCCTTCGCCTTAGTTAGTACTACAACACCCTTGCTCTCTCTGGGCTTGACTGTACTTGCCCAGCTCTTATTTGGTCCATACACCGTAGCCTTAACTTCTTTACCTTCAGCAGCCCATTCCAGCAGCTTTAGGGTAAGGTCTGTCCCCAGGCACATCGGAGCAAAGAGCCCAACGCTTTTCCTTCCTAACTCGTCCATCCTATACAAGAGTTTACGGCCCATCGCTAAGAACCTGACCGCTTCAGGTACGTTCATGTTGTTAGGTATGAGCTTATGGATGTAACGTTCAGAGCAAACCTTTCGCCCATCACCATCAATCATGCTCACTGAATTGAACATTGTGCCAACTCCACCCTCTTCGTCCTCAACTACCGGAGTAGCCACAAGGTCTGGATACCTCTCTTTGAAGCGCCCCAGCGCCTTCTCATCAGACTGGTCGGCTGAAATATACACAGCCGCATCGTTGTTAGAGTCGAGGGGGCTGCCCTCTATAACAGAAACCTTGGTAAACAAGGCCTCCGGCCAATCCTCGCTGAGATCAGTGATCTCTTCAGGGGTTTTGCTTGCTGCCATTCTGGTCCTAATGTTCTGGACGCAGCGTTCAATTTCCGCAGGATCCTCTAAGGGGGACACCTGCACACCCGTGTTTTTCGTCGCAGATCTAATCATGGTGACATCGGTCTGTGTGCCGATAGTCGTCTGGCACACTTTGGTTGACTTACGGGGTTCTTTTGTCAACGCCGCTTTATACTGGGATATATCCCTTTCTAACTTATAAATCAGGTTTGATAATCCTCTGACACCGGACTTTATCTCCACTTTAGTATTTACGTGGACCTTTGTTAGGTCCAACACCTCAAATACGGCCGCCTTTAGTTTGGCTATATCTCTATCCATCTTTTCCAGATCCGCACGTGGGTGATCCTCTCTAGGGACTTCCTTAGTCCGAGCATGAGATTTCCTTTTTCGCTTTTTATCGGCCACTGTCCAATTGGTGGATCGTCCGCTACAGCTACTCTCAGATTCGGATCGGTCCGACTCGGTCGTCGGTAGATCGACTAAGTCGTTTTCGGATCCTCTCTCCTCACCGATTACGTGAGCACATGTCTGTGTCACTCCTACCCTAACTTCTGTCGATCCCTCCAGGAGAGCTCCCTCCGCCTCTGTAGACGGAGAGGGCTCACCCAAGGGTTCACTCTCTCTTCCCTCTTCCTCTACCTTTCTAATCTTTTCTTTTTTAGTTTTATTTTTCCTCATTTATATCCCACGAGTAGGGCCGAAAAAATAGTCCGGCAGGGCAGTGCGCCCTTACCCTGCTAAGGCTACTTTGCAACAGGGTGTCGCCTGGTACCCTGAGGGATTCCGTTCTCGACCACGTATCGTGTGGCCATTCATTCGTCGGCACGGTCTCTCACACCTTGACTTCCGGATTTTTTTAACGCTGGTTTTCTCCGCCGGATTTTTCACCAGGTTTTCTCCTGCGGAAATGGGGGTTTGGAGGAAGGAAAAAAGGAATAGCTACAATCGGGTGAGGGTGAAGGACATCGCAATTGGGAGTGATTGCGGTGCCTTTCAGCGTCCGGAGCCGAAGTCCGGCGGCCACCCGGTGCGACGGCGCCGGATGCTGTTTGGACTGTTCTTGGTTTCGCTGGTCGTGCTCTCCTCACAATATTAGGGACCAAGACCAGTTACTCGGCCCTCCCACCAGCATCGAGGTAAATTACAGTCCCGGGAGGGAGCATCTAGCACCCTGAACAAAATGTATTTTAGTAGTAATAAATTCGGTTTGTGAAAATCTAAAATTTGATGTATAAGTGTGCTACTTAGTTGTTGACCAAAAGAAGGTGAGCAATGTTGGATAAGGATTTTTTATTAGGGGAAAAAATATATGAATTTTGAAAAACAGTTAGATGATGTTTGAATGATTACTGACTTTAAAACTATTGAGTGAATGTTAGATATATGAGTTGACCAAGAAATAATGAAAGAAAAGAAAGGACAGGAATGTGATGTAGATGTGAAGAGTGAAGAAAATGATAGAAAATTATGGTATGATATATGTGGGTGGTTATAAAGTTAACACTAGGGTCGAAAATTGATGAGGGGAAGGAGTGGCAAAAGTTTAGAGACTGGTTGTTTGAAGAAGCACAAATAATTTGAATTTTGATAAAAGGTTAGATAATGTTTGAGAGAATAAATAATTAAAAATATTGAGTACATGTTTGATAAATGAGTTGACCAAGAAATAATGAAAGAGAAAGGAATGGATAGGAATGAAGAGTGGAGAAAATGTTGAAATATTTTGTTATGATAGATATGGATGGTTCTGAAGTTAACAATGGGGTCAAAAATTTTTGAAGTGAAGGTGTGGCAATATTGTAAAGGAAGATTGTTTAAAGAAACACAAATATTGTATAGGATTAAAGGTGTTGAAGTTTGTATAGGATAAACGGGCAAAGAAAGTAAGGCAATATTGTGAAGCGTGGACTATGAGAAGAGTTGTCGATGAAAGGGTTGAAAGTCCTGGTTGAACGATACATGACGATTAACGCAATTGGGGCTACTTTGTTTTTCTTTGACTATTTCCAAGTCTTCATATAGATCTAATTTTAGAAATTTTTTTTGATGGATATTATGTAACAAAAAGACGTCTTCTGGGATGTTGAGGGTATGTTTATGTTGTGCAAGATGTTGGGAGAAGGTGGAAGTGTTCTCTTTTTTAGTGTGTTCTAAGGAACGGGAAGTTAGTGATCTACAGGTTCTACCTATATATGTAGCATCACAATCAGAGCACTGTAATATATAAACACCACTACGATCCATGTAGTTGATGGGATCTTTTGTATTTGTTAAACATTGTCCTATATTGTTCGGAACTTTGAAAGAAATGTGGGTGTTCTCAACAGATCTTTTTAGGATATATCTAATATCTCCAGAAAGACGTTCTTGAAGATATGGTAAAGAAGCGTAATGTGGTTTGATGGTCAAGTCTCTAGGGACCGCAGTCTCTCTCAAAAGTTTGAGTTGTCTCTTATTTATTAGTTTGTTAATGAGATTGGGGTCATATCCATTGTTGACTGCTATTTGCTTAAGGGTGTTGAGTTCTGTATGGTAGTTAGATTGTGATAGAGGGATTGTTAATAGGCGATGAATGTAAATATGGAAGGCTGCATATTTGTGTAACATTGGATGGTTGGAAGATAAAGGTATAATATGGTCAGTTTGTGTAGGTTTTCTATAGATACTGAAATCGAGAAAGATGTTTTTATTACCTTTTGTAGAATTAAAACACCAGGAAATGTTCCAACCACCTTAAGGAACACTTTGAACTTAAAATCTTAAAGAAGGAGATTTGCAACCATTATGGAAAACTTAATTTTATAAACTGTAAGCTTAAGGTAACATATGATTTATTACTTGAATCCATAGGTTTTGATAACTTAAATAACCTTTGGAATGATGTGCAGGACAAAATTGACATTGTAACTTTCATTAAATTCAGTAAACTTAAATCTAAACTCAATAAACTCACTAGTAATTTAATTTAACACATTTAATTCACAAAACAATAACAGTAACAATAATAAAACTAAATTCTCTAATTTCCAATTTCAAGGCTCAAAAACTTATTTTCTGTAACCTTTGATAAAAATGAACTCAACTTATTGAATCTAGGTCTCAAATACTCCATTCCGAGGAAGGTTTCTGAAACGGATCTTCAGAGTGTTTCCATTGAGCTATATGTTATCATCCAGAATCTCTCAATCCCTCTTAATCAAAAAACGTCAATTCGAAACTCTTGCTATAAAACTATCTACAAATTGAAAAACAAAAATTTTCCATCTTCTACTTCTTTCAATAACTCTACTTCCAACACTCCATCAAACATATCAAATAACTCATTATCCACCAACTCACCTTTTACTTCTCAAAATTATTCATTCAATGTTTCTTTTCCACAATTATCAAACAAAAAACAGAAAGACCAACTAAAAATCCTCAAGTCTATTTAAAACAAAATCAAATCCTATAATCTTATCATTAGTAAAGCAGACAAAGGCAATTGCCTTGTCATTTTAGATCAAAATTTATATAACGACAAGGTCACTACATTTCTTTCAGATAACAATTTCACCTTACTCCCCGAAGATCCAACAAAAAAGTTCATTAATAAAATCAAAGCCACCAATAAACTCTTCACAGAATTTCTTTCAGAACATGACGCTCCATATTATAAAATACCTAGCAACCCATTAACACCCAGATTGTATGGTTTACCATTCATCTAGTCAACAATCTTCAACAAATAAATCTTCATCCTAATATCACAATGCTTTCATTCGATGTCACCAACCCATTTACTTCAGTCCCTGAACAAGAAACTATTAATCTGGTCCACTCTCTTCTACGAGCAAATTCTATCACTATGTCTACCACTAACTGAATTATTCAATTATTACAAACTTGTCTAGCTCAAGACTTTTTTGTTTTCAATAGTAAATTTTACAGATAACCTGATGGCTTAGCCATGGGTAGTTGCCTTTCCCTTCTCCTAGCTGATATACTTATGGATCACTTAGAATCCACACAGATTATGAAAAATCCTGAAATTCTCCATTGGTTTCGATATGTTGATGACTGTTTAGTCTTCATATCAGGTAACTCAAATTCAGCTGACCTGTTACTCTCTAAAATAAATCAAATCCACATAAACATCAAGTTCACTATGAAACTCGAGTCGTCTCAATCTATTAATTTTCTTGATCTTACCATTACCAGATTAAACGACCATTTCGATTTCAGTATCTATAAAAATAGACCTCCCGAGCCCCCAGACACTACTACACTGTTCACTATTCACGGCACGATCCCTACTACAGTACAGTAAAGTACATACTACAGTAGTGATCGTGCCGTGAATAGTGTACAGTGTAGTAGTGTCTGGGGGCTCGGGAGACTGAGACCTCGGAAGCCCTAAGGAAGGCATCAGAGAGGATGCCGAAAGCTTGGCAAAATGGATTACGATGCGGTTCAACCCGGAAGACTGGTGAGTTTAATATTAATTTTAGTAATAATTTTAATCTTAGCTCTAGGTTTTATTGTACTAACCGCGGAAATCTTTCCGAACATATATATATATATATATATATATATATATATATATATATATGCTAATCTAACATAAAATACACTTTTAGACCATATTCCATACGACAAAAAGCAACATAGGTTGCCTAATACACAGGTCATCCTCTTAAACATGACTTTAACACCATTGGTGATTTCACATCGATTATAACCCAAATTTTAAATCCCAACACCTATTCCTATCCCACAATTTTTGAATCTCTTGGCTGTAGTAATACTAGGTATAACTAATATAGTTCTATGTTACATTGACATTTTGTTTTTGACACCTTTCATAGGTATATTGTAAATCAGTTTCCAGCTGTTCTCCGTGCGTAGAGGTTTTCTCCCCAGCTCTGGAACTCAATTTTTGCAATGTATGTTACCTGAAGTCATATTTAACTTAATAATGAACATCACAGTTTTTTAACAACAAGATGTATAATCTTTTATAACTATATGTAATTTAAAGGGTTTTTACCCATGTATTTTTGGTGGCTCAGGCATTTTAACCTAGTAAGTATAGCCATTTTGCTTTTTTAACCATAGTCAAAATTTCATAACCACGTTTGTTTTAACTAAATGCTTTATACTTATTTTAGGTGATTTTAAACCTGATGATGGACTGTTTAGTCCGAAAACATTTTTTAAGGGTTTTTAAATAAATATACCCACTTACGAAGACTAACCTCTTTTTTTTTATAATAATGATTTTTTTAATAATAATGTTTTTTTTCAATTACTTTGAAGATTTCAAAAATCGTTTTTGCGTTTCTTTACACGAGCATCGATTCTTTATAACTCTAGGTGGCTTGAAACTTTTTTAAATGATCTAATAATTATTGCGTATTTTTCAATTCCTTTAAACATTTTAAAGATCCTTTTTGTGTTTCTTTACACGAGCATCTATTTTTTATAACACTATAACTCTAGGTTGCCTTGAAACTTCATAATTTCACTTTCTTTCTTTTTTTTTTTCATATTATTCTTTTCCATACTCTCTCAATTTTTTTTTATTTTCAGCATACCAGGTTGATTTTTTAAAATGACTCATTTTCCTTCTTTTATTGCTTTTCTGTGGATAGTTAGTCAAATTCAGAGTCAGAGTTGATTTTGTATGCTAGCAGACTTTCTCGCATACTTTTATCTAGTATCATATCTTCTATATGGATGGATGGTCTAGTAAAAATTGGTTGGTTGATAGTACTTATAGAAGAATTTACAGGAGTATTGTTTTTTTTTGCTAAGAACTTTGCTTGATAGTATCTTCAAAAACCAGACCATTGGTACAGTGATGGTCATCAGTCATTAAATCAACTAAAGGAAATTTATCCAAAGAGAAAATCATACTAAGTAATATCTTTAAATTGGATTTCTAGCTCTACATTTTGAGGTTCAATGTGACTGTTATCATTTACTTCTCGGTTGAGAGTTCCACAAGCATTTTTAGTATTATTATTTTGTGGCAAGAGTATACTAGAAATATCTCCTATACTTCTATTATCCAAAATAGTAGGTTGGAGGAAGTCGCATATTGTACTTCAGCTTACGTCATCAGATATTTCTTTAGATATAATAAATTCAAGTTCGACATTTTCGAACACAGACCACTCTTTGGGGCTAGGTCCTTGAGATGATGTCGATTGCCATGCTTTTGTTGATTTTTTTTCTTCTATACTTGCGCATAAGTCTAAGATTTCACGGCTACAACAAAAAGCGAAACGAAGGGCTTTTTCGCAATCCAAATTTCTGTAAGAGTCCGCTATGTTCTAAATAGTTTATCTGTCAACCTATAAAAATCAAACTTTGTTTACGTATTGAGAAGTGTTGTTTCGTGTGTGTTATTTAATATTAAAACAAGAATAATACTATTATACATATTTTTGTATATACATATACATATTTTAATACCTTAAAAAAGTTTAATATTATAAAAAAGTATAATATAAAAGTAAAAAAAGAATAATACTGTTATACATATTTTGTATATATACAGGATGTTTCAAAAAAAGGTAGCCCCGTCCCTAGTGTAGGTAAAAAACTGAAAAATAATTGGGATTTGCTTAGTAAAAAATTTTTGTAACGACATCCGTTTTCAAGATACAGGGCGTTGAAGAAAACAAAATTTTACGCATTTTTTACGATTTTGCTGAAACTACTGGCAACATTGTAATGAAATTTTATACGAATATGTTTTGGAAGCTGATACATCCCATGAATTTGTTTTTATATCTGATTCTGATACAGGGCGCTAGTTACACGGATCGTACTAAATATTAGTCAATATACCTTTTTTAAGAGTATAATTATTAATCAAAGTTTCAAGCAAACTTAAGCATTATTCAATTTTACACGAAAAAGGTACTCTCGGTAAAACTCGATACTGTGTACCATTTGCGGATTTATTATATATATTATATATATATTATATATATTATATATATATATTATATATATTATATATTATTATTATATACATTATTTTGATTTGAAAATTCTGAAGTAATAATTGATGCTGGTAGTAATGATAAAGTTCTAATATACCTCTATTTTTTCCAAGTGTGTCATATAAATCTGACATTTATTAATTGTTATGACGATAAATCAACAATAATTAGAGTTTTGAAACATTGTTATTTTTAAAATCAAATCAAAATGTACTAAAATGTTGAATACACTGACATGTTATTAACCTTAGGCGAATGTTTAGGATGTTCTAGTGCAGCTGTGACACGTTATGCAGAAAAGTTTCCTAGAAGAAACTTACCAAGTAAAAAAACATTTAGAGCCATTGAACTACGTTGTCGAAAAACTGGGAATGTGAGACCAAATAATATAAATTCTGGTAGACCAACAACAACAACAACAACAATTAATAAAGAAAATAATATTTTAAATTTACTTAATCAAGATCTAACAGTTATCGTAAGGAATATAGCAAGACAAACAAATATTTCTTCTTCAAGTACTTGGCGGATACTGAAAGAACAACAAATACATCCTTATCATAACAGACCAAGAGCTCTTGCCAGATGATCTACCGGCTAAAGTGGATTTTTTTGAAGCATTGCAACAAAGGACAGCCCACAATCAAAATTTTTTAAAATGCATTCTTTTTACGGACGAGGCCACCTTTACGTGACAAAGTATGTTTAACTCCTATAATGCATACTACTGGTGTGATAGAAATCCACGAGTCAAAAGGGTATCACATTACCAATACTCATTTATGTAAAGTTAATGTTTGGAAATTTAAATGATGATATGTATCTTGATGTTTTAAACAATTCCTTATTTGAGGTATTAGAAGATTTAACGCTAAACGAGCGAAGATCTTTACTTTTTATGCACGATGGAGCTCCACCACACTTTGATAGAAGGTGTCGTAATTGATTGAGTAATCATTTTCCGAATCGATGGATTGGTAGAGGTGCAGCAGTACCGATTTATTGGCCTCCTCAGTCATGCGATTTGAACCCTTTGGATCACGCAGTTTGGTCGTATATTAAGGAAAAAATCTATGCTACAGAGGTAAATTTACGCTAATAATTTTAAGAAAGAATTCAACGTCAATTTAATGACATCATTGCTGGTCCCCTACCGTTTAGAAGGTTAATGGAATCTATAGAAAAAAAGAATAGACTTGTGTATTCGCGAAAACGGAGGGCATTTTGAACACTTACTGTAATTGAATTTTATTTTATGTTTTTAGTCATTAATTTAATTTTCTTCTTGTGAGTTTTGTTTAATTACTAACTATTTTATACCAGCTTCAACTACTACTACTTCATAATTTTCAAATCAAAATATTCTGAAAACGGTACACAGTATCGAGTTTTACCAAGAGTATCTTAAAAAAGTTATATTGACTAATACTTAGTACGATCCGTGTAACTAGTGCCCTCTATAAGAATCAGATATAAAAACAAATTCATAGGATGTATCAGCTTCCAAAACATATTCGTATGAAATTTCATTACACTGTTGCCAGTAGTTTCGGCAAAATCGTAAAAAATGGGTAAATTTTTTTTTCTTCAACGCCCTGTAACTTGAAAACGGATGGCGTTACAAAAATTTTTTACTAAGCAAACCCCAATTATTTTCAGATTTTACCTACCCTAGAGACGGGGTTACCTTTTTTGAAACACCCTGTATATACATATTTTAATGTCTTAAAAAGTCAATAAAGAGTAATAGAAATCACTATTACTGTTTGTAAAAAATACAAACAGTAAATTTACTGTTTGTATTTTGAGAACGATTTCCGAAGTGGAAATTAAAACGTCAATAAACGTATTTTTATCTTTAATTGTGGCTTATTTCCAGTTAAATAATAATTAATTTAAAATGCCACAAAAAAATAGCTTCAGAACAATATAAATTTTAGCAAAGCGTACATTTTTAATAACCATGTTTGTATTATTTATGATTATTTATTTTATAGATTACAAGCTGTTTCATTATTCTTCTATGTGGAAATATCGCTGGAGTCTGTACTCATTATCCCAGGGAAGTTGCTCAGAGAAAAGCTTTTTTAGAAACACGTCAATGTATTGAAGCTAGACTAAAAATTCAAAGAGAAAACCAACAACAGGTAAGAAATGTTATAATTCCTGATAAAAAGTGTTTTTTGTTATAGTATCAAATATACTTTAATTTTTTTAACTTTTATTATGAATGTAGCAGTTAAAAATTGCCTACCTGGTTTTTACTATAAACACAATAAATATTAAGTAGTCATGAACATACTTTATTCATTTAAATAACTAGTGTACAGATATGGATGGAAGTATATATTTAATTTTATAGATTAAACTTCTAGTTTCTGGGTTCTGGTAGTTGAAATTTGATTTTTAGTAACAAAATATAATCCATCTTCACCAATCTGAAAATAAAGTTAATGTTAATTATGTAATGTCGAATATCATGTAATAAATGACTTACCTTTCTGCCTCTCTATTTTGTAGAAGGTGTACATAATTATTAATTTTCAACGAAAAGTTAAATTGTTTTATTGTTCTCGGCCAGCTGTTTTGACTTTGTGAAAAATGTCAACAAATGTATCGATCTGAAGTTAAACACCTGTTGTCTTCGGTTTATTGCTTCGAGTAAGGTCGTCTCACTGTTCGAGAATCTATGATTGTCTGCTTATAATTTAGGCGGTTTTTCAAGAAAGTCGTTGTTCTAAGGCCCAAATTTACCATAGACTGTTAATTAACCTAGGGAATTTTTCTCTATGAGATTGGTCTTCTGTTTGTCTCTGACATTAGTCATCAAATCATCACTTCCTATTTTTTGGTAAAATTTTTGGCTTTATATTAAGCCATGGCCGAAATGAAAAGGCTTTTGCATTTTTGTCGGGTTTAGTTGCCTTGTGTCCCCTAAATTTCGAGAGGGTAAGTTTTTTTTGTTGTCTTCACCTAGAAGTATTTTCTAAAATAATTTTATATAGGGACTAGCTGGAAGCCTATTCCTTTTTGAGGAATTACCATTTTCGGGGTAACTTATTCTGCTCCTGAATCCTGTGCAACTACACGTGGGTCCAACCACCAGTTACAGTCCCTGATGCCTCCAATTTGTCGGCGATAATAGGGCTGTGGAAAAATCAGTTAGTTACCACCAACATCACTTCAATCCCAAGAAGACTTCTCGATTTTTGCTTCCTGAAAGCATGGCCATGTGTTCGTGTTCGAGCCATTGTTCTCTGCTCCAACTTTAAATTGCCTCCAGGACTCCTTCAAACTTCTCCAAATCAACCTCTACCACCTAAGCTGCTTTGGGAATAGTAGGCTTGAGAACAGGTTTTTTTTTGCAATTTTTTATTTTTTTTTAAAAGATAATATTTTACAGAAAGTTATTTTGTTTTATGATATACCGCAAATAGTGGCTTAAATATTTTTTCTTTAAGTATTTTTAATAAAATATTTTAATAAAGTGTAAACCCTTATAGCTATAAAAGGTACTAGGTATAATATAATTTTTTTTCAAGAATCAATTTAATGAGTTATAATTTTTTTAATACTATACCACTAACTCACATAGTTAGGTATATATATTTAATTGTTTAAATATTAATATATTTTTCCAATTACTAAGTACATTTATAAAATGTTATTTTTTTAAACTTTCAATCTGAAGGTCACTTTGCAATGTCATATTGACTATTATTTGTTTATGTACTTAACTTACGGCTCAATTAAATATTTGCTATTTTTCAATAATTTGTTAAATTTCTATTTAATTAAAATTAAATAAAACAAGCTTTTGTTAGTTGAATCTGTGTTTTGATTTTGGAGTCTACAATTTTGCAATTTTGGTAATATTAGTTTTTTTTGGTAAGTAAGAGTTAAATCATTTAATCGCAGTCTTCATTTTTCTTTGTTTGGTGAAGTATTACTTAACTGTATAAATAAAGTGGCGCTCTGGGCACGACTATTTTATAATTCAATTTCCACACATTAAATTTAAATTCAAATTTCACTTTTAATTTTAACATTTTTTTATAAACTAAAGCAACAGTATCTACGACCATTGCTCGCCGATGAACAGCTGCCGCTAGCATATGTAGCAAACAGATCAGTTGCTGACTTTCCATCATTAATTCTAAAATATTGCTACATGAAAAGGCGTCTGAAAAGGATATGAATATGATACAAGAAAATATCTACTAAACTTAATTAACGGGTGTTTTTTATTATACCAGGAAAAACCTACGTACTAAGTTTTAAAAGTCAGTTAAAAAGGTATATAAACAAGATACAAAAAACGACCTATTGTGTTAAGTTTAATGGGTTTCCTTCTTACACCAAGTATAATCTCTCTACTTCCCTCATCTTCTGGAATTTGCAGTTTCTAGTGCAAGTTCTAAGACACTAGACATTTTCCTTTAAAACAAATAAAAAAGTCGTCATAATAACAAAAAAAGGGTTTTGGAGAATTGTTAATACAGTCTATTTTACCTCAAAAGAAACATATGTAATACATTTCAAGACTTCGTGATGTTTCTTTCAAGAGTTATCGCACCGACAGACATTTAGGCAACAACACTATTTCTATAACAACTTGTCGTGTCCTTTGTAATTATAACTTAATAATTTATCAATATAAAAAAAGAAAAAAAATATATGAAAAACTAAAACATTCAAGGAATATATAGGTAATTCATTTTTGGAATACTGAAATTGTTACCGAGTTGTGTAATTTGCTCCAAATATATGCAAAATTCATTATATTATTAACCGATTTTATGTTGACACCATGTTGAGATTATTTCGTTATTAGAAATAATTCATAGATTCGTTAAGCCTGCCCAAACCCCTTTAATTCTTTTCAATGACTTTTCACTACCAGAAGTAAACTTCTTCGTAAACTTTAACAAACAGATACTTTTACAACATATCTCTGCAAACTAATAATTTGTAAAATGAAATTTCCAATTTCTCCAATTTACGCTCAATTCGCTACCTCTTTACCTTTACACTCACCTTTCATTTTAGGTAAGAATTCGTCATATACTAAAATCTACAAAAAATCCAAACCATTAACAAATACATCAGTATTTTTAATAAAGTAAAATCTTCATTTCCTTTTTTTAGGACAAACAAGCACCAAGCATATCCGCCAATAATCAATAACGAATATAACCACATAATTTGCTCATATATTGGCTACCAGCACATCTGCAAAGACTTATTTCCCACTTTTCCTGCTGGAGTTAGATCCCCTAATAGAACATCTGATAAAATAGAGAAAATTAAATTATTAGAAGAATCTACCATATTAATTAAAGATTAATTTTAAAGCCTTCATATACATAAAAAAATTATCATATAACAAATTCATTATAATCACAGACTGTTAAATTTTATTCCCGGTATTATCGAAAGTATTGTCATAATCAACATAAACATCGTGCAGTTTTTCGCATCCACGACATAAGCCTCCTTCATACACTTCCAGCTAATTATATTTTGCGCAAATTGCATTCAGTTTATTCTCCGTTTGTTATTTCTTTGTCCCAGCGGTGGTCTTCCCTGGCTTCTACTGTATTCAGGGGGTCTCCACTCCAATAATTTCTTAGTATATCCTATTATCGCTCAGCCGTGCTTTATTTCCTACAATTAAGTTTTGATATTTTTTTACGATATCTTCTTTTTTGGTTGTGTAAAATTCAGCAAATCTCTTCGTTTAAACAACTTAAACTGGGTACTTTAGAATAAATATCTACAGATCCAATATCACATTTAACACAAAAGTTAATATAGTATTCAGTTTAGTTTATATAGAAATGTAATAGTATAATGGTAGGAAAATTATTTAAACACACATATATATTTTTACAGCAGATTAACACATAAATATCTAATAAAATATTTAATCCCAAAAAAACCTCATGCTCAGTGGAAATTTGTAAAGTATGGCTATCAATAAAACATGTTTATTGGAGTCTTATATAGGTATACCGTAGATAGGCTGAAATAGAACATCCTGTCAAATCTTCTCGATTTCTTTTACTTGACTTGTAATATGTACAGATCTGTATTCAAAATAGTAATACTTTACTA
This sequence comes from Diabrotica balteata, assembly GCA_918026665.1. NCBI lineage: Eukaryota > Metazoa > Arthropoda > Insecta > Coleoptera > Chrysomelidae > Diabrotica > Diabrotica balteata. Next base: position 120,460,712 of record OU898276.1, on the reverse strand, counting down.
TACAGTAAGATATGTTATTGTATTTTACTTTAGTATATTACTTTACTTTATTTTATTTTATTTTATTTTGGTAACTCTGCAACGGTAACAGCTTCTTGATTTGGTATCGCATAGACCTCAGTCCATTTCGTAAAATAATCCATGACTAGAGAATAAAATTATTTTTATCATTCGTCTTTGAAAGTGGACCTGCACTATCGATTGCTAGTCTTTCCATAGGACTACCAACATTGTACTGTTTCAAGGGTGCCCTCTTTTTACCGACTAAACCATTAATGATTGACAACAGTTCACATTTTCGGCATTATCTTCTTACGTCATCTTTAGAGTTCACCCAATAGAACTGTTCCAGAACCTTCTGCAGAGTCTTCGTAATACCAAAGTGTCCACCCAATGCACCGTCATGCAACTGTCTGAACTTTGTCTGTACCATCATCGTTCTCAAAGGTTATATACAAAAGATTATCTTTTAGCACTAGGAAATTCCATTGACTCCAGTAAGATTTGACTTCTGAACTACATTCACTAATATCTTGCTAAGTATGTCTCTCACTTTGATGCATTCAATCCAATATTATTTTTATACGTGGATTATCTGCTTTAGCGTCTTGTAGCTGTTAAAGCTGTCAATATTGAATGACGGTAGTTCATCTCACGGGGCAAGTTCTTCTAATTTAAGACAATTTATTACAATTTGCACCACACGGCCGTCTCGAAAGAGCATCAGCATTTAAGTAAACTCTTTCAGCCCTGTGTTCGATCTCGTAATCATATTCTTGTAATCGTTTTAACCATATTGCCGTCTAGCCCTCTGGATAAGGGAATTGTAGAAGCCATTTAAGAGCGGCATGATCCGTACGATAAAGAAACTTTCTGCCATACAAGTATTTATGGAAATGCTCGCGAGCCTTCACTACGCCTAGCAATTTTCTCTTACTAACACAATAGTTTCTTTCTAGTTTCGACAAGACTTTGCTAAAGTAAGCGATGATTTTTGGATGTCCATCTTGGACCATCAACAGCTCCTATTGCACTGTTGATGGCATCGTTGTCTAACACAAATTTTCCTAAAGTTCTAGGATATCTTAAAATCGCTGCATTGATTATATACATTTGTAATTGTTCAAAAGCTTTTTAACACTTTTCGCTCCATGTATATCCTTTGCCTTCTTCTGTCAACTTTGTTAATGGCTTGGAGGTGTTGGCAAATCCTTTGACAAAACGTCGGTAATATGTACATAGACCAAAAAAACTTTCAATTTTGTGTTTATTTCTTGATGTCTTGATATTCTGTCAGATTGTTGGGATGTTCATTGAAGGGATCTTCCCACCACAATTAAATTATCTAAATAAATCAGGATGTTTTCCATGTTAGACCTCTTAAAACTGTTTCCATTAATCTTTCAAATATAGCAGGAGCATAACATAAAGCAAAGGGCAAGACCGTGTGCTGCCAAACGAGAATGCGGTTTTTTCCTGATCAGCTGGTTCCATGTCTACTTGCCAATATCCACTTTTTATTTCGAGTGTAAAGGACCAACGAGAACCAGAGAGAATATCCAGTGTATCGTCTATTCTGGGCAAAGTATAGCTATCTCTCTTAGTTACCTCATTGAGCTGGCGTTAGTCAATATAAAAATACGTTGAAACGTTTTTCTTCCTGACTAGAACTACTGGTAATATCCATGGTCTGTTTGATGGTTCAATTATCACTTGTTTGTTCATATCTTTGATAATATATTCGACTTCTTCTCTTTTCTCAAATGAAAGTCATCTAGGTTGTTGTCTGATTGGCTGTGCATCTCCTGTATTAATTCCATGCGTTACAATGCTTGTTTTGTTCTTATTCTTCTTATCAATGGCAAAACCATCTTAAACTTTTATTAGCATAGACTTCACTTTTTTAGTTTGTTTATTATTAAAATCTTGGCACGTTTTAATCATCATCTTAGCAAGCTTCTTTAATTACTCGGCATTGTCCACATCTTCGACCATCCTTAAACCATCAGGTTTGGTCATTAGAATTTTCTCACTATTCCTGGGTAAAGCTACGCTACAAGAAAGCCCCAACTTTTCTTAGTAAATCCATCCCCAATATGAACTCGTTGGAGATGTTTGCCATTATTACTCTATGTTTCACTGTAGTTTGGCCAATGGGTACTGACATATTAGCTTCGCCATATCTATTAATTAGCTCGTGCAATATTTTTTGTTGCACCCTTGTCTACCAAAAACGATCTACATATTATGGATACGACCTTCAACGTACAAGCTATAAATTTCACCGGAGAACGTAATGTTACTAAGGGGGTTGTGTTTCTCGAGGTCGGCAATTACCCCTTTGTGTCGACCCCTTCTATTTTTCCGACGAATGTTTTATCGTTTTCTTGCAATTACGGCGAATGTGATCTAAATCACCACAATTTCAACATCTGAGCTCGTGTCTCTTCGGCATTGTGTTGCGAATTACTTTTTGTACCATTTCTTCCAAACGTTCACTGTTTGGTTCATCGCCTTTTTCAATGGTTCTTACTCGATGGCTCCGTGAAGTTTGACTTGTTGTTTCATATTACAAGGCAGTAGCGATCGCTTTCTCTAGAACTTTCGGTCTTGCTAGTCGTAATGCTTTCTGCAAGTTACTTTCTTCTAACCCATTGACGAAGGTATCTACAACAATTTCTTCCAAAATGTTGTCTGGTACCTCGGTATAAGCCAACCGCACACTATACAAACAATCACTTGCTCGTTGAATTCTAGCTATTGCTTAGTTGCGCCTTGTAGACTTGTTGTAGATGGGCATCTGCGTAATCTGCGTTTTACCCCTTATCTTAACAGGATCTAAAACTAGTGCATTAACTGGTGGTAGCACTTTTGTATTGGTTATCGTGGTCTCTAATTGCTTATTTTTGTAATGAGTAACATGTAAGAACCAACAGGCTTTTCCGTTTTGAGAGATTATAGTCCTTACCCTTTAGTTTTGAAATTTTAGGCACGAATTAATTTATCTTTTTAATAAACATTTATTTTAATTAAAAATTTAGTTAGCTAGTAGATTATAGATGTCAAAAAAGGTCATTTTTATTTTTTTTTTTTTTGAGTAATGAATAAATACATTTTTTGTATTTAAACATAGAGAACCCACATCAACCACCAAGGGTTTATTATAAATGTTTATGTCTTTTAGAAACTGCAATAAATCCAAGATATTTGTCGTAAGCGTACTTCTCAGGTTTCCACTAATTCCTCGGCACGTTCTCTGAGGTTGGAACTGCGGACAGTCGACTATCAGATGTTTCACTGTAAGTTGAATAGAGCAGTAGGTACAAATCGAAGCTGGTTCTTTATTTAGAAGGTGTTGGTATGTTAGTATTGTGTGGCCGATTCGAAGACGATTTACGATTACTTGACCTTTTCTTTTTTCCTGTTGTGGTAGGCTGGCGTCTACTCGAGGCTTTATTGTTTTCAACTTAGAGTCTGTTGCGTCCCAGGTTGCTTGCTATAAATTTATTATATGATTCATGGACTGTTGTTTATGGTCAATGTGGGGATATTTACTTATTTCTGGAACATTTTCATTTCTGATGAATTTTAATGTCAAATGCGCTACACAGGGTCAGGTCAATTGCAGAAAATAATCCGTTATATTAATTGAAATTTGTTGGCTTTCCAGTGTTTAATAAGATTAAAATAAATACACTGTTTTAAAGATTATTGTTTTTTGGATAATTTTATTGGCAATATAACTTTTTTGCATTATATAGGTACGCATGTCCTAGACATATCCTCAACCACACCAATCATGCTGCAGATTCTGAGCAACGAGTTTGTGTGTACGATTAGTTTATAAGCTGAAGCCACTTAATTTATGCAATTTGCAATATAGTCAAATTTTGCAATGGATTGTATATTTTATTAGATTTTATTCTGTGATATTGACGATTTATGTAATTTTAGTAAATAATATTATTGTTATTATTACTTTTTTTAACTTTTATAAGCTTTGTCCATAAAATTGTACAACTTTCAGTGACAATAAAGGATATTTCTAATATATTCTATTCTAAAAATACATATACGTACAATAAATTCGGTATATACTATATAATAAGATATACGGAGTATAGTAAAATTATTAAAAAAAATAGCATATGAATTCAAAATAATCAGTCATCAAATGGTAAAAGAAAATAGATGAAGGCCAGGAATTTATCTGAACTAAAAAATCCGCTATTCAAATCATTACTCTGTATTTGAAACTCAATTCTGAATAATTCCAATTTAATATTTAACAGTTAACAATTACTAATCAAATTATATTTTTTATTGATCCTCATATTTTATATTGGTCATAAACGAAATGTTAATTTGTCTACATTTTCTTTAATCTTAAAATTATTCTTATCCCTCTTTAGCGATAATGTAATTTTCTGCCTTTCCTTCAATCAGTTTATGCACATTCAATAGAAGACTAAGTCCTTTGTTTGTATAGGTCGCTTTCACAACAATAAACTTTCTCAACAGGTGTAGGATAGACCCTTTGCTATGTTTAGAATATACAAGGGTATAAGGTACAGAAATCGGCCCCGAGAGCCAGTTTCCATGCCCTCAGGAATTTCTCAAAGGGCCCTAAAGGTTATCACAATAAAGTTGGTAGAGATGGATAAGTTTATTGTTTCTCCAATAAACATGTTCGGAAAATAAAAGTTAATTATTATACATAATCAATAAATATATAAAAACTTGATTAATTTTTTTTAATTTTTTTTTCATTCTGAAACAATTGACAAGAATGAGTTTAAACAGAGTTATAGATGTTAAATTTAAAATCGTTATATTATACACTGTGTGCCAGCCAAAGGAATAAATTAGGTAATAAATAAATGAGGGAGTATTCGAAAAACCCGTCGGATATGTCGATTAGTGTTTATAGTTGCGCATTTTTTTCTATAAAAACTTTTTTTACGGGGTGTATCAGATAACGGTACCCAATACCAACTTGCTTATTTTAAATAGATTACCCTGTATATTAATTAATTTTTAGATTCCTCAGATCATTTAAGACATTCTTTAAATACAATGTCTTATACCTATCTTTGACTGTTTCGGAATTATTAAGTAAAATGCAAAAATTCACATTTAGAAAAGAAAATTATTTATTTGCCCTTTACGCCTTCTAATATTACCTGGAGCTGCTCAAATTCCTTATGTGTCCTATATATATATATATATATATATATATATATATATATATATATATATATATATATATATATATATATATATATATATAATATATATATATATATATATATATAAACGAAGAATGATCACAGCTGTCCAATTATTAATTAGTATAGTGGTAAGGTTAATTGGGTTAGCAGCTGAATAATGAAAGCCAAAGTGTGCTCTTTTCAACGACTTCGCTATATTTCGTTAAATTTCTTTAACATCTTCAGACGAATGCTACAATATGTTACAAAATGGTGAAATTGTGTATTTTACATAAGATGTAGTGAAACACTTACTTGTGTGAGGTTGCAGGCAAAAGTGGTATTTGAAAGTTCCATGTTGAAAAACTTTTTTGAAGATTTTTTTATAGCAAAAAAATAAGTTGTATGTGTTATATGGTGGCTTGAAAACTCAAACAATATATATATATATATATATATATATATTGTTAATATATAAATATATATATTGTTAATATATATATATTAGCATTAACAATATATATATATATATATATATTGTTAATGCTAATATATATATATATATATACAGGATGATCCTTAAGTAATTGTACAAAATGAAACAGTAGATTCTACACTTTAAAATATTATGATTTAAGCCAAATTTCTTTAACAAAATGTTGATATTAAGAAAGGTACAGAATTGTCTTAAAGCGGAAATTTGAAAGTTTATTTTTCACTATAACTTTTATATTTGTAAACATATATGTATAAAAATATACAGCTGGGTTATTCAGTATCAGGAATTATAATTTGATGCAGACGTTGATGTAGCTGGTAGAGGTCGCCACATATGAGGCATACATTTGCACTTAACTTTTTTGCTCTTTAAGTTACCGGTATTTGTAATAAAAAATATTAAAAAGAGATTATTTTAACAAAAATAGTATACTTGTCAGAACTCCCAAACTCAACAGTTTTCGAGTTAATCGCATTTTAGAAATCAACTACATAACTCTGACTAAACCAATTACTCCGGCAAACGAAAGAAAATTAGAGAAAAACATTAATACTTTTAAATTTTGGTATCAAATGCCTTTAATAAATTTAATGGTTAACAAAATATTAAATAAAATAAATATATCAGTAGGGTAATGAATAATAGGATTTGACAAAATAACAGAATAATTGGATTTTACATAAAACGTTTTACGTTTTTTATTAAATTAAAGTCATAATCAAAACGTTTTATTTATAACCCGAATTAAAAAATAGTTAAACTAAATAACAATAAACTTTTTGTCAAAGTAAGTGTTCGATATGTCTACATTATATTTATTCAAGTACTTTGTCCGTTGCGAACGTTGGCTATTAACATGTCAATTCTGATCTTGTTTGCGGCGCTTCTTAATAGTTCGACCGATGTGAGCCCGAACCACTTCCGCAGATTTTGGAGCCACGAGTGTCTTCTCCTGCCTGGCCTTCGCTTACTGTCTATTTTCCCCTGGACAATCAATTGCAGTAGACGGTACTTATCGTGTCTCAATATGTGGCCTAGATATTCAAGCTTTTTTTGTTTAATTGTGCTGACAATTTCTTTCTCCTTTCCGATTCTTTGGATTACCTCTATGTTGGTGACATGTTCGGTCCAGAATGTACGAAGTGCGTCCGTACACCCACATTTCAAATGCTTTTAGTTTTCCCGTGAGCGTCTCTGTTAGTATCCATGCCTCCAAACTATATAGTAAGAACGGAAAAATGTAGCATTTAACTAGACGTAGTTTTAGGGGAAGAGAAAAATCCTTACTTATGAGGAGCTTTTTCATATTGTTAAATGCTGCTCTATCTCGTTTTATTCTCGCCTTAGTTTCTGTGGCCTGTTCCCATTTTGCATTTACTTTGGTGCCAAGGTACACATAAGATTCTACATGTGCAATTAGTATGTTACTTATCCGTAATTCTCGAGCAGGTTGTTGCTTTTTGCTTATCAGCATCCACTTTGTCTTCTTGAAGTTGAGGTTCAGGCCGTATTACTCACTAACTGAATAATCTCTTTCCATTACTTGTTGTAATTCCTCTATGGTACTGGCAAGGATCACCGTGTCGTCGGTATATCTTATATTGTTCGTTAACTCGTCGTTTATTTTTATGCCCTCATTTGCATTTTCCACACATTTGTTAAATATTTCATCGGAATAAATATTGAATAGGAGTACCGATAAGATACACTATTGACGAACACCTTTTTTGATCTGCACACTTTCAGTGAGTTCGTTGCCAATCTTGCTATTTGACCCTAGTATAGGTTTTCTACAATTCGAATGTCCTTGTCGTCAATACCTGTCTTTCGCAAAATATCTATCAACTGTTCATGATTGACATTGTTAAATGCTTTTCTAAAATTCACAAAGCACAAATAAACGTCCTTATCAATGTCTCTACACCGCTGTATAAGCACCTGGAGAGCGAAAACTGCTTTCCGAAAACAAAACTGCGATCTATCAATATTTGACTCATATATTCTTCTATGAATAATCTTAGTGAACGCTTTAGTGACATGATTAATCAAGCTTATAAGTCGGTAGTCATCACAGATCTGGACATTTGGTTTCTTCGGGATTGTAGTAAATGTTGACTGCAGCCAGTTCTCCGGGATTTTATCGGTATGATATATGCTATTAAAAAGTAAACTAGATTATCAAGAAACTGTTTGTCTGATTTACATAGGATCTTTAAAATTTCGCAGGATACACTATCCGGACCTACTGACTTATTGTTGGTTAGTACTGCAATGGCATCTTCTATCTCCGATTTAAAGATTGAAGGTCCTGTTTCTCCTTCTCCATATAGGTGGTCATCTGTTCTGCCAGATGCAAATATTTTTTCTATGTATGATTTCCATGTTTCTGAGCCTAAACCAAATATTTCGTCTTAAGTTTGATGACAATTCTTCCAATAAATCAATAAAATCATTTTATGAAAATGTAAATAAATCTTATCATTTAAATTACAAGGTAATTCGCATGTCCGTAAAAAATAATTACCAATGGTTCCAAACAACACGACATGCATTTTAAACATTAATTTTAAATAAACATGCAAATTGTAATTTAAATGGTGAGATTTATTTATATTTTTTATAAAATAATTTTATTCATTTATAAGAAGGATTGTCATCAAACTTAAGGCGAAATATGTGGTTTATGCCAGCTGATATACTATTACATTAAAGAGAGAGGGCAGTGACAACATACCTAACTATAACTTTCCTGAACGCTGGCATATTCCTTAGTCGTTTGGTGAGATATTAATATAAATATTTAATTCTTAATATAAATGTTATAAATTTCACAAGAATACTTATTGTTATACTTATAATAAAGACTGCAGCAGTTTATTTAGAACCAATGATGCTATTTAATATGAAACGAGCTGTTACAGAATGTATTGACAAATGAATTAAAGAAAATGGTGGGCATATTGAACACTTACTTTGACAAAAAGTATAATGTTATTTAGTTTAACTATTTTTTAATTTTGTTTGTAATTAAAATGTTTTGATTATGACTTTAATTTAATACAAAACGTAAAACGTTTAATGTAAAATCATATTGTTCTGTTATTTTGTCAAATCCAATAAAGCATCGGGTAAGTAAAGAAAAAGATAATCCCCAACAGCAAATTGGGGTTTAGTATGGTACTAAACTTTACAGTAAATAGATTCCAAGAAATCAGATGAGTACCTAGAATAAATAGGTACCTAATAAAACGGCTTATCCCTAGCGGCAATTTAATCTTTTCATCTCTGCACATGACATGTTTCTGGTAACCACAATCCCTTCGCTTTGTAATGACAATGTCATAACAAGGTAGAAAAATTATTTGTAAAACTTTCAATATTTTTGAATTCCAAATTCCAAACAAAAGGACTATAATAAAAATATACAAATCTGGCTACCTTAAGTACAGTGATTAGCAAAAGCATTGAAATTCACTACCTTAGTAAAAGTTGGGCAATATGACAATCGCCCGGAAGGTTACATGAAGATTTGATACAATTTGTGATTTATTTTTAATGGAAACAGTTTTCTGAGAATAGATATTTTTATTCTGTCAGTATTGTTAATACACAAGTTTTAAGATAACTGTTTATTTTTCATTTTTTAGGAAAAAATACTTTTTGGCTGTAAATAATTAGTAATAATTTATGTGTTTTTAATCAAATCTAATAAATAAATAGTCAAACGACATTGCACAGATTTTATGCAAAATATAATATCATATAAAGGACATAGTACTTACATGAATTATTTGGTCTCGTAAATTTTTGTTTATTGTCTCGGTCGTTTACGTAGACACACTGTATATTAACCCTTTCAGTCACAACTTTTTTTGAGCTATGGGAAAATTCTCATATTTGGTATATAAAATAAACTATTTTTGTTGATAATTTTAACATCATTTTTTTTATATGTCATATGTCACTTGGCATATGACATGTCCATGTTGATGGACATTATGACTTGAAGCAAAATAAAATATACCTGAAGATTTTAGAAATTTATTTGAATATCATTAGAATGACGAAATAAACAATATTCTTTGTAAATAACGAATTAATCATTTTACATGAAATTTAAAAAAACAGTTACGACCGCTTACAAAAAATAAGTGAACATTACATTTCACGCAACATGTATGTAATTTTCCCTTACAGTTCTCCATTTTGCAACGTGTACTATCTTTTTTTTTTTCATCTATTTTCGGAAAATGTCCATAGCTGTCGAACCGTAATTCAATATATGGCCTTGCTTTAGCTTTGGTTTTTTTATTATTTGGTGTACCAGTATTTTCTTGACCAGATGGTCTGCCTATCTTTGGTGGAACCTTATGTAAAATGATATGTTGCCCAATACTCATTTTAAAGTCCCACAAATCCAGGATTTTATTGTGTTGTACGCCTAGCAGTTCAGCTTGTTTTCTATATTCCAACCAGGAATTTACTATCGTCATATCTATAGCATGTGTTATCATACGTACAGTCCGTTTTCTGGATCGTCTGTAGGATCTGTAAACGCTCAATAAAAAATCTAACTTATCAACACCCCCCATGTTGGAATTGTAAAGCGATATGGCTTCCGGTCTAGATACATCTATATACTCTTTCGACGTCTTATCTCATCTCTGGCACAAATCCATTTTTCCCGCTGCAACAAAATTTAAAGCCACTAAAACTGGTTTATTGTCGAACCATTTTGTAATCACAATTCCATCTTCACTAACCGCTACATCAAAACTACCTCTACCATTTTTTTTAGATCTTTATCAGATGTTAGTTCTGGTCCAAAAAATCGGTTTATTCTAATTGTTCTGACAGCCATAATAGATTTATTGTTCAACCATTGAAAGAGGTGATAAGAACTAAAGAAGTTATCAAAGTACAAACCGTGATGAGTTTTTTCAATTCTCTCAACTAGCTGCATCACAATTCCAGCTCCTTGTCCAAACTGTGCATAATTTTCTTTTATTTCCGTTTTAGCACCTTGATATATGATGAAATCGTAAATGGTACCAGATTGTCCAGCCAATATCCATAATTTGATCCCCCATTTTTTCGGTTTATTTGGGAGGTATTGCTTGACATTGATCTGTCCCTTGAATGGAACAATTTGCTCGTCAATGCACAAATTTGTTTCGGTTTGAAGTTCCCTACAACGATTTCTTATGGAATTATATATTTCTCGGACTTTCCATATGCAATCTGTTTCGCCACCTCTTGCTGTTACATCTACTAAGTGAATGGTATTGCGCAACTTAGAGAAACGATTGAATGTCATATTATCTTTTACAATTGACGTACCTGTAAGCTGGGACCAATACAGTTGCTCTTGGGAATTTTAGATTTCCCATAATAATGTGAATGCCTACAAATCGCTTTATTTCTTCTTTATCTGATGGATAAAACCGAGTAATATTTTTTTGTACGGCATATAAGTTAGTCATTTCTGAAATCTTCTCAAACAGAGCATCAGGTATGTATTTCATAAAATATTTAATAGGAGCAGGTAATTCATCAACTTGTACTTCTTCTGGAACAAACCACTGTACTGGCCTGGTAAGATAGGTAATATTTTTTTTCCAACAAACATCTTTCTTATTTGTGAGTTTGAACTCTTTACAAAACTCTAGCAGTCTCTCCTTTGCGGTTGTTTGTTTTTCAGTGGTTTGGTTGGAATTTTCTTTGGTTTTCATGTCCTCAGACATTGGTTGTTCTGTAGTCACTTCATTGGGATATTCTAGATTTTCTAACTCACCTCTTTCTGTTGACTTCTGTTCTTGGATCAGTCCGTCAAAAATAGTTTCTTTAATATCTTGTATATCATCGCCAAATTCTAAGGAAACGTCATTTAGATCCGCAATACTGTTGGCGTCATCAGCATCTGACAAATGTAATATTTCTGAGTCATCGTCTTTCATGAGTAAATCCAGAAGTTCATCCTCAGTCAAGGGTCGTGACCATCTCTTTTCTTTACTAGTTGACGGTAAACTTTCCATTTTATGGATATCTAAAACAACACGACCTTGCTAATTTTTATATGCATAAGTATACCTAAGTCATTTTGTCCATCTACATGAACATATAAATATACACCACTTTATAAGATATTTTTAGTCAACAGTTTGATACATAATATAAACACACTATACTAATGCTCTTTACTTACCCAAATCAGCAGGTATTTGTACGAAAAAACAAGTTTATTCAATAGAAATCGTTCCAATAACAAACAGGTGTTTTCACCACCACGACAGCGTGCTAAATGCAACCTGTTTTGCGTTTTATATAGCTTCAAAAATCGACTAACAGATGGCTATCAATGTATTCAATGCTTGTCTTATGCATGTACCCACACATGGACAAAATGATTTGGGCGATAATAACGATCGATGTTTTAAGAAAATGCTTTGAAAATCGATGTCCATCGGTGTGGACACGATGACCGAAAGGGTTAAAATTAAACACCATAGATATAGATATAAAAATAACAAATATCTTACATTTTTCATGCCTTTCATTACTTGTTATCGAAACCATTGCAATGTTCCGTGAAAACCAGTTGTAACTCTGTTACGTTAGAATTACAACAGTTTTGCACGAAACTTATGTACAAAAACGCAAAATATTTAAACTATTGTTGTTGTGATATTTAGCCGGTTAAGCATTTGAAAGTTACCAAAGTTTTACAGGGGTAGATATGCATGGTTACAATCGAATTCCACTATTACTTCATTTTCTTAAAATTTTGAGTTACTGCAGTCTTGCACCGAGGGTGCGATATATATATATATATATATATATATATATATATATATATATATATATATATATATATATATATATCTATATATATATATATATATATATATATATATATATATATATATATTTATATATATATATATATATATATATATATATATACTTTTATAACATAGTAGTATATTGTTACTGTGGTCATGAAACAAACAGGCTATACACACAAACATCACAACAAATCCTTGATGATGTGGTGTTATTCCTTAAATAATTAGAATTCACATATATAAAATATTATAATTTATACCCGTGTACCATTTAACATCTTGTTTATATAAATATACTTAATAATTTGAATCGAGGACATTCATAAATAACATACTCTAATTAGAACTGGTAGTCAGCACTATTGCCGATCACCACATGCTTGGCGTAGGTCATGAACAAACTTGAAATACTAATAAGTAAACATTTGCTGATATAGTAAGGACTACTATAAAAGTCTCAACAATCATTCTCTGAGGGATCTTAATTAATATACCAACACTATGGCCAGTAAGGCATCATCTATCGTCATCGTCAATTAAGTACTGATATATTTAAGATTAATTAATAGTGAAAGATTGTACAAACAGTAATTAATAAATGGGCAACTAAGTTACAACATATTATTTACTACCCCACAACATTATTTATTACATGGCGATCCTAAAGTGGTAGAAACCAGGAATCTTCATCCAGAGAAGATGAGAAGAAAATCCCACTGGAAGTTTAGATGGAAATTTGCATACTAGATATTATATGGACCAATGCATTTCGAAATGGGAAAATGCATCAAGAGATAAGGACATTCCGGACCTGACCAGCCGAGAGCCCCGCGACAGCATTCCAGCTAAGGACAATGGACAGTAAATGGGAAAATGGACAAAGGTAAAGTGATAAGGACCATATGTTAAATGTATTATGTGAGTAAATTTATTTTTTATCCCGTATATAAATACAGTCTAACAGATTGAAATTATTAATTATTACTTGAGAAAAAATATAAGAAATATAAAGAATTTAACTAGTTCAGAATGTTGAATATACAATTTTTATTGCTTTGAAAGTAGAGTAAGTATATAATTTATTTTTAAGTTTTCATTAAATAACTTTATATAGCAAATTCTATTGTTTAAATGAAACAAATGTGTCATACATTTTATTTACTAAAGGTATATTTTTAAAAATATTTATATTGTTGACCATGAAAATACACCGACAGATCGGGAATATTAAATTACGACGTTATTTACCTAAGAATTTGCTTAGATGACAAATTCTTCAAACAATATAGACGAAGAAATTTGATATGACTTTTTATTTTACTATTTAAATTAGGATATCTAGAATAATTGTTACATTTATAAGGAAGGAAAAGAATTAAAAAAAAAAAACTTTTAAAAGACAATTGACCATGGCGTCAGAAAAATTTTCATTATGCTGGAACAATTTCCACGAAGATATGTCTAAATTTTTATTAATCGACGAGATAGAAGATAGCACACAAAGAAGAGTGTTAAATTACAGGAAGAGATACGATTTTGATAGGAGAAAAGGAAGTTAGAATGCAATATACGGATATTATAAAAATAAATTCGAAGAAAGAAAAGAATATAGAAATAAAAATTATAGAAATATAAGTGAATATGAAAGACATGATACGAGGATATATCGTAATAGAAACAGAGGAGATTGGCAATCACAACGAAGAAGAAATAATAATCAATGGACACAGGTGAGATGCCACAGAAATAGAGGCATAGCGAGAGCATATTACGCACCGCATGCGAATACGAATACAGTGACAGAAGAAGATTTTTTTAACAGCAATGTAGATAAACTGGATGTGGTTCGACCTTAATGGTTGGAATCTACGTCGAGCAGGAGGCTGCTAAGAGGATAAGCTAGGGTGGTACTTGAATCCCAACCCGCTAAGAGTCCTGCGGCTCCAGCACAATACAGTAACTACATAATGGATTAAAATGGAAAAACAAATTTGAAATTATGATTTTTTTAACGAAGTAAATGGAAAATTATTGAAAAATAAGTTTGCCACAATAAAGAACTTAGAGGAAATTATATTACAACATAAAACCCACAAGAAAATAGTAAGAAAGGTACTAAATAATATGGAGGCGCAAAAACTACCAATTTTGTCTTTTGGAGCAAACCGAGTCTCACCAAGACTGAGTATTCGGGTTAAAAACAAAATCAAATGGTTAGGAAAATGAGCAATAAGATATAGAGATATAATAGGAAAAAGGAAATAAGATATTGAAAAATGTAGAAATACACATATGCGAAGTACCAAAATCGTAGAGGATGAATATAGTATGAATGAATATAAATAATGAATAATATAATATATACAATTAGTGTATTTATATGCAAGAGAAGAAACGATATTAAATAAAATAAGTACGCACACATGCGGAAAAATGAAGAACAAATTATTTTGAAAAATATATGTCTATATTAGTACATATTAGGCGAAATTAATTTCGAGATCGAACCGATACAAGATACAAAATACAGAAGAAACAGTTATAGTAATATAGAAACCAGAAGTTGCGAAGAAATTTACAGAAAAATTAATAGATAAACTGATTAAGATTGTGTTACCTATAGGAATCATAAATGTAAATAATCGAGAAATATAAATTAGAAGATAGATAACCAGGAAAATTTTATATATTTTATATGGAAGGAACAAAACAAAAGAGAAAAAAGTCGAACAAATATTAAGTACAATAAAAACCATTAATATTTGATAAAAAAGGCACATAGAAAATTGCAAAATATGCAGATGTTTTTATTTTTTCGGAAAAAGACCTATATATACAAAGAAAATGTTACTTTGCAAAAAGATACGAAATCAAAGAAAAACCGTACTCATAATATTTTATTATGATAACAAAACGCAGTATTCCTAGTGTAAACATTACATAACGACATTAAGTTAATTTATTTTATAGCAGACTTACTATTAGATATTTGATATAGTTGCATGGTAAGCAAGGTCATCAATTATGAAATGAGTACAACATAACTGAACAGGTTGATTATTTATTAATATGACCCGTATATTTAAAATTTTATTTACGATGCAAGAAGAACTAATAAGTATCGATTTTATTTTTCGACATAGACGGAAAATCGATGAACAGAAATATGTTCATATTTTTGCTAGAAGAGGAACTCTTAGGACATAATATTTCGAATAAACAGACACCGCAGATTGCAAAAGAAGCAAAGCGATTGTTGCATTTGCAAATTGTTATAGAAAACATGTCATCAATTTTACAGAAATAGCCTCACCACGTAACAGACTATCTAGAAAAAATAAAGTTTAATGGACTACTGAATGTCAAGAAGCATTTATTAAGCTCAAGACATATCCCCGTTAGCTAATAAGCCCCGTTATATAATTCCCCGATTTATCGACGAAAAACAAATTTAGGTTAAGAATTTATGCTTCAGGAATAGCATTAGGAGACAAAGATGAATGCAGAAGATTATAAAGGAAATGATAATATTGAAAAATGAGAATAAGAAGAGATGAAAAATAAGAATCAGCCAATTCTTAATGAAATACGAAGAGAAAAATAATAATTTTTTTAAGAAAGTATAAAAGCTTGTATAGTACAAGATAAACATAATACAATCAATACATAATATAGTACAAGATAAGAAGACCAAGGAGAGTTATAAGTACCGACTTCCACATGTTACAGGAAGGTTATGGAAAAATAAATAGGATATAATATTAAATACAGAATTATAAGGAAATACTATTTCTGGAACGAATTACGAAGAAATGTTGAGAAATAAGTGAAATGTGAAGAGATGCGACGACTGCCAAAGACATAAGCACTAAATCATAAACAAGGAACCCATGGAAATGTACATGGATGAAAATGGAAACAGATATACTGACGTACAATGCGAATTAAGCAACTACGTAGAAGAATATGTAATAGAAAATGAAACAGTAGCCAAATCATGGGAAGAAAAATTTATCTTGAGGTATGGAGTACCCAGAAAAATAATAGCAGACCAAGGCACAGAGTTTATAGCTAGAATAATTAAGGAAGCAATACTTTGCTACAATTAGAGTCAATGAATATACTCGTAATATATACATGTACTTTTGAATGCAAATAATATATAGAGATTATTTTAAATGAATATAATGTGTAAATATAGTTTTAAGTTCGTACAAAATATATGTTTTTAAATGTGTATAGCAAAAAGAAAAATGTTAGACTGTATAGTAGGTAAACAAAATAAATAGGGATAAATGAATAAATAGATAAAATGATAAAACTTTATTGTGAGATGTCAAAGTGACTAATCGTGTATATGTGAAAACAAAACAATTACTTGGTACCAAGAATCATTACAAGAATTAATGCAAGCATTAATATAAGAATTATTATAAGATTTTATTACTATAAATTTTTATTTATTATGTAAAATAGGTAAATATTATTGTAAATATTATGTGCACATAATAGGGGGTAAGATATAATATGTAAGTAATACATAATAGGGATCCAATAGGGACATAAGAAGGGGTAATATAAGGTAATAATATAATCTAAATAATTTAACGTAAGGTAAGAAAAAAACGTACGTAAAATATTGAACTAATATGCGAGTAAGGCATAATGAAGGATACCAGATAGCATATTACAAGGGAACAATTAGGGTAACCTTATAATATGTTGAGGTAAGGTTAGGTTACTAAATTTTTACTAAATGTAAGGAAATATATACCAACATTTGTATAAATATGTATACGGTAGCATAGGTAAGCAGTACTTATTTGAGGTTGCAAAATTTCTCTTTTTCCAAAGGGAAAGAGAGAGGAATGAGAGAGAATGAGTTGCAAAAGAGAAATTTTTTCCGTAAGGGGGATGGTGTGGTGTTATTCCTTAAATATTAGAATTCACATATATAAAATATTATAATTTATACCCGTGTACCATTTAACATCTTGTTCATATAAATATACTTAATAATTTGAATCGAGGACATTCATAAATAACATACTCTAATTAGAATTGGTAGTCAGCACTATTGCCGATCACCACATGCTTGGCGTAGGTCATGAACAAACTTGACATACTAATAAGTAAACATTTGCTGATATAGTAAGGACTACTATAAAAGTCCCAACAATCATTCTCTGAGGGATCTTAATTAATATACCAACACTATGGCCAGTAAGGCATCATCTATCGTCATCGTCAATTAAGTACTGATATATTTAAGATTAATTAATAGTGAAATATTGTACAAACAGTGATTAATAAATGGGCAACTAAGTTACAACATATTATTTACTACCCCACAACATTATTTATTACAATGATAATAAAATATATTTAGAATTAAATTCTGATCCTAAACTTAAAATACAAAAAGAACTAATAAACTAGTACAGAATTTGTTCGATAAGAAATTTATTGGCGAATCTATTAAAAAAACAACTAACAAAATATAACAGTAACTCTTCAAAATTCTATGTATTGCCAAACATACACAAACCGACATTATCACAAAGACCTATTGTTTCGTCAATTAACTCTCCAACTGAGAATATTGCAACCTTTGTAAAAAACATCCTTACAGTATCATATGACTTCGATAATGAGTACTACATAAAGGTCTCATTCGGCGTAAAAACAACATTTATTTGATTTTAACTTCCTAATGACTACGTTCTTGTTAGTTTCGAAGGCGTTTCCAATTTTACTAAAATATATCTAGATGCTTGTCTAAGATCCATAAACAAACATTGGTCCGACATAAGTAAACATTGCAAAATCGATAACTTCTTAGCTTTAGTCTGATTCCTATTTAATGACACATACTTCTCCTTTAACAACACAATATATAAAAAAAATAGGCACCCCATGGGAGGATGTGTGAGTTCTATTTTGGCCTCATATGTTATGGATGATCTTTTAGATATAGTCATCCCTGTTCTTCAATTCAAAATAACCTTCCTAAAGAAATATGTCGGCGATATAATTTTAGCTCTACCACAAGACGTGATTGATGAACTCTTATACATTTTTAATGACTTCGACAGACATATAAAATTTACAGTGGTGTTGGAAAAATATGTCTCCAAACCAATAATTCTATTTTGTATCAAATAATTCTATTTTCGCGTCGGTTACCTAAATAAATCCAGTCTACCTAGACCTTGTTTCTGAGAATGTTAATCCCCGCCCACAGCGCCTACTTGACGACAGACCGGCTTTTCAAAATGCATAAACAAAAAAATATTCCAGCGGGCTAGTGATTTAGCGACTTTCGTAGGGCTAACATCTATATTTCAAAAGTTCGGAGAGGATTCTCCACGTTGCAGTTTACGCAATTGACTGGGAAGCCGTAATATGTGAATAAGTGTTATGGTGTTTTCGCTTTCGTTCGCAAATTGTAATATTCAAATTAAGTTCCTACGATAAGTTACACAATCAAATTTTATAAGCTCTATTTCTTGCCCTTTCTTATTTCAATTACAGTTTCTTTCTAAACAAGTAATTGTTTTATTTCACTATAAAAATTCAACAGGCCAGATAAAAGCAACTTTGAAAGTCCATTTTAGTTTCTCTACAGAGCTGTCGAAGGCTAGCGGACTAATTGGGCTTACAGCAAGAACAAAGCCGCTGAAAGAGACTTTATTGCATACAAGCCTCTCCATGGAAGGGATGTTGTAAACCGGCACCCTCCATTTTGGTCCTTCGAGCCGGATTTTAATAACTTTCAAAGCGTATTCTGATCCTACTACTTTCTGGCCTAAAAACACTCAATACAAGCTTCTTCTTCATTCTACGCATTCAAAAAGACATTAAAAGTTTCGCGTATTTCGGATATTCTCGTCGATAGACAATAATTTCTAGAGACATAGTGAGTGCGTTATTTATTCTACGGACAAATAAACATTCAATAAACAAAACAGTGTTAGTTTAAAAAACCAGGACAATTTCAAGAAATGCAGTTCCAGGACTAGCTGATTAAAGATTCCAGAGAGGGAGAAGCAGCCCACATTCAAGTACCCAGGGGTGACGTACAAAAAACAAACTTTTCTATATAAATTCAAAGTTATTTCAGAAACGAACTATTCAGTTAAATTTTTGTTTAGCTTATTGCATGCTTGTTATATTATAAATTCAAAATTAATCATTCAGAATTAATTAATTCAAATAGAAATTATTTCATTTAAAAATAAACAAATTAAAGTTATTACAATGAGCAATAAAGGTTTAAATAAATTAAAAAAAAGAAGCATTCTAATCTAGATTCAGTTGCTAGAATTCAAGCGTGGCTAGAAATAAACCACGACTCAGAAAAAGATATTTTCTCATTCAAAACACGAGAAGAAACGTTAAAAGACCTTTTTTCTGACTTCAATAGCGTACAGGATGAAATTGAATTCCTGGACGATTCTCAAGCATGTGACCGTGCCTTATTTGAAGAAAATTATTTCGCGACTCTTTCAAAACTTCAAAACACAATTAAATCATTGGACACTACTAATACAGGGAGCGCCAATAAACAAATGGCCGTAAAACTCCCAGAGATCAGCATAAACAAATTTTCTGGACACGTAAGTGATTTTGAAAGCTTCTACGAACTCTTCGACACACTGATAATAAAAAATCAGTCCCTTTCTGACATCCAAAGATTTCTTTACTTGAAAAGTTATTTACAGGGTGATTCTCTAAAGTTGGTGGATTCTTTGAAAGTCACAAATGAAAATTTTTCAATTGCTTTAGATATTCTAAAAAACCGCTATCAAAATAAGGTCACGATCATAAATTCTCATTTGACAGAAATTCTAGACATTCCTACACTGAGAAACAGCTCACCGCAGATTCTCAGAAATTTTCTAACTACTGTAACAAAAAATATGCAACTGTTGAAAAATTTGCAATTTTCAAGTTCAGAGCTCATTGATATAATTTTAGTTTTTCTGCTAGAAAGCAAACTAGACTTTTCAACAAGGAGACTTTTTGAAACTGAGCGAAATCATACAGATGTACCAAATTTAGATGCTTTTCTTAAATTTCTAAAAAAAATATGTATTGTTCTGGAAAGCCTGGAAAATACAAATCCTAGGCAAACCAAAAACGTAAAAGTTTCACATCATGCATACAGTAATAACACATCAGAGGATTCAAATAAAAATAATAGTTCAAATAATTTAGTTTCTGACTTTTATTGTATTTACTGCAAAAAACAAGGACATAAAATTTATAAATGTCAATTTTTCAAAAACATTCAGCGTGATGACAAGATAAAATTCGTAAATTCAAAAGGTCTCTGCGTAAACTGCCTAGGTAGGCATTATTCTACAAACTGCTCCTCAAAACATGGATGCACCATATGTAAAAAGCGCCATAACACTGTTCTTCACATTTCGGGTAAAGATTATACTTTTTCTACGACCCACAATAATGAAAGTCCGTCAACTTCTACAATTTCAAACAATTACAAACGCGAACATTCGTCTAATTCAAATTTTCAAGGTCTTTCGGTTCAAGGGCAAGAACCTCTTACAAATTCATTTTCTGCTTTGTCCGTAAAAAACTCAAACACTAGCTACGGCCAAAGTCACCATTTTCGACAAAAACGGGAACCGTTTAACGGCCCGATTGTTACTCGATACAGGAAGTCAGACTAGCTTTTGTACCCGGTGTCTCGCTGATAGGCTGGGTTATAAGCCATATAACATTTCTCTAAATATCTCTGGCATAGGCCAAAATAACTCTATTTCAAAAAAGATGGTCAACATAAAAATACATTCTAACTTTAATAAAAAATCTTTCAAAATTTCATGTGCTATCTTAGAAAATATTACTTGCAATCTTCCACAGTTCCGCATTCTTACAAAAAAATTACCAATTCCAGGGGACGTTTTTCTCGCCGATGATTCCTTTCACAAACCCAGTCAAATAGACATTTTGGTTGGGGCAGATTTGTACTACGACCTAATTCTTCCAGAAATAATTCCTCTTGGCCCCAGGCTTCCAATTTTGCAGGCTTCTGACGGCCCCTACAGTAGCTAACAATGTTTCTGGAGAGGTTGCTCTACTTTCTACGTGTAGCACAGACGAGCTACTCACAAAATTTTGGAACATGGAAGAACTTTCTAAAAAACCTATTCTGTCGGAAGCTGACGAGCTGGCCGAACAAATATTTCAAACTACTACAAAGATCCTTGAAACTGGACGTTTTGTAGTAGATATTCCTTTAAAAAGTGCACAAGAACACCAGTTACTGGGTGATTCATTTTTTATAGCCAAACGGCGTTTTCTCTCGCTCGAAAATAAATTCCAAAAAGATAAAAAATTATTTGTCGAGTACAAAAACTTCATTGACACATATATTTCTTCAGGACATGCTGAATATGTCCCTCTTTCGTTCGTGAATGAAAATTATGACAAAAAATATTTTATTCCACATTTGTGCGTCATCAACGAACAAAATAAAAGTACAACTTTGCGTGTCGTCATGGATGCTAGTTGTAAAAGTTCTACAGAAAAAAGTCTAAACGATATTTCACTAAAAGGGTATCAGGTGCAACCTGATCTATTCGATATTCTAGTTCGTTTCAGGCAATAAAAATTCATATTTTTATTGCCTTTTTCAACAAAGATCAACGCTTTCTACAAAACATTCTGTGGAGGGACAATCCCCACGATTCTATAAAATGTATTCAACTTAATACTGTTACATACGGGACTAACAGTGTCCCATTTCTTGCGACGAGAGTCTTGCAAGAGATTTCAAATAAAAATAAAATCCAATTCCCATTGGCCTCGCATTTTCTCGAAACCCAATTCTACGTAGATGATGGTTTATGTAGGTCAAATAATATTCAAGAATTGCTCGAAATACTTCAGCAATTAAATTCTGTTTTAAACCGCCATGGTTTTTTATTACATAAATTTCATTCAAATTCATCCATATTCCTACAACAAATTAATTCAGAATATTCTAAAAATACTATTTAGGAATATGACCTAAATTTCGATTCTACTTCTAGCAAGGTTCTAGGCCTAAAATGGGACCCTGCGGAAGACCAAATAACAATTTCCGTCCCCGAAAATGATTTCTGCCCACCAGTAACAAAAATAAAAATTCTGTCTGCATTAGCACAATGTTTCGACCCTCTGGGACTCATAAATCCTTTCATTGTTAAAGGCAAAATGCTTATGCAGAAACTCTATCTGCAAAAAATACACTGGGACACAGAAATTTCGGACAAAAATATTCTAAACGATTGGAACAAGTTTCTACAGGACCTGTCACAATTAAAAAATTTAAAGATTCCTCGTTTCTACTTTTCTGAAAAAATAATTCTAAAGGTTGAGCTTCATGGGTTCTCAGACAGTAGCTTGGCAGCTTATGGCGCATGCGTATATCTGAGAACGTTCTATGCCGATGAGACCATATCCTGTGCATTAGTTTCTTCCAAATCAAGGATAACTCCGTTAAAGACGGTAACACTTCCTAGGCTTGAGCTGTGCGCAATGGTTCTTCTTTCAAAACTTGTTACAAAAGTAATTTCTATCTTTGAAAATCAACCTGTAAAATTTCATTCAGTCACACTCTGGTCAGACTCCCAGGTAGCTCTGTCGTGGTGTAAAAGTCACCCAAGTCAGTGGTCGGTTTTCGTGGCTCACCGAGTAGCACTTGTCCAAGAGTTGACTCAAAACTTTACATGGCTTCACATAAAGTCTGCGCAAAATGTTGCAGATCTTCTTTCTCGAGGAATGTCTGGTTCTGAAATTCTCAATAGCGATTTCTGGTGGCAAGGCCCTAAATGCTTACAAGATAAAAATTTCAATGTTTCCAATCTAGCAAATGACAAAGTTCTCGAAAACCTGCCCGAGGAACGAAAAATAAGACTCGCGGTAAATTCTAACGGAGAAAACTTCTCGATGAGAGTTTTTCACGTTTTTCAAATATTTCACGCTTAAAACGTACCGTAGCGTACGTATTTCGTTTTATCGCTAATGGTAAAAAACAAAAAATTTGTGAACCTCTTTCTGTTGCGGAGTTAAATTATGCTATGGATTTCATCATCAAGCAAATACACAAATACAGTGTGATGCATTCTCAAAAGAAATTTCGGAGCTTAAAAATAACAAATTTATTTCAAATAAAAACATCGTTTCACTAAAACCGTTTGTAGATTCTTCTAATTTTCTTAAAGTTGGAGGCAGACTTACAAACTGCCCTGACATAGACTACTTGCAAAAACATCCGATACTGCTTCCATCCAAAAATCATACCGTCAATCTTATCATTAAAAATGAATATCTCAGATTGGGACATGCTGGTGCTCAAACAGTTTTCTCAAACCTGCACCACATGCTTTCGATTTTCGTGCACTCCTGCACAACAGCTAATGGGTAACTTACCTGAAGATAGGTTGTCTATTACAACAAGACCTTTACAAAAAATAGGTGTAGATTATGGTGGACCCTTTCTGTTAAAATCTTCTTCACTACGTAAAGCTCCAAAAATCAAGGCATACATAGCCATTTTCGTGTGCATGGTGACCAAAGCTGTGCATATTGAGGTTGTTTCTGATCTAACAACTTCTTCCTTTCTATTAACTCTCAAAAGGTTCATTTCTCGACGTGGTAACTCAACCGTCATTTACAGTGACAATGCCACATGTTTTTCTGGTGCAAGAAACCAACTCTATGACTTATACAAATTCTTTCAAAATAAGTCAAATTCTCAAACCATTGTGGAATACCTTTCTGAAAATCAAATCTCATGGAAGTTTATTCCCCCTAGATCTCCTCATTGGGCTGGGATCTGGGAAGCTTCAGTAAAAAGCGCTAAATATCATATGCGTAGACTAATAGGCTCTTCTTCTTTCACTTTCGAACAGTTTTATACTGTCATGGTTCAAATTGAAGCCGGGATGAATTCAAGGCCTATCTGTGTCATGTCCAGCGACCCTTCGGATTACACTTTTCTCAGTCCTGGACACTTTATAATAGGCTCCAGCCTGACTGCGCATCCTGAGCAAAATTTAGAAAATATCCCGCAAAATAAATTATCCATGTTTCAGCAAATTGCAAAGGTACAACAAAGTTTCTGGAAAAAGTGGTCTGTTGACTACTTAAACCGCTTACAAAACTCTCCAAAATGGTCCCGACCAAGGGATAACATAAAAGTCAATGACTTAGTTCTTCTGAGAGAGGACGATGTACCTCCTCTAAAATGGCCTCTAGCGCGGGTGGTTGATACAATGCCCGGTCAAGATGGCAAAGTCAGAGTGGTCAAGTTAAAGACCATCAATGGCCAATTTACAAGGGCAATCACTAAAATTTCAGTTCTCTCTATGCAAGATAAAGAAGAGTAGGTTAGACCACAAGGCTCTAACGCCGGGGGGGAATGTTGGAAAAATATATCTCCAAACCAATAATTCTATTTTGTATCAAATAATTCTATTTTCGCGTCGGTTACCTAAATAAATCCAGTCTACCTAGACCTTGTTTCTGAGAATGTTAATCCCCGCCCACAGCGCCTACTTGACGACAGACCGGCTTTTCAAAATGCATAAACAAAAAAATATTCCAGCGGGGCTAGATTCTCCACGTTGCAGTTTACGCAATTGACCGGGAAGCCGTAATATGTGAATAAGTGTTATGGTGTTTTCGCTTTCGTTCGCAAATTGTAATATTCAAATTAAGTTCCTACGATAAGTTACACACTCAAATTTTATAAGCTCTATTTCTTGCCCTTTCTTATTTCAATTACAGTTTCTTTCTAAACAAGTAATTGTTTTATTTCACTATATAAATTCAACAGGCCAGATAAAAGCAACTTTGAAAGTCCATTTTAGTTTCTCTACTGAGCTGTCGAAGGCTAGCGGACTAATTGGGCTTACAGCAAGAACAAAGCCGCTGAAAGAGACTTTGTTGCATACAAGCCTCTCCATGGAAGGGATGTTGTAAACCGGCACCCTCCAAGTGGAATCAGAAGACAAACATCGGTTAGTCCCATTCCTTGACACCAGACTAATACGTAACAATAACAACGTAATAACAACAGATTGGTATAGGAAACCTATTAGCTCCGGAAGATACATTAACTATTGGTCATATGATAAGCATAGCACAAAAATTAATTTTATAAAACAAATGAAAAACATAATTTTACAGATTGCAGATCAATCGCTTTATTATAAAAACCTAAAAATCCTGCAACAACTCTTTCTAGACAATTCGTTCCCAAATACATTACTTACTAAAATACTATGCAATACAACAAATACTACATTATCTGTAACACAAACCATCCCTAACCACACACCACAAAACCCTACACCTACAATAGACACAACCACTAACACTAATTTAACTTCATTTAAATACTTTAGATTACCATACATACAATACCGAAACTTACACTAATTTTTAAATCTGTTGACAATAACATAAAAATCGCCAATTACACAGTGTTAAACATTAATTCAAAATTCACTAAACTAAAAGATAAAACACCTCTGGATCATTTATCCAATATAGTCTATCGTATTCCTTGCGGAAGTTGTAACAAACAATATATTGGCCAAACTAACAGACACCTAAAAAGTCGTATCACTTCCCACAATAGTGACAGCAGATTATATTCTGATAAATGTTCCCCTTGCAAAACACGTATATGATGGACACCATATAATGAACTACAGTGAAACAAAGATTCTTGCAATGGAAAATAATCTCAATAAAAGACTCTTCTTCGAGATGGCCCTTTATCACTCAAATGCATAATTTAGTAAATAAGAAATCGGATGTAGAGCATCTGGGTGAGATTTATGCTTATTTATTACACATCAAAAAGCAAACTTTATAAATAGACACACATGACTATTAAATATTTAATGTACTTAACACAAAATGTAATTTCAAAACTTGTCAACTAAAACACAACTTTACAGTTAATCTCAATCAAATAAAAAGCTACTACATCAACACCATGGAACTAATTATCTTCTGGCATAAGTAAATCAGTAACATTCGATATTTGGTATTTCTGGTACTTACCTTAATGACAGTCACCCAACTAAATGTTGTGTCTATCTTATTTTTAATTTGAATTGCAATTGTTTCTAATATTTTAATTGTAAACGTAAATTATACAACTAAATGTTACATGTCGAAGATAGCTACAATCCACATTGTACCAACAAACCATTTTGATGTTATTAAAATATATCACACTTCCGTTACCCTCAATCAAGTAAGATATAAACAACAAACAATTATTGAATGTATTTTACCATGTTTTTAAATAATTGTAGCTCTCATCTGATGATGCCAATGAAAATTGGCGAAATATAATGAACTGTTGAACGGAGTGCACTTGGCTTTCAATCAGCTGTATACCCAATTACCTCAACCCCCTTATATATATATATTATATATATATATATATATATATATATATATATATATATATATATATATATATATATATATATATATATATATATATATATATATAAAATTTCACCAAGTTTGTTTTTATACTGATTTAACAAATACCAAAAAACTCTCGGACACATAAATTTTTATTTTTGGGTGGATGTAGCTTTTTTAAAATGTTTTTTATATCACTTGGTTGACTGTTTATTTTGCCCAATGCATTAGGTGGAAATATAATAATTTTTATTTTTTATTATGTCATTGTGATTTTTGATATCTGTATATCAAGATTAATTATAAAAAAACTATGATCCGTTTGATTTATTTTCAGTAGAAACAAACCAACTATTACATTTAGATATAATAATCTTAATTTGCTTAACTTACTTTTAAAATATGAACATCATAGTACATTAAAGTAAAAGTGGATATTGAGGTCTTTATAACACGCGCGATTTTTCGAGCACGACTGCACAGCCGGAGTGCTAGAAATAGGGTAAGTGTTTAAAAGACCAGATATCTACGAATACCTTACACGATTTTTATTATTGGTACACTTTAAAATCATGTACCATTACTACAAAAAATTGAAATAAGAGCTAATAATATAAAATTATTGAATTTGGGATGTACATCAGTGTCACGTTGTTCCTTAAGGGATAAAAAGGGCCAACTCTCGAACTCAAGAAAATCACTAGCTTTCCACTATATTTTATTTAGATTTCTACACGTACATTATTACAGGTCTACGAGAAGTTTGTTACGTTATGTACACATCTCAAAGGGTAAATATACAATAATCATGCAATCATAAATCTCTTTCACGATTTATATATTCTCTCAGGGTTACCCTATCGGACTTTTAATTTACGTGATATAATACAAGGCTGTGTATAAAAAATAAATGTATGTATTCCAAACTTAACTGCTGATTTAAGATATTATATATGACATTACAATGTAAGGGTTTATACCTTCACTCTACATCAGTATACCTTTCGTTATTATGGAAATGAGAAAAACAAAAATTTATTTGCAACCTGTCACATCCGATTAATTGTTATTACTGGTTGCATATTGCTTAAAAGAAGAATGAAAAGAATGTTTTAAACATTATTTTGTGTGCCATAATAGAAGTACAAACCCATTGGCTTCCGAGAATGTCGGTAGTGTTAATTTAAACAGTATTTGCTCTGCTTAAAAAAATGGAAGTGTAAATATTTCAAACAACACTAACTGTACTTTTCACATTCATTTAAAAGATTTTAAGATTTCCAAATATTTGACTAAAGCTTTTGCAATAATTAGTAATATTGTATTTATATTTTATTTATTGGACGTTACAAGTTATGTAGTCCTGTCAGGTCAGATAAATATTTAAAACTGTTGATGTTGCCATGGTAACTTTTTTAACACGCCCTTTTTTTTGAAAGTTAAATTTAAACACGGTACGACGTACTTTAAGTAGGCAAAATGGGGTACCAATAAAAAAATAGGTTTTGAAAGCTCATCAGTAGTAGATACATTCTGCTTTGCTTTGTACTCCTTGTATTTTTATATTTTTCATCATATTTATGTCCTAACATTTTTTATACAATAATATTTTTAAAACTAAATTCCATGAGCGCTTTTTATAAATCCCTCCTTTTTCAAAGCTGTAAACGTTTAAGTAGTATAACATTATTGGATTGCTACAGACATGTTAAAATTTTAACTTCACAAAGTGTCATTTTAAATGTACATGTTTTGTTTTAGGAACGTTTACTGCTTTCAGTTTTGCCACGTCACGTTGCAATGGAAATGAAAGCTGATATCGCCGGACAACCAAAACAGGAACAGTTTCATAAAATTTACATACAAAAGCACGAAAATGTCAGGTAAGCAGAGCTAATTAACGATTTTATCAGTCGGAATATACAGGCTATATCATTTGAGCTTATTTCTCGTATATAGAATAATCCAATTTATTGGGAAAAGATGCTTGTTCCGAGAAATATTGAACAGATATGATGCAATCTATTTTTTTATGTTCAGTTTGCTACCATTAAATTTAATAAATATATGTATATATACATATATATATATATATATATATATATATATATATATATATATATATATATATATATATATATATATGTATATATATATATATATATGTATATATATATGTATATATATATATATATATATATATATATATATATATATATATATATATATATATATATATATATTGTTATGCTATTTAAATTGTATTCTATTGCTTATTTAGAAAAGATCCTGTCTATATTTATTAAATGATCTAATCTCCAATTAATCACAATAAATCAGCATTAATTAATTACAATCTCAGGCTATTTAACTTGTACTATTTACCTTTGATCGTGGATTCAAAATATTTTCCAATTGGCTTCCTAATTGGGATAGGTAATATGACCTGAATAAAATACACAGAATTTCAACTGAACTATATGTGAGTTGTCCTTTATTTTAATGAAATTTTATATGACAATCAATGCTGTAATATTTGCAATATAATACTTTAAATATATGAGAAGTTGTTTTCTATCATGGACCCAAATGTTATTTTACATTGATTTTTAATATGTGTTATAACTAAGCTCTCTTTATAATTTTTTTCTTTGAATGATCGCAAAATTAACTGTCTCTATTATTTATTCAATTTATTTAATTAATAAATGAAAACCACACTCCTGCTCTAATGAAAATTGACTGACCTTTCGTTCTCTGCCGTTGTAATTCTATGGCCACGCCATAAAAAAAACCTTTCTCTGCTTCTGCTCCTATTGTGGTCCAGATGACGTACACATTTCTCCTATCTGTCCTTGTATCTGCAACCCAACAACTCGTGTAATTCTATGCAGCCTCCTTTTGAGCGAATCTCCGCGCCTGTTTATAACTTCAAATGTTTCCGGCTTCGTCTGATATTAATATTCTTATACCCTTTGGTTTTTCTATCTCTCTGTAGCCCGTTCCTCACACTGATCAGCTTTTACACAGCAAATAAACACACCCGGTAAATTACGTCTTCGGGACTTCAAACAAACACAAACCACAAAGCTCCTTCCTTCTTGGGCGATGAAAACTGACTAACTAACTTTTTTCCTCTCTCCTATCTCATAGCCAAAACCACTACCTCCATTGCATTCAAAAATTGACCAATAAAAATCATCCACCTTTGTGACGTATATCGTTACCAACCAACTCTCTTTATAAAACGTCATTCGGGTAATTCCAGAAAACAACATTCTTTAATTATTCTAACTAAATCTATCTGCTTTACAAATATTTCTTACTAATAGCTACAAACGATACCTGTTTCTCAATTCAATGTTTTTTGTTAATAAACTTTTACCGATATAATCTTTCGGGGAGAAAAACCATCGCAAATCCCGGTCTATTGTTTAAACACTGTCTATATACACTTTTATTCTGGGTAAATCCATTCCACAATAACCGACTTATTTAAATTTCTTATCGATAATATTTGAAAGTCTTGTCTCTGAGGCCTAATGAACAATTCTTTAAACAACTTAAAATACATATTTTGTCTTATACAGGATGTTTGAAAATTTATATGCCGTGTCTTTATGAAATATCAATAATTTTAATTTTTATTTAAGTAATAAAATTTGTATATCGGTTTTTTATTGCTAATGGACATTCAAAAGTACAACAAATCCCCGTCTTTGTAATCGATAAAATTTATCAATCTATGCAACTAAATTTTCTCGAGGCAAACTAAAACGCACTTTCTGTATGCTAGCTGTACTTATGCTACGTATTATCCTATCCTACTATCTACTTTATACAAATTTAAATCTTCATTCGTGATATTTATATACATCATGGATATTATAAATACCTCTGATCTTTTCAGAATCCATATGTTTCAACTCATAGCTGTTTACTCCATCTTCGTTGTTTACTATGTATGGCCCTTCGAAAACAGGCATCAATTTTGCGCAAATAATTTTCTTTGCCTTCTCCAAATATCAATTTTTTGTCTCTCCCATCAAATTCTTCGCACATATTCACCGTCTACTCCGTGTCTTCTTCAAACACC
This sequence comes from Diabrotica balteata, assembly GCA_918026665.1. NCBI lineage: Eukaryota > Metazoa > Arthropoda > Insecta > Coleoptera > Chrysomelidae > Diabrotica > Diabrotica balteata. The sequence goes on along the minus strand of OU898276.1, from coordinate 120,429,599 downwards.
ACTGTCTCCATTGTGTCCTCTTCATTTTCCTTTGTTTTTTTTGTTGGGCTCGTCTCTTCTTTTGAGGAATCCCATATGTTCTTTTCAACTGAATCCTTTTCCTTTTCTTTCATTTCCTTTGTTTCTTCTTCTGTTGGGCTCGTCTCTTCTTTTGAGGAATCCCAAGTTTTGCTTTCATTTCTTGTCAAAATCTTTCCATCTTCTTCTCCTGAGCTCGTCTCATCTTTTGAGGAATCCCAGGTTTTTTTTTCTTTGATCTTTTTCTGACCTTTTCCCCTCTTTCTTCCTTTTCCTTTCTTCGTCACCAGGTTCATTTCCACCGTTTGTTCTTTCTCTGATTCGTCCGTAATTTGTTTCTCTTGTTCCTTTTCCTGTTCTTCTTCTTTTTCCTTTGTTATTTTCATCGTATTGGTTTTGAAGTCGATCACTACATGTTTTTCCGTTAATTCGTCAACGCCTACAATCATGTCATGTGACATATTCGGCATTATTACACATTGAAGTGCATACATATTTTTTTTTCAATCGTACCATTACTCGTATACCTTCATTTATTGTTGCCAATGTCCGTTTATTTGCGCCCACTAAATTCACCTTAGGTATTTTATAAATTAGACTTGTTAAATTTACTTCTTCGATTAATTTTCTGTTGACCAGTGTTATTTCAGAGCCTGTGTCTATCATAATTTTAATTGGTTTCTCATTTATAAATCCATCCACAAATTTTAAATTAACTCCATTTCTCTTTTCATTGTTTCCTGCCAGTTTAATAAATTCCTTGGGGTGACAAAAAATTCCTGTTTGTTTCTTCGTTTTTAGTGAGCGCCTTCTTGAAAACACGCCTGTTGTTCTTCTGTGTTTTCTCGCCCGTCATCTTCTCTCTCATATTCATTTTCTTCTCTTTGCATATTATTTATTTCTCTTCTGTTCTCTTTTGGTCTATCATTCCCGTATCGGTTACCGCGAGATTCCTGTTCATTCCGCGGGTTATTGTATCTGTTTCCTTGGTATGGGCGGTTATTTCTACTCTGATTTTCCCGATCCCTGTTTTCATTCCATCTCTGGGTTCTGGGTTCATAATTCTCTCTTCCGTTCGGTCTATTTTCGTATCCCCGTCTAGGTATGAATTCTCGTCTTGGATAATCTCTTCTAAAATTTTGACCTCTATCTCTATATTCTTGGTTTTCTCTTTGTCTATAATTTTCTTGCGGTCTTCTTTCTCTTCTTTCATGCCTACGTGATTCTCTCATTTGCAAAAATTGACATAAGCTGTCAATGTCCTTGTAATTTTGGAGATTTATGTGGTCTTCCAAGGTATCTTCAAAGTGTCGCGATATCAACTCTACCAATTGTTCTGATGAATAATTGTATTGCAAATGTTTTGCATTATTTTAGAGTTGTAATGCGTACATCTTTTCTGATACGCCCATCCTCTCATGGTATTTTCCATTTTGTAACTCTTTATTTACTTGTAGTTGCTGGATTTTTCCCCAGAAATAATTTAAGAATCTTCTCTTAAAATCTTGCCAATTGTCAAATTCTTCTTCCTTGCTGACAAACCAAAGATTTGCCTCTTCTTTGAGATGGTTTCGGATGGTTTCCTTTGCTGTTGCAAACGGTCCTATGTATGTGACTTTTTTCTTTAGGTTATTTATAAAAGGCACTGGGTGTAGTTTCCTTATATCCCCGCCAAATCGTACTTTTACGTCTTCTGTGCTATGTACGATAACTTCCTTTCTTTCTACTCCTCTTATCTCCATCTCTGCAATTTGTTTTTCATTTTGCTTAAGTTTCCTTTCCATTTCTTTCCTGTCTTCTAGTAACGCCATTTCAAATTTTTCTTCTAACTGTTCCAGTTCCTTTTTCTGGACAGCCTTAATATCCTTCATTTTAGTTTCCATTTCTTCTCTCTGCATCTCTAGTTTCCTCTCTGTTTCACTAACTTTTTCTAAACAGACTTTTACTTCATTTTCATATTTGTCCAAACGCTTTTCCATTTTTCTATCATTTTCTTCTAATTTCTGTTCTATTGCTTGTCTTGTTTTCCGTTGGTTTTCTACGATTTTTAGTGATGTTTCTTTTTGGTTCTCTTGTATGACCTGTTTTGTTGATTCTTGTATTTGTTGTGTCTGTAATTGCATCATTGCTAATAATTTTTCTATTCCCGATTCTTGTTTTTCTGTCTCCATTACTGTTGTGTCTAATACGTCTTCCTGGTCTGAATATTCTTCCTGTTCTGATTTATCTTCTTGTTTTTTGTTCTCTTTGCTCTTGTTTCTTGTGTTTGGCATTTATTATGTTTTTATCCCCGCCAAATATAAAATTCTACTGGTCTGTTGCAACAAACGGGACTTTTCTTGTTCAAATGTAATAACTCTTGCGTACGAGTATCAAATTTCAGTATCCCACAAATAAATCAAATTGTAAAATATCAAATCTCAAAATCAATCAAATAAATCAAGTATGGTAAAATTATCAAATGTAAATATCACACAAATAAATCAATTATGGTAACCTATAAATTGTCAATATCACGAATAAATCAATTATGGTAAATTGTATCTTAAAAAAATATATAAATCTTTATGTCCTCAAATTTTACATAATATTTCACTTTATCCACGGCATATAAACTTTCAAATATCTGCTCGTCTACTCCTATCCTTTCAAATTTGCCAACTAGAAATATTTTTCAAAGCTTTACACGTTGGAGGCCATTTTGTTATGCTATTTAAATTGTATTCTATTGCTTATTTAGAAAAGATCCTGTCTATATTTATTAAATGATCTAATCTCCAATTAATCACAATAAATCAGCATTAATTAATTACAATCTCAGGCTATTTAACTTGTACTATTTACCTTTGATCGTGGATTCAAAATATTTTCCAATTGGCTTCCTAATTGGGATAGGTAATATGACCTGAATAAAATACACAGAATTTCAACTGAACTATATGTGAGATGTCCTTTATTTTAATGAAATTTTATATGACAATCAATGCTGTAATATTTGCAATATAATACTTTAAATATATGAGAAGTTGTTTTCTATCATGGACCCAAATGTTATTTTACATTGATTTTTAATATGTGTTATAACTAAGCTCTCTTTATAATTTTTTTCTTTAAATGATCGCAAAATTAACTGTTTCTATTATTTATTCAATTTATTTAATTAATAAATGAAAACCACACTCCTGCTCTAATGAAAATTGACTGACCTTTCGTTCTCTGCCATTGGAATTCTATGGCCACGCCATAAAAAAAAACCTTTCTCTGCTTCTGCTCCTATTGTGGTCCAGATGACGTACACCTTTCTCCTATCTGTCCTTGTATCTGCAACCCAACAACTCGTGTAATTCTATGCAGCCTCCTTTTGAGCGAATCTCCGCGCCTGTTTATAACTTCAAATGTTTCCGGCTTCGTCTGATATTAATATTCTTATACCCTTTGGTTTTTCTATCTCTCTGTAGCCCGTTCCTCACACTGATCAGCTTTTACACAGCAAATAAACACACCCGGTAAATTACGTCTTCGGGACTTCAAACAAACACAAACCACAAAGCTCCTTCCTTCTTGGGCGACGAAAACTGACTAACTAACTTTTTTCCTCTCTCCTATCTCATAGCCAAAACCACTACCTCCATTGCATTCAAAATTGACCAATAAAAATCATCCACCTTTGTGACGTATATCGTTACCAACCAACTCTCTTTATAAAACGTCATTCGGGTAATTCCAGAAAACAACATTCTTTAATTATTCTAACTAAATCTATCTGCTTTACAAATATTTTTTACTAATAGCTACAAACGATACCTGTTTCTCAATTCAATGTCTTTTGTTAATAAACTTTTACCGATATAATCTTTCGGGAAGAAAAACCACCGCAAATCCCGGTCTATTGTTTAAACACTGTCTATATACACTTTTATTCTGGGTAAATCCATTCCACAATAACCGACTTATTTAAATTTCTTATCGATAATATTTGAAAGTCTTGTCTCTGAGGCCTAATGAACAATTCTTCGAACAACTTAAAATACATATTTTGTCTTATACAGGATGTTTGAAAATTTATATGCCCGTGTCTTTATGAAATATCAATAATTTTAATTTTTATTTAAGTAATAAAATTTGTATATCGGTTTTTTATTGCTAATGGACATTCAAAAGTACAACAATATATATATATATATATATATATATATATATATATATATATATATATATATATATATATATATATTATATATATATATACAAACAACACAATTTATTAGGGTTGCAGTCAGAATATTGGCCGGGATGTTAAAAAAAACACTCTCTTGACTTTTTGTCTAGCTTTCGGAATGGTTTTATTCCTTTTTCAAGACACTGTAAAAAAGACAATTTGGCGCACTAAGACACTGTAAAAAAAGACAATTATGTAAATTTTTAAAAAATATCACAATTCGTCAGTGTAACTTACTAGTCGTTGAGATTATTTTTGTAAGCATTGACACTCAACATTTAAACCACACATTAAAATATACAATTATGGACATAATACATCATAAAATTTTTAAAATTTATTGTAAAAATAGTAAAACTTGGTTGATGGCATGTTTTACTGGTGTTTAATAACTCAAATATATATTGTCAAAAAAGTCAAACACAAAAAGAGTGTTTTTTTTTAACATCCCGGCCAATATTCGGACTGCAACCCTAATAAACGGTGTTGTTTGTTTATATCAACAGTCAGTAATATCCAGTATTTCTTATATATATATATATATATATATATATATATATATATATATATATATATATATATTCATATATATTATTGTGATATTCAAAGTCTTAGTGCGCCAAGCAATTAATTAGCTAATTAATTAATTGATTAATTAAACTTATTTAAATGATATGATTATGATTCTATCACACTTTTTAATTCTTTTATCTCAGGGTTATATTCGTGCTTCAATTTCTATGCTTTACATGTAAAAGGTAAGGTCCAAAGAATACCGGAATATTAAAAAAAACATATATGGTATAACACTATATATTGAAAAAAAAATAATGAAATAAAATTCACACTCAAATTTTTTCAATAAACAATATCTCATATAATGATTCTCAAAATTTTGTTCTACGTACGTGAACCTTTAAAATTAATGGTACAAACAATATAAGTTAAAATCTCAAAATCCCAATTATTATTCTAAATCTCCTAATCAAAATATTTATGTCTTTTCTAAAGTAATTGTAAAAATTGTGTTATCAATAAAAGAAAAACTGCAGAAAACAAAACTATCTCTCTCTCTTGATGATGAGTGGTCCAAATCCTTGTTCCTTGTAGCCTATACTATCTATTCTTAACAGCTCCCTAGGTAATCAGCAATCTTACTACAAATTGTTGCAAGTTTATCGTCCTTAATGATATCCTTCAAATGCACGAATCGTTCAAATTATGCTAGCCTCTTCTCCTCTCGATAAACTGAATCTCTCGTTGGCCTGAGTGAAAAATGACTCTTGGAATATCTTCTCTTTACGATAAACTGAATCTCTCGTTGGCCTGAACAGTGACTCTTGGAATATAAGTAGAAAAATATGACTTACAATCTTTTACTGGATCAGCTTCTGTCAGATACACTAACTACACGAAAACTCACAAACTTTCACTGCTACTGCTTCCTACCTTTGGGAAACTACCCGAGAACAACGGCCGTTCTCCTTGTACCCTTGGAAACCAACTGACTATCTTTTTTTCTTCAAAAACTAACCAAAGTCTCATTCTCAAACCAACCATCCCACCTTTTTCAATCTCATCCAACTAAAACGCGTCATACCTCTCCACTTCTTCATTTCGATAACAAAAACAAATTTTTACCTACAATTATAAAATTTCCGAACATTATTTACAAACTAATCTTTTTCTATCAATTCTTAAGAACTAACAAAAACATATCTTTCTAAAATCTATTCTATTGTCCTAATTACTGCACAAATTTATTTGGAAAACCCACTACCATGGTCTAGGATTTCACTTTAGCTTATTCACGTCACACAAATATATTTTAACAAAGAAAATAATTTATGCATATCCTACGTTTTGTTCAATATAGGTAATCCAAAGACAAAAGACTTTCATTCTTCGAAATGTTTGTTATTTATTATTTTACTTATCTTAATTATTTTAATTTTTTGAACTTTGAAATATTTTAAGCAAACCAATATTTTTCTCGATTTTACATATCATAACAATATAAACATATATTCATATATATATATATATATATATATATATATATATATATATATATATATATATATATATATATATATATATATATAAGGATCACTCAGACGAGTGGTGGGTTCTTATCTCGGTCTCTAGGTGGAGAAATAAAAGACAAAGTTGATAGGCTACTTTATCTATTTTGAAGACGTTTCGCTTTCGAGTTTTGAAAGCATCATCAGTTCATCTAAAAAATTTTACAATATGAGAACCACACAATCATGGAAACGATGTTAATTGTTACCTTAAAAAGATATGTAGCAGTCAATGTTATTAACAAACATGTGAATGAAACTAAGTAAATGGACATAATACGCTAATCTTGTATAAACAGTTAAGTAAGTAACAACATATATGAACTTATAAAAAATTAGCACAGCAAATGACCATGTGGTCTAAAGTAAATTCAATGTTATTTAATGTTAATAAGTGAGTAAGAACCAAGAAAATCATAGATAACTTCCAACTATTTAATGGATATTAAGCTTTGATTTTAACTTTAGGTAGCATTATAAGTAATATTAATAAAATTTTTAAAAAGTAGTATAAATGAAGTTACCGATCAAAGCCCTATGAATGTCGCCGGGAAAATGGCGTTTAATGAAACAGGAACGAACTAAACCGCGAAAAGACAGCTAACCTTGAGGTCAAAAATACTTTCGACAGATCAACAAGGTATAGATACCAACCCAAATTTTGGGCGGTTAATTTAAGTTTAAATGAGTTTGGATGACTACCCGGTTGCAAAAGACAACACAGTGAAAAAAGTTGGTAGTGTAATAGCAACTCCCCTCACTAATCAGTCCAAATTTACAAACAGGAGATTTTTATTCAACCTCATAAATATGTAATAACGTTAATCATTAAGGCTAGTTAAACAGCCACAGGTGGTTAACGATTCGTTAATTTCCAAACAGCCCAAGGTTCAATATACTTGGAACTGTGATTTGCAAAGGATTCTATGAATCAATTACAATATTTGTATTATTTTAGTATAAAATTGGTAGCACTAATTAAAGTAATTAGTGTATGGAAATGCAATGTAAGTTGCATATGTAATAGTAAAATTAAGTAAAGAATATTAAGTTATTCTATTGATATATTTATTTATTTTATTTCTATTTATGTATATAAATTATTTTATGAAAAATGGAAAAAGGTTCAAATAGTACACCTAATATGACATTAATGTAGTGAAAAGATCAAGTTGCCTAATTCCGCAAAATTAAAGCATGATATATTTGGCTCAAATTACTTATGTCAGTTCTCTTATTCAAAGCATTGGGGTGTTTTAATATTGAACACATTTCCAAAAACTGTCTTTTAGCTAGATTGCGTTCAGTGGCAAGGATCTTAACTTCATTGAAATCCACTTCATGTTTTGTATTTATCGCATGTTGTGCTAGGGCACAAGTGTGTTTCGATAAATTAATGTCGCTACGATGTGAAGTGAGACGACCTTTTAATGATCTACCAGATTGACCAATGTAACATAAATCGCAATTAGCGCATGGAATTTTATAAATTGTGTTCACTTGTTCCAAAGTGGACAAGGGTGTTTTAGTTTTAGAGAACAAATTTCTAACAGTTTTGGCATTCTTAACATTCTTCAAATCCCTTTTATTAAAAGGTATGTGGATGATTTATTATTAGCCCTACCTGACAAGGTTCAGGGTACCCTATCCCACTTTAATGAGTTTGATCCTCATTTACAGTTCACTGTTGAACTTGAGGACACTACCACCAATAGTATACCCTTCCTTGACATGCGTGTCATCATAATGGGAGACAACACCCTAACCACAAGTTGGTATAGAAAATCAATGGCCTCTAATAGGTTCCTTAACTACCATTCCTGTCATCCCATGAAATACAAACTAAACCTTATAAAAGCTTTGAGCTACAAATTAAATAAATTGACACATCCAATTAATCGAAGGGAATCCTTTAAGTTATTGAGAAATATTCTAATAGAGAATTCATACCCTTCCTCTATCATCAATAAATACCTTTATTTACATAGTTATGGATCCTCAATTTATGACATACCCGATGGTGACCAACTTAGAAACATCTCTAATAATTCAATAAATAGCACTGTTCTGCATAATACTGTTCTTGAGAATACTATCACACATTATTCTTCTTTACCTTATTTCCCTCAAGTTACTGAGAAGCTTATTAAATTGTATAAACAAAATAATATACCTGTTAAAATTACTGTTAAGAATGCCAAAACTGTTAGAAATTTGTTCTCTAAAACTAAAACACCCTTGTCCACTTTGGAACAAGTGAACAAAATTTATAAAATTCCATGCGCTAATTGCGATTTATGTTACATTGGTCAATCTGGTAGATCATTAAAAGGTCGTCTCACTTCACATCGTAGCGACATTAATTTATCGAAACACACTTGTGCCCTAGCACAACATGCGATAAATACAAAACATGAAGTGGATTTCAATGAAGTTAAGATCCTTGCCACTGAACGCAATCTAGCTAAAAGACAGTTTTTGGAAATGTGTTCAATATTAAAACACCCCAATGCTTTGAATAAGAGAGCTGACATAAGTAACTTGAGCCAAATATATCATGCTTTAATTTTACTTATATTAATGTCATATTAGGTGTACTATTTGAACCTTTTTCCATTTTTCATAAAATAATTTATATACATAAATAGAAATAAAATAAATAAATATATCAATAAAATAACTTAATATTCTTTACTTAATTTTACTATTACATATGCAACTTACATTGCATTTCCATACACTAATTACTTTAATTAGTGCTACCAATTTTATACTAAAATAATACAAATATTGTAATTGATTCATAGAATCCTTTGCAAATCACAGTTCCAAGTATATTGAACCTTGGGCTGTTTGGAAATTAACGAATCGTTAACCACCTGTGGCTGTTTAACTAGCCATAATGATTAACGTTATTACATACTTATGAGGTTGAATGAAAATCTCCTGTTTGTAAATTTGGACTGATTAGTGAGGGGAGTTGCTATTACACTACCAACTTTTTTCACTGTGTTGTCTTTTGCAACCGGGTAGTCATCCAAACTCATTTAAACTTAAATTAACCGCCCAAAATTTGGGTTGGTATCTACACCTTGTTGATCTGTCGAAAGTATTTTTGACCTCAAGGTTGGCTGTCTTTTCGCGGTTTAGTTCGTTCCTGTTTCATTAAACGCCATTTTCCCGGCGACATTCATAGGGCTTTGATCGATAACTTTATTTATACTACTTTTTAAAAATTTTATTAATATCACTTATAATGCTACCTAAAGTTAAAATCAAAGCTTAATATCCATTAAATAGTTGGAAGTTATATATGATTTTCTTGGTTCTTACTCACTTATTAACATTAAATAACATTGAATTTACTTTAGACCACATGGTCATTTGCTGTGCTAATTTTTTATAAGTTCATATATGTTGTTACTTACTTAACTGTTTATACAAGATCAGCGTATTATGTCCATTTACTTAGTTTCATTCACATGTTTGTTAATAACATTGACTGCTACATATCTTTTTAAGGTAACAATTAACATCGTTTCCATGATTGTGTGGTTCTCATATTGTAAAATTTTTTTAGATGAACTGATGATGCTTTCAAAACTCGAAAGCGAAACGTCTTCAAAATAGATAAAGTAGCCTATCAACTTTGTCTTTTATTTCTCCACCTAGAGACCGAGATAAGAACCCACCACTCGTCTGAGTAATCCTTATATATATATATATATATATATATATATATATATATATTGGATTGACGGTCGTACTCCTTTTTCCGATATATATATATATATATATATATATATATAAATTCATATATATATATATATACATATATATATATATATATATATATATATATATAAATTCATATATATATATATACATATATATATATATATATATATATATATATATATATATATATATATATACATATATATGTATATACATATATATGTATATATTTCGCATTTCGGAAATCAGATTTCCGAAGTGGAAATTGAAACGTCAATAAACGTATTTATATCTTTAATTGTGGCTTATTCGCAGTTTAATAGTAATTAATTTACAATGCCACAAGAAAATAGCTTCAGAACAATAACAATATAGTACATTTGAAATAATTTAATCTATTCTTTAACTAAAAGTAAGAATAAAATGTGAAAGTGCATATTATGTCTGTAGTTACCGTAAATAAATTAAACCGGGTTAATTTGTCTATGCACACCAGATAAAATGAACAGCACTGGTTCCGACTTAAACGATGCGAAGTTTATGTATATTTTATCAATAAATATCAAGAATAGCCGGAATTTTGTATTAAAGGATCAACAGACCAAAATGATTTAAGTGTTTGTTCGAGATATGAAACAAATCAGCAATTGCATATAACAATAACTTTATATTCCATCTTCAATAACTTTGAAATCCTACAAGTACCGATAAAATGTTAAATCTTCAGAAAACAAAATGTTTATGTATACCTAATATATACCTATTATACTTAATATACTTGTGTAAAATAGGTTTATCATTTTCATTGAAGTTTAAACTATAAAGAATGTTTATAATCATTGCCTAATATTGAATCGATAAATCCATAGCTTGCAGTATATAGATATAGGTAGGTAGGTAAATTCCTAAAATTATATCTGATATATATATATATATATATATATATATATATATATATATATATATATATATATATACAAATTTAAAAAATCCAAAATAACTTCGTTTGTCCATTCCATTTTTTAGCAAAAAACTGCAAAACAACTTTGACAACACTACAGACAACTACTCGTAAGAGCGAATAAAAAACTTCTGACTTGCATTTGTCGTCTGTTAAAACACAGACGCGCTAGGATCGCGTCGCACGAGCATGTACCGCACCTTTGATGTTACCGACTCTAGATGGATAGGACGGACCAGCACAGACGTGTCTGCGCTACCACGGACGAGACCCTTCCCACGGTGCGTGGTGCGTGCTGGTCCGCTTACGTCCGTAATATCGCCGACCGTGGGAAGCCAGTGTAAAATGAAAAAAAAAACAGCGTTAAACCTCTTCATGAAAAGCAAAACCTTTAATTATAAACTCTTACAATCATCTTCATTATAATATGATGTCAAAATTTAATAATTCACTCAAGATATTGTCATGCGCCACCTTCGTAGCTTTTCATATCTACACCATGGGCACTTTAGTTTATTCCTAAACTCGCATTTACGATTATGAAAACAAACTGTTATAAAATAATACTTTTATTTGAACTTTAATGACTTATTTGATACTTGGATCTTCCATAAATAATTTTTCATTAATTTCACATCTTAAATTAATTATTTATCAAATAAACTATTAATATTATTTAATAAGCAACACAAAATATTCTTGAAGCCCGTGTCAAAGATTTAGTAGCCTTGCCACCACTTTCAGTTGGACTGAGTGCGTTCGTTGTATGACAAAGATAGCAAATATTCGATTTGGAAAATATTACCGCGAACATGGTGTTCATTTTTTTTCGAATCCTGAAAAAACTAAAACATATTTTTGAAAAATTTAAACCCAAAATGAAAGATTACATTATTACCGAGGGCCGAAAGTCCCTTAGAATAAACAAAAAGTTTTTTTGAATGAGATATTTGAGATTAAAAATCACACTAAATTTTCTCTTCTTTTTCACCCCTGTAACTAATTAAAATAAACATTATAGAAGTTTTCAGGGACTTTCGGCCCTCGGTAATATTGTAATCTTTCATTCTGCGTTTAAATTTTTCAAAAATATTTATTAGTTTTCTCAGGATTCGAAAAAAAGATTGCATTTAAAAAGCATTGGTCCTAAATTTTGCGCCTAGGCTCTTAAGCTGATACAAATTCAAACTCGAAAAGTCCAACGAATGTCTTCCAAAACCTCACTACAACGTAATTGGCGTACAAATGCGCCACATGCTTTAGCGGCCGTGAACAAAAACAATATGATAATATCGTTTTCTGTATAATCTGCGCTATGCGAAATGATTAAATCTTTTAGTGAAACCCCCTATCGCTTTATTGAATTATATGGCCAAATATATGGCCTAGGAGGACAAAAATTTGTTAAACTTCCCATGCTCGAATCGGTATCAATAGATTCAGACACTTAGGATGATACAAATTCAAACTCGGAAAGTGCTAACATATAGGAAATACATGGACAATATAGGCAAATAACTTATTATTTGTAATACAAAATGAATTAGCTCAATATTAACTTAACACAAATGTATTTATACACCATAACATTATTCACGTAACAAATCAATGAATATGTAATTATTAAATCAACATTGTAGTCACTTAAAATTTTATCAGTAATACCTACAACTAAATGCTTTTTAATATTTTCGGTCTTAAAACTGTATCTTCACTTATCATCAATCACTTAAAATTAATGATGGATGGATGATGATGATGAATATATAGCAAATTTAATGAATAACATTGATTTACTTATTATGCTGAGTGTTAGCATAAGCTATAGTTGTCCAATCCAGCCTGATTTCAGATATTTTCGTTTCTGACACAATAACTCAAAAAAAATTATAGAATCTAACAAAATATTGTAGACATATAAGTCAAGATAGAGCTGTAAAGTTTTTGGTATATATCAACCGTTTTATGAAAATGTATTGCATAAAAAGTGCAATATTTACCTTTTTGAACTAACTTTAGCATGTGTCGATAGAACAAAATTTTGTACCATAAACACTGTACCAATCAACAGCAATTAATAAGAAATAAGATATTATGTCTCCAAGATGAGCCCAGTAACACTTTTTTTTTGTTACGATTTAGCTATGACTTGGATAGCTTTAGCATAAAGTTAGCATAATCATTGTTTCTGGGAAACGTTTGCAGCAATAAATAGTTTCTTGGCATAAAACAATAAATTAGTAATCAATTCTTTGCAGTTCATTTTTAACGAATATCTTGGTTTTCGGGGTGTATGTTTTGAGCTAGGAAATAATCTGGGTAGCTTTTGGAGATTAGTTAATATTCCAATCAACGGCAATTAGTTAACAATAAAATATGCCGAGATATAGTTATGGCTATGCTAGATTTATCGTAAAGTTAGTATACCAACTGTTTCTCGGAAACGGCTAAAGCAATAATTTTTTTCTTTCCTGAACAAATTAGCAACAGATTATTGTGTTGGTCTGAATTCGGCCTTATAAAATAGATATGCTAACTTTACGGACATGTTTATAAAAAAAAATTTGAGTTAAAAATTGATTTTTTAAGTATTTTTTTTACAACGTGTCCACTATATTGTTTTTCACCATGCTTCGAAGGGCACATAAAGCGAACGGTCCCCCTGGGCTAGAGTGCATCGACACTAGCTACTTATAGCAGGGTTAAGAATGCAATCAGAACAATCAGAAAGGATCTTATCAGCAAAAATGCCATAGAATATTGTAATACTATTATTAGCGGGTTCACTCTTTTTTTTCTTTACTTAGTTAGTTTCTTTTCTTATTTGTATCTGAGAGTTATCGGACATATTAATAAAAGTTTTTTTACATTTTCAATAAAATGTTAGACACTATTAGGCAAGACCTGTATTGCCTAATAGATAGTAAAAAATATGTATATACTAAAATTAATCAATCGTAAGTTCTTAAAGAAAAGATTTAATAAAAATATAACAATTACGTTTATTAATAATACGACAGACAATAGTATTATTTTGTCTCCAATCATTTTTTAAATTTTTTAAATCAATCCCCTACGCATATTTTATAGCTAATTATTAACAGTATAAAATGTGGCATAATTTTGCTGTACCAACTATGCAAGTTTTCTTATCCTTTGGGTAATATTCTTCAATTTGTTCATTTAATTTGCAAAAAAGTCGTTATATGAAACTTTTAGCTCAACAGCTCTCTTGTTCCCTCTTTGCAAACAATTTAGCAATATCTAAATAAAGCAATTGAGCCCAACTTTGGAGGCTGAAAACAAAGTCAATGAGAACGTTACTATTTGCGTCCGGAGTATAACAGTGCAGTAACATTTTTATAAAGAGGACAACTTAAAATTATTTTTTTTTATTTCCTAACCATTATTTTTACGCAAATATTTTTTATTTATCATTATTTAAATAAAATACAGTAAACTGGTGCATATAATATTAAATAATAATCAACAAATAATAATTGTATAAAATGCCGATGATGTAAAATAGTACATAACCTAGAAGGTATTATTAATATCATAAAAGTTCATAAAGTACACACTTAAAATATTATTTTGGAACTCTGCTGCCAGTACATCTTTCTTAAGTGAAGTATTCCAATATACACTTAAAAATTTTAAAATAGTGAAGCTACTTTATGGTCGGAAACCGAATTGAAGAGTTGTGTATAATTTTATGTTTATAACATTCTATTATTGTTGTATAGGCCAAAATTGCCGATACGCCCCTGAAGATACTCTATGAAGCGAAAGTACTTGGGCAAGATTTAATTAATAAAACTGTGCTCGATATCTACATTAGTAAAGTGTCGATAAATTTCAGCTCCGAATCAAACGAGTTTTTTGTTATTGTATACCAAAAATTTAGATATAAGTTTGTACTAAGAGTAAAATTTAAGTATTTTCCAATTACAGAAGAGAAAAATTGTAAGTACAATTTTTTTTATCCACATTAAACCATTTAAAGGATTCTATTAAAAACTAGACAACAGAAATTCCATTTTTATTTCAAATAAAAACGCCGATAAGCCAGCTTAATTACCTTAAGTCAGTAGCGGCCCTAGTATGATCACTATTAAATGAAACAAAATAAATATTTAAAATGGATAACAATTTAAAAACTGACACACTAATCTCCAAAACATTATTAACATCTTCAGCACAAACCTCTTCTTTAACATTAACATACTCTAATGCCGGAAGCAACTTTAACTTTCCATCCAAAGAACAAGAAATTGTTTTGTCATCAGTACCGGATATAAAAATACACAAATACATAACATCAATAGAAACTTTAATACAACCAAACAATATCATCTTCGCGTCCAGAATTTCAAACAACAGAGTATGCACTTATCTCAGTAACACTACAATCTTAAAAAATTACTACATACTTATAAATCCGTTTCAACATATAAATTATAAGATTAGTTCCACTTGCGATCCGACTAGTGATATCAAATGTTTGCTTCAGTATTCCAAATACTATTATCGAAGAAGAGCTAAAAAATTGGAGCTTATTGCAGTGTATAAAATAACATTTTAGAAAGTTGGCATGCCTGAATCTGAATATAATCATATATTAAGCTTTAGGCGTCAAGTATTTGTTGCTCCAACAATTAATAATTATATCTTAAATTCACTGCTAATATCTCATGACAATACCCCATACAGAATTTATCTTTCCTTAGATGGCCTAAATTGCTCTAAATATAATACCATAGGACACAAAGATGAAAACTGCACTATCGAACCAATTAATATACAAAATATTGACCAGCTTTCTTAATCTATAAATGCTAGTATTTCTGGAACAGAAAATTATCCAATAAATAAAACATCCCTTACATCAGAAACCCCAACTGCTCCTCAATGCAGTACTTCTGCTACTTCTTCAACCAGACCACTACTAAATACCTCCACCAACTCACAAAACCTACCCGAATCACTATCTAATAATACCAACATAATATCACATAATTCTATAAAAGACGAATGTGAACATCTCCTGAAATAATAGAGCCAGAAAATCAAAAAACAATAATTCCTGTTCCAAAGAAATCTGCACCTAAAAGAATTAAAAAAGCTTTGAATATCGAAACCTCAATGAAATCTATAGAAGTCATTTTATCGTCGGCTACTACACCTTATACACTAAAATACGCATAACTATGCGACTATATTACAAATGCTATAGGTTCAAAGTTTCCTGAAAACGTAGCAAAGACTACTGAAAACTCTAGATTCTTAAAACAAAAAGAAAAAACCGAATTGTCACAAATTAAAATAGAAGATATTTTATGTCCTCCCAATATACCAATTACACTAGAAGAGTTAAACGAAAGCCTGGGCAATGCTAAAAAAACTTCTTCGGGACCTAAAGAGATTCCAACAATATTTATTGAGAAACTACCTGAAACAGTAAAGAAAATTTTAGTTGACATCTTTAACAATATTTACACAAATAAAACGTTACCTTCAGTATGGCGCTAAGCAATTATAATTCCTTTTTAATAAACAAATAAGCCAAAAAACTTAATATCCTCCTATCGTCCAATATCTCTGACCAGTAACATTTGCAAAGCAATCGAGAGAATATTGAATAAAAAACTGAAATGGCACTTAGAAAAGAAAAAAACTTTTTACTAAAATACAAAGCGGATACCGTTCAGACAAATCGACAGCTGATAACATCGTTGCACTAGAATCCGAAATTCATAAAGCATTTACAAATCAACAAAAAGTAATCGCAATATTTTTCGACATCAAAAAAGCTTTCGACACAACATGGACGCATTATATCTTCAAAATTATGAAAAACTGGAACATAGATGATAACTTTCTCGCTTTTACCAAAAACTTTCTTCAAAACAAGTTTATACAATTAAAAACGAATGGATTCATGTCAACATAGAAATCACAATGATTGGCCTTAAGTCCACTATTATTTTTAATCGCAATAAATAATATAACAAACCACCTAAAGCTTCCCGTAAAATCTAATCTTTTTGCTAATAATATAGTAATATATGTTAAAAGTAAAAATAAAGAATTAGCTAAGCAAAATTTTACAGAGAACATTTAAAATTTAGAAATGTGGTCTTTAGAGATTGGTTTAACATTTTCAACTAAAAAGACTAAAATAAAAATATTTGACAAAATAAGAGCAGTATACAACTTAACCTTGTATCTAAACGGTCGTTCTCTGAAACAAGTCTGCAAAATCAAATTGTTGGCTACAACTCACATGGCTTTCACACAATTTGTTCAAATCTTGTCAACAAAGAATAAACTTACTAAGAGTTTTAATCAATTATAGATAGGGTTCAGATACTAAAATTCTTATAAATTTATATTAGACATATTAATAAGAAGCAAACTCGACTATGGATGCATCTCTTATGAAACAGCAAATAACAATCAACTAAAAAAAACTGGATGTTATTTAAACCACATCTCTACGACTAATCTTTGGAGACTTTAGAACTACTCACTCAGAAGACAATACATATATATATATATATATATATATATATATATATATATATATATATATATATATATATATATATAATTCTTTGGAGGGTAACTTTCGGGAAAGCGTCAAAACAAGGATCAGCTAGAGATGGTATAAGCCAGTTTGGTGTAGAACTTTATTCTAAATGTGAAATTTTCGGTGATATGTTGTCACCTTCATCAGCACCTAAATGGAAAAACCTATTTTAGTACAAGTGGTGGAAATCAACATTTAAAAACCTACATTGAAAATGTTCAGTTGGTCCTAGTGGTGAAGAACACTGTCACAAACATGTTAAAAATATTAAAAAATACATTTAAAACTTTGAATAAAAACATTACAACACAACAGGGTATTTTTTCAAATACAAACACAACAAAAAAATCTAAAAATTACAACCTACAAAAACTGCAACTTCATGTTAAAGGTAGAAAAGAAGAATTATTCTTCTTTTTTGATGACATATTTCTGATTTCTTTCAATATCCGGGTGTCATATGTAAGGAGGTTATAATTTTCACGTTTGCACCTCATCATGGATATGGAAAGAAAGAACCCAAGGAAACATAATCAGCAGGGAAATGAAGTCTTTTCTCAAATACAGGTAGATAATCTATGCATGTTATGATAAGTTCCCTACATTCTTCAGTTTGTTACATTTTGTCAAGTCCTGTTGAAGCAGAAAGGAATAAATACAACTTAAGTTTTCAACATCTTTCTTACAGTTCATAGAAGAGCTGCAATTATGGATGTAGCACATTTCTATGAAGTTTCTCTTAAATTGGTTGTCAACCCTCTTTAGTACTTGCACATTTTCATAGTTAGCAATGTGTCCAGCATTCTTAATATGTTGGCTAAAGGCTGTGTAGGTGGGCGTCCTCACTACATCACTCTTGTGCAAAGCTATTCTTTTTGAGAGTTTCTGGCTGGTTTGACCGACATACACTTTTGAACAAGAACCACATGGAATAGAATACACTACATTGAAGTTATCCAGTTTTTTAACTCTTTCTGTCAGGTGAGTAAAGTATGTCCCTAATCTTTTGTACACAGAATTTGCTATCACTATGTTAAACTGTCTGAAAAGGTTTGTGATCTGTGGTGATAAACCTCTGATGTAAGGCAATCTCCCATAGAAAGAGCCGGAGCCCACAAAGCGGCAGCTGACACAGTCCTGTAGGTACATGCTACCCGCAGGAGACTAGTTTTGTCCACGGGTAACATGAGCCCTTGTAAGTTGGTATTTCTACCGCCTCACTTCAGATTGGGGCCGCGTAGAGGACGACAGACTGCACAACACCGTGGAGCGCCCGTCTCCTTTCGTATTTGGGACCACCGATATTAGGCATTATTCCCCGAGCGCAGCCATTCTATGAATAGCTCTGCGGGTCACCCTCCTCAAATGTTTCCCCAACTCCACCCTGGTGGCGAGTAGCTCCCAGATACTTGACGTACTTTTTGGGCATCAGTCTCGCTCCCGCGCGCTCAAAGTCAACCCTATCTCTCTTTCTGTAGCCGCTGAGTACTACAGCCTCCGTCTTATCCTCTGCGAGAAAAAGATTATGCTCACTTATCCAATCCTCAACTAAGACACATGCACGCGTAATCCGAAGCAAGAGTTTCTCCCTGTCCCGTGCCGCCACTAGCATAGCATGGTCGTCCGCGAATGCGAAGGGGGTCACACCCTCCCCAAATTCGCAGTTTAAGACCCCGTCATATGCCAGGTTCCACAGCGTCGGACCCAGGATGGAGTTACATCATGGCGGGACCCCAGCCGTTACATCCACCATCACACCATTTTCCACCACAATCTTTCTCACAGAAAAATAACCAGTTACCACATTCCTCAGATATCCAGGACAGTTGCTTGCTTCGAAAGAGCTCATTACGTGACCCCACTGCAATGTATTAAAAGCATTTCGGACGTCAAAGAGAATCAGAATGACCCATCGATTATCAACCCCAATTCCTCGTGCCTTCCGGAGCACATCGGTCATCGAATCCAGTGTAATTTTATCCTGGCAGAAACCATATTGTTTCGAAGACAGGCCTCTAGACATCATAATTACCTCCTCGATACGCGAACGTAGCATTCTCTCATACATCCCATTTTAGTCTGACTTTCCCTCAGATAACGTCAGTCACTTTGGTTGTTATTCTGACCTCTTCGTTTTTATTTTGTTCCGCAGAGTTATTCCTAACATGGATTGCTCCATTCATCTCTGTGTGTCTTTCGTTTGGCGACCGAGGCTTTTGTTAAAGTAAGTGTTTCTGCCGCGTATGTCAACAATAGGATGACGCATTCATCAAATACTTTTCTCTATAAGCATCTAAGCAGCTTACTTTTAAAATTTTCTCTTAGTTTTCCATTTGTTGCCCACCAAAGACCGGTTCTTCTCTTTAGTTGATGGGTCTGATTATCCCTGCGAATCCCAATTTCATGTCCCAGGTAGTTATATTTATTTACGAGTTCTACTTCTTGCTCACCAATACTGATGTTCTGGTTGGGTACTAAATTTGTCAATATTTGTGTTTTCGTGATGTTGAAATTAAAAACGTACATTTTCTGTAGCCATCTCTCGTGCCATTCCTAGACCTTAGCTATTATAACTATACCATCGGCAAAATGTAAATGTTTTCCAATTTATTTTTATTCACTTTGTCTAACCCCTTCTCTATTTTTATGTGATTACTATGACTTTGTAATTTGACAGTGGTTGTTGCCTAAAGGTATATATTGTGTAATAATTCTGTATACCTTTAGTCTAGCCTGCATTCTTTAAACGGCTGTTATATTTAGCTTGGCTCACCAGTGTCAAAGGCTTTCTGAAAATAGACAAATATTAGTTAGTTAGCTATGGCTATGATACCTTCACCGTTAACTTACCATAATCATTGTTTCTCGAAAACTGTTGTAGCAATTGAGCAACTGCTGTTTCTTGCCGTAAAACTTGGGCAATAAATTAGCAATAAATTCCTCGTGCTTCGTATCTTGGTCGACATATCACTTTTCTAAGGATGCGTTTTGAGGGGGTAGCTTTTGGGGATAAGTTATTATACAAATCAACAGAAATTAATTAGCAGCAAAATATGCCGACAAGACTCTTTTGTTTCGTATAATATAGCCAGGAATATGCTAGCTTTACCGTAAGTAAGTTAGTAAGTTAGTATAACCACTGTTTCTCGGAAACTGCTACTGCAATAATTTATTTTCTTTTCGTAATAAATTAGCAATAAATTATAATGTTAGTCTGAATGCGACATCGTTTAAATTCTTATTTTTTCAGAGCTTCTGCAGTGATCCAAACTTAAAAATAAATAGAAACTCCATAAACAACTCCGGCGATTATAGATTCTTTTTACACAAATTTTAAAGATTCCTTATGAACGATTTTCGATAAAGTGAAAATCGAAACGTCAAATATTTATTTAAATTATTTATTATTTATAAAATGTAATTATCGTTACAATAATTTGTGACTTAACGCATATAAATACAATAGATATTTATCTATATGGTCATACTTATTTGTATGGTCAACCTTTATGTTAAAATTTTCAAGTCAATTCATCTGAAAACATGACTTAATACTAGTAGGATTTTAGCCCTCTAGTCCGCACACATTCCTTACGATACTGTGTTGTTCAATTTTTTATAAGCCAGAAAGTCTAGTAATTTTCGCATATTAATAGATTTTCTCTGATGTTTTTGTTTTCCTCAAGAACTTGTGTCCATTATTTATATTTTAGCCCAGAGAAATAAGCTTTTTTTCTATCACTAATCTGGCCAGGCAAACAACAGTTGTTTTTAATAGTCTGGACCTCTATAACAAGAACCTATATTTTTACTGCAGTCTATTTTTTGAACTTTTTAATTATGTCAAAATGCGACTGTTTTTGAGAAGTGACGCGTGTGAAACAAATTTTAGAGTAAGAAACTTATGAGTCACATAAAAACCACATAATAATAAACAATCAGAATGCCCACTCTCCATGAAAAATTAAGTACGCGCATCTCCTTCGCGCAGACGTTCCGCCATGTTTTAAAGGGAACCAGTGTTGTTTATGTGGTGTGAATAGAAAAATTAACCCGGTTTAATTGACTTACGGCAATCATAGACATACTACAATTATATTAATATTGTTAAATATAATAACATAAATATAATATAATTAAACATAAATATAAACAATTACATAACCTCACAAATCATATGTCGGTGTTACGTGTTTCCTTCTAAAACATGGAGCGCGTGCTGAAAAACTTCAAAGGCGGCATCTGAGAGTTGGCATTCTGATTGTTTATTATTCTGTGTAAAAACCTTCAAAATAAAAATAAACATTTTTTAAATGTCTCTATCCTTATTTGTTGCTAAGGAAGTTGCAAAATAATTCAAAAATTCAGTTTTCTTTATAAGTAGTATAAACTTTTTTAACAATAAATTTATAACCTTTATATTAAACAGAATGTTAAGTCTTTGGCTTATAAACAATTAGAATACCTCTTTAACCATTGTCTGCAAGAAAGATATGTTTCATATTTAGAAAACTTGCATTTTATCACAAATTTAAAAGAAAAAAAGTTGTCCTAGAACAATTTGGGACGAAGTTATTCCCTTTTTTTTTAATTGATAGCACCTTTGTTTAGAATAATTGCGAGATTTTATTATCGTCATTTGAAAATACATAGAGTTTTAAAACGAAAGTTATTTTATTTAAATAATACATATTAGTAATAAACACAAAAAGTACATATATTAAAAAAAACATCCATAAACAAAAACTAGAGAAGCAGTTTACAGCTCCGATTTTGAAGGCGCCATTTTAGCTTTATTTTTATGAGTTTATGAATAATTGCATTAAAAGGCACTATTTTTCTAATTTTGTACTTTAAAACTTTAAACTATATTCTTTTAAAATGACGCTCACAAGATTTCTTAATCATTATAAACAAATCTACTATCAATTTAAAAAAAAAGGGACTAACTTCGTTCCAAATTGTTCTTGGACAGTTTTTTTTGCAAAATTATTTTGAAATATTCAAAATTGATTAGCTTTATCGTTTTTAAACGATATTAATAGAACACATCTTTTTTTAGAGTCTTCTGTATAGTTACTATAACTACATAATTTTTTTACTAATATTCTTGCACAAAAATTTAATTTGAGGTAAACAAACTAAATAACTTTTAAACTACTTGAGCTATCTTTTTGACATTTTGTTCATATTTGAAGCAGTACAAGACACAACAAACCATTTAATATGAAATTTATAAGTTTATTGTAAAAAAAGTTACTACCATTTATAAAAAAAAACAAAATATTTTATTTATTTTGCAACTTTCTAAGCAACAAATAAGGATAAAAAGAATAATATGAAAATAAAAGATAATATGACAACAAATATTATTTATAAGTTTGTTAACTCTCAAATATGTCTTAAATGCTTTAGTTTTTGGTGATAGACTCAAACACCGAAAATTTAACGTTTTTCTGTGACAAAAAGATTTTTTGACATTAATTTGTTAATAACTAATTAATTTTAAAAAATCGCTTGCAGGAAACATATAGGTTTTTGTTACAGAGGTCCATACTACTCAAAACTTTTTCTCTAAATTTAACGATATATTCCATTTATTGAGATGATATTTTTATGCATATATTTCGTGTGTTTCAAATATCAATAAAACAATACGCTTAATCCACATGGAAAATTCATCTAAAACCTTATATTCTTATAACAAGTATGTTGAAACTCAGATCTAAGAAGTCTTAAAGTTTATGATATAATGTAAAAATCACGTGGCAGTGCTAGTTTAAAAGAACATTTTAGCACCATATATTTTTAACTGGTTAAAAAACTCCAAAAAAGAAAATTAGATCAAATATTTTTCGTAATTTTACCATAACATGTATATTGAGTGGAGTATTTAATAAATCAAATCTAACTAAACATTTCATTTTAAGCTCCTGTTATCATGGAAAATTAAAAACAGTTTGAAGGTTTTTAATTAAGGATCCCCAAATTAATTTCCATCGAACAGAAAATTAAATTTATTGATTGGTTGTTTTAATTTTAAGTAAAGACAAGCGATTAATTGAAAATAAAATTAGCAAAACACTACGTCTGTAAATTAGATTAAAGACAACGTGGTCCATTAGTCTTGCATGCTTTTTTATGTTTCAAATTAAGGTAACGTCAGTAGCAATTAAACACTTTGATCTCATTTATTTAGATATTTATAAGTTCACTTTTTTACAATTGTTGAAAGCGTTACGTTATTCATGAACATTTTTAGAAGTAAGTCACTACAATATTCGTCGGCACAGTTGAATTTTTCTGCTACAATAAACTCTATTGTTTTTTTCCATATTCTGAATATATGCTGAATATAATAAGCTAAACGAAAAATGGCGTCATCAAGAATTAAAAACACAACTAAATTATATTTTTAACTTTCGAGTGATAACGTACCGTCCCTGACACCGACGTAGTAAATTTTTCGCGCTAAAACTCAACTGCGCATATTGTTTTGTCCGCGCGGCCAGGTAGCTTTCGAATCTTCATCACTCTATTCAGTCTTGAGTGGTTGAATGTGGATATCTCTTATGTTATTCGACCTGACCGTGTGAGCGACAAACTTTACCATTTATGTTATACTCAACGGTAAGTTTTTGTCGTTTTTGGTCCATAGTGAGTTTAAATAATAGATATTTATTTTAGAAGTTGTATGTGAATATGACTTACGAAAGATAACAAATCAGGTTGCCACAACTTTTTCATGAAATTTTTGCTAACTCCAAACCGGAACCAGAAGATGACGACGCGAATTTGCAAGATGATTGTTCCGAAGTTCAAGAATATGACATCAATTCAGAGGAGGATTTCTGTGATGAAGAATATGTCGAAAATTATGTACCAGTAAAAGTAATATCGTGCATACCACGTTTGTTTGGGAAATATGGAACAAGGTGGAGGAAACATCATGATTTAATCATAACGTCCTAACTCGTACTGAAAATCTTCTACCCAATCTGGCAGAACGAAAAGGTGATATTAGGCGAAAATTAACCATCCAGAATAATGTTTATGGAAGATGTATGTTCTGTAGTAGTAAGAAAAACCGCAAAACTGGGTTTCTTTGTAGGCAGTGTGGCAAATATATGAGTCTGTAACATTTAACCGGACTATACGTTGTGTAGATTGTAGAAGAAATTGAGGAACCAAGCGGATAATAGGTTCAGTTTATGTAGGACTGTTAAATAATTTTATTTTTTTGTGACATTTTAACCTGTGTCTTTATGTTTGTTGATATTTTGTATTTAAAAACTTGACATGTTTTTGTGAATGGTTTGTCAATTATGTTAGTGCCTAAAGGAAGCATATTTTTTTAATGTTCATTTTTTTCTCGAAAGTAAGTAAATATTAATAATTTCTTACTATATTGTTCTTTAAATATAGTTATATTAAATATTTAGTCACATCAAAATATCAACAGAAAATCACAACCTAAGATATTCATTATCTAAAAAACAGTGTCATAGACCTACGTTACCAACTATGCCACAAAAATTCACGTTACCGGCGGAAGGTTAAAATGATGGTGTATTTAAATTCAAGTTTAAACCTTCTTTTATTATCTTTCTATAAGTATTTTAGGCTTTTTTGTTTTAAAACATTATTTTAAAACATTGTAGAACAACGAAACAATATTTTTTATTTGTGTGTGAGCCTTGAAAATCATCGTTTTGCTGGATTTCTTTTTTTAGTTCATTTTTCAGTTTTAAGTTAAGGTTCTACCAGAAAAGAAAGCAAAGATCTACCATCGACCAAATATTCCCAGTGAAGCAACCTTTAAGCAAATCCTGCAAACATTACATAGATGATTATAATATTTTTGTCGACTTAAAACAAGCATATGACTCAATAAACTAGAAACACTGATATAAAATATTAAGAGAATTGCATACCACCTACACGAGATAGGCTCATCTAAATGACGATAAGGAAAACAGTGGCAAATGTACGATACAAATAAGATGATAAATTCGTTTTAAACAATACAAGAATTAAAAAAGGGTGATGAACTAGCGTCAACGCTGTTTAATTTAGCACTGTAATAGTAAGAATTGGCACCAACTAGAAGACTAATTTTAATGTATAATTACCCATTTAATTATTTATAAATCTTTTAAAAATACTTAAAAGACGTATTTGCGACTAGAATAAAATCGTGGGTCAGATACCCATGCGACCCCAAATTCACTGTGAATGATCTAGTGAATTGATTGTTCAAATTCTGACCAGAAAACAAGAAGAGTTATGTTAAACAATATTAAGATCAAACGATCTGCTACTTACTTACATAGAGAGAGCTACTTACTAAGATTATGCTGGTGTATCGGATATACCTACAAAAGGTAGGGATTTGCGGCTTAGTGTCACTTACTCCACATCCCATCCAAGTGTTTACGCTTAATGAACCAGAATCTTAATAGTTATAAATAAAAAATAGTTATAAAATATATTTTTCAAATAAATTTAAATTCCAATACAAAACTTTAAAGATGTCTTTATGAAACGCCACTGTTAAAGAATAATTAATTACGAATCCGCATAAATTGTTAAAATTTTCGCATAATTTGCTGAAACGAATCGTGAATAATTGTTTGTTGTTACAGCTGGCTCCCTAAAATAGTCGGCATATGACCCATTAACCCATTCGCGGACACTTGGTATATTTTTAACCTACTCAGAACATCACTAGTTTTTTGTTTTAAAATCCTTTTCTATTGCAATAATAAGTACTGATCAAGAGTTAGAAAAGCGATTTCGTCTTTTTTTCTAGAAAAAAATAGGTGTCTGCTATTACAGACATGTCCCTATACATTGAAAATTTGAATGTACAGGGACACAGTCTGCTATTGCAGACGCATAGTAGTAGAAACAGATATTGCCAAAATAAATAAAAAACCACGTATTTTGTTATAAAACTAGTTAGTCTTTAATAATACTCATCATCATCATCATCATCATTAGCCATTTTGCGTCCACTGCTGAACATAGGCCTCCCGTAAATAATTCCATTGCATCCGATCTTGAGCAACTTGAATCCAGTTAGACTGGATGCACTTTAAATCGTCCGACCACCTTGTTGGAGGACGTCCTCGACTACGATAAGCATCGTGTCTAGGCCTTCACTCTAAAATTTTCTTTGTCCATATTCCATCTCTGACCCTAGCAACATGTCCTGCCCAGTTCCATTTCAGGGTTGTAATTCTTTCAACTGCGTCCGTCACACCAGTTTTTCTCCTTACTATCTGACTCGAAACTCTGTCCCTGAGTGATACGCCCAACATTGACCTCTCCATCGCTCTCTGTGCCACTTGTATCCTATTAATTACTTTTCTGGTAAGTGTCAATGTTTCTGCTCCATATGTCAGAACTGGAAGTACACACTGATCAAAAACTTTTCTCTTCAAGCACATGGGAATAGCTGATTTAAAGACTTCCCTCAGTTTTCCGTAAGCTGCCCATGCCAGTCCTATTCTTCTTTTTAACTCTTTAATTCTCTAATAATACTCAACGCAAGAGGAAAACATTTTCTCTAGAAAAAAATACTTGGGAAAATTTACGAGTGAAAATTTTTAAAACAATCTCCTGCACATAGCAGTGTCTTCTCATCACATCCAGAGAAGCGCCATGATGTCTGCCCTCTTTTTCCATTTCTGGAGCATTGGCGACATCTCAAAAAATAACTTTTTCTTTTTTAACTGGAAGGCAAGGGTATTTTCTCCAAAACATGTTGTAAAGAAGCTTGAGGTGGGGCTGAACTTGAACATTCCCTGGGATTATTTATCGACCCACGTTTGACAAGTTTTCTTCCGTCTTTTATATTTGATGAAATTTCAAGTAGATCTTTTATTATAGCATCTTGAAACATAAGAAGGGTGATCTTCAATTTCGTTATATCTCGGTAAAGAAGATAACTGTTGACAACAGTAACGTCAATCAGATAAAATATTACTTTCTTATACCATCGTATTGATTTTCGTGGACAGCTGTAATAAGATGTTAACTGGTCACTTCTGTCAAGCCCTGCCATATTTAGGTTATATTATGAGACTTCTTTTGGTTTAATTTTAGTTTTGTTGTAAGAATTAGTAGTCTCGATCATTTTTGGATGAAATTTGGTGGTAGTCATCAACACCTCCCGCTTATCTTTTCATTTGGAGACATCTTCTTAATTTTTTTGGTGGTGATTTCTTTAGGATTTCCCCTGCGATTCGACCTAAGGGTTCCTGTTGTATGAGTTTTACGTTGAAGTAATTTGTTTGACAGGGGAACGCTGTTATAATAATTATCCATAACAGCATGGTGTCCCTTGTCCAAAAAAGGTGAAAGAAGCCTAAATACGAGAGATTGCAATTTTGTCATATTGCCTTCTTCTATTTCTTTGCCTTTATAAATGTCGATGTTGCAAGTATAACCTTTTGTCGTGCACAGCTCGTAGAATTTGATTCCATATTTTGCTTTCTTTCCTTTGATGTATTGTCTGAAACTTAGCCTGCCTCTATGTAATAATAGGGACTCATTCAGGGACAATGCTTCCTCGGGAGAGTAAGCGCTCTGGTAGTTCCTAATCAAAATCTTCAATAATTCACTTACTTTATTGAGCCTATCATTTTTGTCTATTTCATTTGTGCAGTTGAAACATCTAAGCAGATGTTCGTATCGGCGTCCGGACATAACACAGGAAAATACAGGGTGGTAGTATAGTGGATTATATGAGAAAAGTTTTCGCATAATTGGAAATCAAATTTGTCCTTGCAATAAAGAAATCCCCACAAATTTGTAAAGTTCTTCTTTTGTAGTCTCAACAAAGTTAGTTGTTCTGGAATGTTTAGGTTTAGGGCAATTTGATATATTCAGCTTGAGACCATATCCATTGGTACTATTTAGAAGAAGATCCATTACTTCGTCAGTCCAAAGCAATTTGAAAATTTCTAGTGGTACAGGTTCATGGTCAAAATGTAGCTGTATCCCGGCAGCAGCATGATCGAACTGAAAGTCTGGTATGTCATCATACGTTTCTTCCCAATCATCAGATTCTTCGAAACTAAAACCATCTGCAACCTCTACAGTTTGATTTACGACAGGTGGTGGAATTGGGTTAGTTTGACCTACGACAGGTAGCGGAGTTGAATTAGTTTTATCTGGTGGTGGTAGTGGAGTTGAATTGAAGTTAGATTCGTCAGATCAATTAGCAGAATAACTATCATTTGTAGGTGAATACTCTAGGTATCTATCATCTGATCTAGCAAATTGGTCTGTATCGCTGCTACTCTCGTGATCATAATTTTCATCATCCAATTCAGGTTCAACTTCATCAAAAAGATCCAGTAATCTGCGTTCTTCTTTAGGGTCCATTTTTTCAGAACCTGGAACAAGTGTTTATTTGTAAAATAATTTACTTTGACCTTCAATACATTTTTATATCAAAGATAGGCTAAGCACAAAAATATGTAAGAGTCATGTGATGGACGAAAAATAACACGTAGATCAAGGTAATAATATACCATGTATCTGTTAGCGTTAGCCGAAGGTTTGAGCGATTTTCAAACTAAACAATAAGTCCGGCTGTTCAATATCGAATCAG